>WEKX01021124.1:50261-118976 GCA_013390025.1 Pitta sordida | reverse complement strand
CGTATCCTCTACAGGACCTACGGGTTTACGATTTTCCAGATCCTAATACTGTGTAGACTGGTTGAAACTAACTGAGACTTGAATTTTCATTTTGCTTTGACTCAGAATACTTCACGAATTTTAAATAGAACTGACTGTTGGATATGTACACATATGCCAGAACACAGTAGCAAAAAGATATCTCTAATTGGCATTCCGATACCGGGAAATACATCATGGGTATCATTGTGGGAAAGTACTTCTTGGCCTATGGAAAACTATGAACTCCAGTCCTTAGAGATCTATAGTCCGGAAGTAGAGGAACCTTATTGTAAGTGTGTTCAGAGATGCAATCCACCTAAAGGAATGGATAAAGTAGGAGGGTGCGAAAATATTAGATATGTGGGGAATCATACTAGATGCAGTGAAACCTTTAATGTGGGGACCTCTATATCTATTAACACAACAGCTTGGCCAGTCCCCGAGGGAAGAGGATGGTATTGGCTGTGTAATAATACAGCCTGGAAAGTTTTGCCTAAAAATTGGATGGGAAGATGTACTTTAGGGGCAGTAGTCCCTAATATGTCTATATATGATCTTCCCCCACAAGGGTGGATTCGAAACCGTGTCCACAAAATTAAACGAGAGGTTGAGAATCCCTTAGTAAGAAGACAAACAGCATTCCACTCCTTCGCTCGATGGTTCCTCCCGTGGTTAGGGGTAAGCGAACTGGAAAAAGCAATTGTAAATATTTCTGCAGTAATAGAAAATATTGAAAATCGGACAGTTGATGCCATAAGGGCTCAACAGTTAGAAATCAGTAGCTTGGCCCAGGTAGTACAACAAAATAGGATGGCATTAGATTTATTGTTAGCCTCCCAAGGAGGGGTATGTACCGTGATTAATACAAGTTGTTGTATGTATATAGACCAAGGAGGAAGAATAGCGACAGACTTAAATGAAATCTGGAAACAAACCAAAATATTCCATGAAATAACAAAAGATGATACTACATAGGGATTTCAAGAAATATGGGAGAAGCTCACCTCCTGGCTACCTAATATAAAATGGCTTAAGCAAATATTTGTAGCAGTGTTAGTTTTAGTAGCATTAGGAATATTAGTTTGCGTAATGTTAAGGTGCTTCTTATGGTGTTGTAATAATACTACAGAAAATTACGAAGCATGGAAACGAAATAAGATCAAGCATCAAGTAGAAACAGGAAAATACTTTGCAAAGACTCTAGAACATAATGGAGCAATATAGTTGCAAAAGAATTTGCAAAATGTTTAAGAAAAGGGGGGATTGATGTGTTGCAACTGGATATCTTATCTAGACAGCTTGCATAGCAATATGTAATCCATCATATATATGGACCTTTTGTACTTAAACCCTTTGTATGTACTTGGAATTTACGCCAAGATCCTGTTATTTAGTTTGTACACGTTGCAAGGTCAGCAGCTGCGAGATAACAAAATGTGCAACTACTGAAATACCAGAAAAGATACGCAAGGACTCGAGCCAAAAGGCTAATACGCAGACTCGGAACTAAAGGGTCAGTGAGCGGACAAGTGAGGAAGACTATGAAAGACCACCAGAGGACCCCTAAAGACCACCAAGACACTTCAATGCGGCTGCGCCGAAGAAATTAGCATATGATAACTAGTTCTAAGAAAAGTATGAATATGCAATATATTTCTGGGAAAAATTATGAATATGCATGTTTAAAGATTATAAAAGGCGAACGAGTTGTAACCACTTTGCACATATTAGGTGGAGCGATCCCCTATGTGCCCAGCGCTGCAATAAAGAATACTAACTGCCTGATTCGTGTCATTCTTCGACTCACTGGGACATCACAGCCCCCACCGGGGACAGCAGAGCCCATGGGGACAGCTGCACTCAGTCCCTGGCCCTGTGCAGACGAAGGGCCCCAGCTGTGTATCCGCTCCGGTTCCAATGCCATCAGCTCTTGGGGACTCCAGCCTGAACCCCGGGGTCTGCACGAGGTTCCCGAGTGGCTGAAAACGAGGAGCCTCCAGTGAACAGGGAGCCTTCCCAAAGCCTCACGTTACCGAATCCTGGTTTCTGGAACTAACTGCACGTTAAAAGTAGACCAGCTATTTCTGGAGTGTTAAAAGGAGTTAGGGAGTTATCAAAATCACTCAGCGGTGAGACACCAGATGCTGTATTTGTTCTTACAGAGAAAAACCTCCCCTTTATGAAATGAAAATTGTTTTGTACTTGTTTATAAACAGCAGGTGTTTATTCTGGGCATTTTTTCCTGACAGACAGGAATGTATCTGACAGGCCAACAGTTCTGAGGAATTATTTTCTATCTATAAAGACAGAAGAACAAACCATACAAATCTCTATCTGGATTCTGGAGCCAAGGCTTCACCAGGACATGCTTGTCTAAAGCTTGTTTTTTCACCGTTTACTCAGTCACATGTTTTATAACCAAATAAAATGCTATATTTAAAAAAAAATCTTGTTAACACAGTCCACGCTACACTGTTCCTTACACCAACTGTGACAAGAGAAATGCAGGAGCCAAGAGTGGCCCTGGAAAGGGAGTTTATTCATCTGAGTCCAGGTCACTGTCTCCTGCAATGGAATGAAAGTCCTCACTGTCCTCCTCATCCTCAGAGAGATGGACCTGACTTAAAACACTGGGCCCAGAGCGCTGCTGTTCCTCCTCCTCCTCCTCTTCTGAGATCTCATACCCTCCAATGCTGCTGAAACTCGTGTCTCTTGTGTTGGATTTCGGGTCTGGTTCCTCGTAGCTGCCGTAACTAGAAGAAAAGAAGAGTCATTTCAAATCAGCTGCTGATACTAATGACTCTGTATTCAACTCCTGTAACAGTTCCTTGGCTTGAAGTCCTGTGAATGTTCAGAACCGCTGTGCACTTCAATTCCCTCACTGGTCAGCTTTTTAAAGTCAAAAATCCCAGCAGTTCTGCAATGAAACAATTCAAATAACCTCGTCCCGTTCTGATGAAGGCAGGAAAAACACCTCTGTCACCTTCACTGCAGACAGAAAGGCAGAGAGCCTGTGCTCATCACCTTCTCCAGCATTTCCTGCTGACTGTTGTCAAGGCCCTGGGCTGGACTGACCTTTGCCTGCCAGCAGTTACTGTACAATAATTTATTAGGCAGATATCAATAATGGCATTATGGGAGTGAATTCCACAAGTAGACAAAGAACAGAGAACCAAGTACTGATACTGTAGAGAATGCCCTGAGAAGGAAGAATAGGTTGGTATTATGTCAAATGCAAAAAAATAAAGCTGGTATTGCTGGGATTTCCTAATAATGGAACTCCTTCCAAAATACAGAATATACATATTTCTATTCTTTTGGACTTCAACTGAACAGTGGCCCTTAAAGCAGAAGGAAAAGGTTAATCAGCTAAATAATCTTTTAAATTCAAATGCATCTTGTAGTTTTAAATAGCTTGTAAAAACCTTTATTTGTCCTGCTTTCCAAAACCACTGTGTACAGGAGACCATCTGACGTACAAGAAAGAACTTTTTTTTTTTTTTTAATTTAACTATAAATTTTATTAGTGAAAATCTAACAGCAGAGCAAAGCCAATAAGTAATAAATCACAATTATGGTAATTATGGTTGCAGCAGTAAAAACAGTCACAAAATAAAGAAAAAATGTGAGATACTCTTCAGCTTTTTATGATGAACACTTAAAAAACTTAACAGAGAAGGGATTTTAATAATTGTTTTAACAAGATTCTGTGCTATGATTACCTGATATTGCTGTCCTCCATAACATGAGATGTCTCCCCACCATCTCCTTCATAAGACATCATGCTTTCCTCATTGTCCATGCCCATCCGAGTGTTCTCTTGAAGAACGTGAGGCTGTTTGGGTCTCACTGCACTGGGCTCCACATCTGAGTCACTGCCACTCTCACTCAGCTGGATAGCTGTGCAATGAACCAGCATTTGGTCACAACAGGTGTGTTCTGTCATACACCCACTGCCTGTGTTTAGAGGCTGCAACATTGACTGTAAGGAATGTTTACAAAGTGGGGTCTCCACAAGGCAGCAAAAAGGGCAGCTGGGGGTGATGCCAATTAATGAGTGCCCCGTTCTGATGTTATTCCAAAGCAATCTCATTACCACCGTTACTCAATAAGGCCTTATGTCTTAGCTACTCTAACTCCCCCTTCCCCCAGTAATTTCCAGAAGTCACTGCTAAATACCATTGTAAGGTTTTCTGCATGACAAGTTTGTAATAAAACCTAGAAACAGTCTGAAGAACCCCTTTCAGTTCTTGCTAAAATTGTTATTAACATTTTACATTTGACAATAATCTTATTTCATATGAAAATAAATGTGCTTTCACTAAACTGCCCATTCCTGCATCTGCACATCAAATCTTCCTTCCAGTCTTTCCAGCACCATTTTCAGTTTCACCTTATGAAAGACAGTCAACAAGATCTTAACTCTGCTTTCTTCTCTGTCTGTACTTAGAGCATTCCTATTCCACTTTGTTTTCAGTTCCATTTCTATTCACCCAGTTTTCTCATCTTGGTCCCCCTTTTTTGAGTACTGGCTACACATCCCAGCTGTGCTCTGTGGTCTCTAGTGTGTGTTTTTGTGATGGAGGCATGAGATTAACTGGGTTAATGAACAACCAGTTCCCAGTCATTATTTTTTACAAAGAAAAGGACACTCACACGAGAAAGGATTATCTCCCTCTTCATCACTCCCATCATCGTCATCCTCTCCATCAGACATAAGCAAGTCTTCATAGAGGACACTGGCCTGGGGCTGCTGGGCTGATCCTTCTTCTTCATCAGCAAGGTCACCATCTGCATCTTCCACTTCCTGGGTGATGCACAACAGGGATGGTGAAGATCCAACGTGCTGCCCTTTCTGGCCTGTGTGTATTAATTACCACCCAAGTCAGCACATAGACTGGAGCTGGGATTTCTCTGAATGTACTCACTGGGGCTGGAGTCTTTGGCTTTCCATCGTCATCCTCGTCAAATCCTTCAATATCCACGTCAGAGTCTTCCTCACCCAGCCTGCCTCGCCCCTGCCGCATCTGAACGGGAACACAAACAGCAACAGTACTGAGGAACATCAACCAGGGGTGTGACACATCTGGGACACAGGGGTGGGCGTGGGAGTGCAGGAGGGGAAAGACAAAAAGAAAAATATCATCTCTCAGAGTAAGGATTCTTTTCCTCTTTATTCCAAGATCAGAGAGCACACAGTCTGCAGGCACTTTTATCTGATGTGCTCATCCTTGAAATGGAAATTTCCAGCCTTACAGCACCAGAACTCCTTGTTTAACTAGCTATTTTTGGAAAATAGCTCTTAAAAAGTGCTTGTTTTCATAATAAGTTTTTAAAGCATACAGCAGTTTCCAATAAATCTTTTCCCGTTCTTCCCTCAATCCCCATGAATCCACGATAGAATCTGCACATCCTCCCTATCCCAGAGACTATAAATTGTCTACAGAAAGCCTGAAGACTTCCAAATCTCAAAGGCATTCACAAAGCTACAGATGGCTATAATACTAGACAGATCTCAGTCTCTGTTTGCCTGCATTGTTCTGGTACCACCTTCTTGTGGCTTCTCAACTTTTTCCTCCTCCTGGTAATGAGCCCGAAATAAGAACTATTAAAGAAAAGTCTAAATAGCTTATGAAACTTTGCCAAATTGTAAACATTGAAAAAGCAGCCCGGCATAATTTGTCCTGCCACCTTGGTCTACAACACATAAAAAATATCTGCCACAATTGTCTGCTACAAATAATGATGAAGTGTTACTTCCCCCTAGAATCAGAATAAAGAGATGTAAAGAATCCCAGCAATGAAGGCAGAGTTGTACTTTGCTGACCATGTCAGTCAGGTTCTTCACTTAACAATAAGCCTTTCCAACACTACCACCACTAAACAGCTCCTTGGTTTCTTCCTAGCACTAAACTATCCAGGATTTGTCCTCATGTTCCTCTTATCTTTCCACTGCTTGTCTTCTGAGGGTTTCTAACTGTTACACTTGCACAGCCTTTGCACTTCCAACCCAACACTCAGCTGTGCCTGCCTGTACACAGCTCATCTTAGACAAGTTTGACAACTTGCTTGAGAAATTTCTTTCTTTGTCTTAGGTACCTCACTCTCTTGAAGCATCATAACCACTTCTCATACTTATATTATGCTAATATTTTTTATTAGCACACTATCCAACAAAGTACTCTACTAAGAGACAAACTGCAGAGAGATGGAGAACAGTAAACAAAAAGGAGCCTCAGGAACAAACATTCAGGGGATGAAACTAAAACAATCAAAGTTTTCCTTGGTCACTTGCCTGTGGAGTGTAGGGACCAGGGGTCATGGGATCAAGACTTTCCAGATCTGCCTCCTCTAGTGCTGCCTCCTTAGCAGTCGAGATGTCTCTCTCGAGTTGAGTCAGGTGCTCATCGTACTGAGAACAAAAATTCTCAGTAAGGTTGCAGAACATAAAATTCAAACATACCAAGATATTCCAGCAGTTTTCCACATACCTCAGCTAGAGTCTGATAGCAGATGTTTACAATCTCCTGGGCTGTTTTTGTGTACTGACTGTCTGGCCCTGTAGTAAGAAATAAATCTCTTTATGCATTTCTGATGTTTGTTCAATTCCAGTTGCCGACACAGCCAGGACTGGTTGTGGTTACACAACTCTTACAACACAGATCCCTAAATCCCAACACCTTCTGATATAAGGAAAAATACAAAGCAGGTTCACATTTGGCAAATATAGCACAACCAGTTTGTTCCAGCATTAAAAGTATGATTTAGGACACAGGAAGGTTATTATCTTGTCAATCTCAAGGAAACTCCCAGAAATAAATCAATGAAGCAGAGATGTTTACTGAACTAGAACATTCTCCCCAAATGAGACTGCCCCACTCTGCTCCAGATGGTAAATAAAGCTTCATGTAACAGTGAAAGCCATCCCTGTTTCTCAGCAGGAAGGGAAAATCAAGTTTATGATTCACAACTCCAAGTTTCCACACAGCACAGGTCCCCAGAGGAATTCATTTCAGTACAACACCCTTATTTTCACCACCTACCATTGTACTTAATGCTGTTGGCAAGGATGAGGTTAACATCATCCAAGAAAGTCTCTCTGTTCTGGTACTTGTGTTTGGAGATATTCTGGAAGAGATTGTCACCCAGTAAGTAATCGAGACTAAACACCTCTCAGGTGGCTGCACAGTTCAAGCTACACACCTTGCGGATGGTCTCCAGATCCATTGGATTAGCAATCACCTTGTAGTAATCAGGAACAAACTTCTTGTTAACTGGGTGATGAAAAGGCCAAGACTGAAAGAAAGAAAACAGACAGGTTAAGAAGATTTAGAAAGCTTCTGTGTATGGTTTTTTACAGTTTGAACTACAAAATAGCAAATCTCCAGGACTGATGGGAAGCATTTTATCACAAGACATATTAAATCCAATCACTTAGCTTCAGGAGGGACACAGAGGAAAGATCTACCAGTGGGATTTTTAACTAGGCCTTTTTTAACTAGTTGATGTCTGGTAGTTGATTTTTAACTAGTTGATATCTGATAGTAGGAACATGTAATACAAAATAATACTTTCACAAAAAGATTTTTCTATATAATATCATTTTTTCCACAACGTCACTGTGTGTCCAGCAAGAACACTCATTGCTTGTACAATAAGCTAAGAACACAGCCTAGGTCTGCTCTCACAACAGGGACTATGGACACCAAGTTAACTGTTCATCATGGTTTAACAGTGTAGAAAACTCTAAAATCTTTCTAAACATCAGAAATGACAACTTGGTGACAGAATGTAACCAGCAAAGTTTTAAAGAGAAAGGAATTAAGTCCTCTCATTCATTTAACCACGACAGACTCTTGTTCCTTCTGCATCCATTAAGGAACTGATACATTATAGATGAGTGACACTGAAGTCCTTACCCGTGCAGTTTTATTTAGTAAGCTTAAGGGGATATTTTTAACACTAATAAACTAGTAAAACACTGGGTAAACCTGATCAGTTAGAAATCAGCTTATGTTTCATTTGCACCTGAAAGCTGTACCTTTGCCGAGTGCTCTGAGATGTACCAAAGCAAATGATAAAAGCAGCAGCAGCAGAGTATGTTTCAAAATGACCATGAAAAACTGATTTCATACTAAACTGAGGCTGGCAAAGGCACAATCCAGGAGTGAGAGCAGCAGGAAAAAAAAATGGAACCCAGCATTCACTTTTGAATCTTTGCTGCACTGAAGGGAGTGAACACAGGTGTGTCTGTACCACTCAAATACCACAGGGCAGCTCCCTGACAGAGCACCCTTATTCTGCAGTGCACTAAAAACCACAGTGTAAATACACAGTCACAGGACTACAATCAGCACATTTTGCAGGTCACACACACACAGCTGACTGGAGGTACGTACATCTGGAACTGCCATCATCTTCTGAGTGACAATGTTATCCAAAATGAAGGAAAAGGCCACTTGATCATCATCATCCAGGAGGGGATTAATTGCTTTTTCTAATCGAGCCAGTTTATCTTCCTTCTGCAATAAAAGCAGGGAACATCAGTGGCTGACCCTAAACTGATAACTGTACTATCAAGATACTCTGCCCCAGAGAGACTCTCAATTAACTTTTTTATGAAGACACTTGTAAATAATGGGGGAATAATGACCAAGATACAAGACCACATACAAGATAAAGTAATTAGAGTCAGAAACAAGCACCTGTTTTTTCAGGAAGACTCTTAACGTGAACTGTGTAAAATGGCAACAATTCAAATAACTCCTGGGGTGGGAGAAGGGTTCCCCTAACCTTTCTCTCCCCAAAGCCCTGTGTTTTGCCTGTGCACAACCTCTATCCTCAAGGTCTTCAACCGCCCCTGACCATCCCTCCCTCTCCATTCTGACCAGAACTCCTTCACAAGACTTGCCTCTTTTAGCTTCTCATCACAGAGGTCCAGCATGGACTGAGATATCTGTGTCAGTGAGTGCTTTGGCCCTGCAAAGACACACAGCAACTACAGCCTGATTAAAAAGGCCCATGTCACAATATGACTTAATCTTTACTTCAAAAGCATCACTGATTATATTTCTAGCACAGCTGGGAGTATTTCCTCAAGTATATTCTTAACACGCAGAATTATTAAAGTTCAGTTTTACATGAGAAAAATGTTACTTGTAGCAAATATCCTGGTATACATTCTGCTAAGGTTTGGAACCCTATGGGAAAGCAGCTTTATCTGTCCAAGACTGGCTTCTGAGCCTCCACCTTTGCCAAAAGGAGTAGAAGTCACATTTTCTGTTTTCTGTTTCCTTCACTAAATCCAGTCAGTGAAACAGAACTGCTAAGGAAAGCAAGACAGACATTTAAGCAGTATTATAAAGAACACAGCTTTAAATAATTTCAGGATTCTTCATACAATGGAAACAAGCATTTGCAACAGAACTATGAAAAAACAAATCTTATTTCTTAGGATAAATCAGGGATTTAACTGTCAAAATAATAGAAGAAGCAGTAAAGAGACAGTGCTGTCAGTGTCACTCCCAATGCTGCACAACCCAGAGGGACTCAGTGCAGCTAGAGGCTTTTCTGTCAAATCAATACATTAACACATTTTGGACAAAGACCTTTTTATCAGCAGTCACAATAAAGCTGCTCCTGAATGAATCAGCACTTTTCCCCACCAGATACATGCTCTACTGCAGAACCTATGCTCTTTAAAACGAGCTTGCTTTCATTTTTTTTAAACTAGTTCCCTGACCTTCCTAAATGGGGGAAAAGTTTATTCCAACTGAGAACCAAAATATACAAAATCGTGACAGTAAACTCTGCTAAAATCTGCATCCCCAAGGCACTGGTTTCGACAGTTGTGCAACCTTCCTTTTTTATTAAAAAGACATTAAATAAAGCATAATGTGGTGTACTGAAAACAATATTTTGGTTAGCTTCACCCTCTATGAAGGAGACAGGCATGTCCACTTCTTTCTTATTTATGAATTAGTTCACTAACATTTATATCGTCTTTCAGGTGTATCTGCAAAAACATACATTCATTCTGCCACGTGGCAGTGAATTTATTCCACTTTGCTGCTGTTTTTGTCCTTTCTAGAAGTTCCACAACCCAATGTATGAGCAGAGGCACAACTGCCCTGAGTTTTTACCATTGTATGTTGCACTGTTCTTCACAATGAGCTCCAGGTGTTCCCTGAACTCCTCTCGGGATGGGTACTGCCTCTTACGGACATTTTCACGCAGGGTCTGCAAATCCATGGGCCGAGTAATAATCTTGTAATAATCTTTGACAACTTTTGGATTTACAGGTGTATGAAAGGGGTATGTCTGTGGATGAAAAGAAAAGCATGTTTATGAACACAGCACTATCACAGCTAACCCAGTTTAACATCCACAGCTGAATAAGCACTGACATATAAAACCTTTAAATATCAACTCCTTGACTGCACCAGGGAAAATGTAACAAGCTCAGCCCCACTGTGGTTATCAGTTTCTTCTACAAAATGTTCTTTAACACCATTATAAGACGGAAAATCTCACTGAGATTTCTTAGATGGTATTTTTGGCTGCAGCACAAAAGTCAAGAAACTGAACTTTAAAATTCTCATTTTAACTCAAATCTTCTATTTAATCTTTTGATTTTGCAAGTTTCTAATAAAACCTCATCAGAAACAGCAAAGTACTAGAAAAGTGCCTCATATATAAAAGCATTACATACCATTCTATCAAGTTTCATGCATCTTGTTCTAGTTTTGTTGGAAAAAAAAAGTTTAAAAAAAAAAATCACATCCCAGTTTTCAGTATGTATCCATACAGAACTACTCAACATTATTTTCAATATGGACATTTTAATCTCAAGGGCAGAGGGGCCAGGGGTGGCACACCACTCACCTGAGGAAAGCCTGGCCAAATTCTGCTCCCTACAACACATAACCTACTTCAGCTCTATTGCCCAAGACACAGGTTTTGGGTGCCACAGCTTAAACTTACATTAGGAAGATCCCTAATGTCATTGATGATGCCCTCCAGGATGGATGACAGCGTCACCATGGGATCTGTTCGCCGTCGGTGGATGGATTTATGGGGACGCTAAAGAAATGAGAGGCAGAAAAATTAAGGCAGTTCCAAGATGCAAACTATTTACTCACAGAAATCCTAGGCAGTTTAGTTTATTACTTCACTGGGCAGGTATCTGTGCACAGGAGTAGTAAAGGACCTGGCCAGCTGGTACAATCAGCTCAGTAACACCTTCACTCACGTTCAGGTAATCACAGTGAACTGTTGTCCCCACTCGCCGCTTCTTCTTTGGAGGAAGCTGCTGTTTAGGAAACTTCAGGACCAGTGATTTCCTGCGAACCTCATCAGCACTAGGGACAAACAAAAGAGCACAATACTTCCACCAGCCCTCTTGTGGATCAAGACCATTTGCCCCCCAGTATTGGCTCTGGTCCCACCTGCCTTAATATCAACTACACAATCGAAACACTGTAGTAATAGTTTATGTAAAGCCCTGTCACTTTATTCATGTGATTAATGAAGGCTCTAAATTGTTTTTCCTTACTATTCCTCAGTATCTCTGCTTCTTCCGTTACCTCTCAATCAGTTGTTTTCCCAGGACAATTTTTGTTCCTTCTACTTTGATGAGTTCTTCATTGTCGTTGTGAATGACGGTTTTTTCCAGCTCTTCCTCTTGCTCCTCTGTCATTGCAACAGGATTAGAAGGTGGGGCATTTGTTTGGTAGTAAAGCGGGCAGAACTTATTAGTTCTCATATGCCCAATTGCACCACATGCTCCACATTTCAGCTGCAAAAATACAAGAAAGGTGATAGATCAGAATTCACACGTGTGTTCCCAGCTTAGAGGCAAAATTCTCTAGTGAGACCTTTAGCACATCACTAGGTCAGGAAAATTCTCCAGTACCCAAGACCTTCTGGCACGCTTTATGTATGGATGTGCTTACCTTCAAGTCTGGACGCTCTTTCATTTTCTTGGGCTTCTTTTCTGGAGGGCCCTTGAGTTTCTCTTTCTCCTGGTTCCGTTTTAAGCGCCTCAATTGTTCCTGGATCCTGCGCCGCTCCTTCCGCATCTCCTCACGGTGCTGCTCGTCAAACAGAGCAAACTTTCGTCTGGGTGGGGGAAAAAACCAAAATACGGAAGTTTTTCAGCGTAGTTGATGATTTACCAGGTGCTCTTCTGGCAGGTCTGTCACCACACCAAGGTTCATAACACCCACCAAATGGAGACACATTAAATCCACAATTTACACTCACTTCGACATTTCTTCATACTGCCAATAGAATGAAATATTCTACAGGCAAAGTTAAAAATGAGAGAAAAAAAAATCATGTAAGTCTCACATGAACTCTTCATCCTTGGTGGTCCGTATCCGGCAGTAGGCATCGATAACCGCGGGTTTCCGAACAGTCTCACATCTCACATATTCCTTCCCATCCTCGTCTCTAAACGTGCGATAGATTTTGAGGCGTCGGCCAGTGGCAGAGGAATTCAGGCTGGTCACAGAGGCAGTGTCATCATCTTTGTGAGAGTTTGCAGAGGCTCCTGAAGCTGAGATCACAAGAGAGTGCTTTACCTTTTTACAATTTTTTTCCACAGTGTAGCGACACCATTGCTTAAATACAGCAGATAGCTTTGGCTTAAAAACTTCCAAGATACAAATTCAGGAAAACCTAAGCAACAGAAGTCTTTCCTCTGCTTGTTCCTGCTCTCTTAATATGACACAGATCCAGGTGAAACAATGGTAAGAAACTGAATTATCCACATGGATTGTAAATCCAGAAGGAACACCTGCAGTCAACAAGGACCCACAGGGGCTTCAGTACAACCTGCAAGGTAACTGCAACATGGCTCTGCAGATGGATTACAAGGGGTTTCATCATACCTATGGATACCTGGTAGAAACTGAAGGTCAGCAATTATCCAGTTTCCCAAGGAGTGTTCCAACCAGTGAGCTACCCTTGTCTCATGTGTCCACAGAATCTTTCCAGCACTATTCATAATTCTGCTTGAGGGGTTTTGTTCAAAATAACAGTCTATCTTTTCATAAGGCAAGAATCATCAGGAAGTCTTCCACATATTCCTTACTAAATCATTCCAGTAATTATCTATTAGTGATTTATTCCCAATTTGAGAATAGAGGGCAACAATTACGGTGACCCAGATGCAGAGCTCAGCTCCGCTCACACACAAGCAACAAGTAACAGTGGTCCTGAGCACAGAAGTTCATCCACAGGTCAAACGTTTTACCTGCCAGCTGGGGATGTGTCAACTTCTCTGTTGGAATGCACTTAAAATAAACACATCTCCAGCAGATCCAAGCCTGGCAGCTGCCCAGTTGCCCCCCCCCAAACACTGACACAGCACACAGTGGGACATACACTGCTATCAGCCTGCAGACTGTGCCTATCTGTGTCTACACATAAGATCCAGTTAGTGAATCCTAAACTGGTTGCAGGAATGATTTGTGAACACATCTAGAGAAAATACTGAAAAACAGGTCCACCCAAAAAAAAAAAAAAGAAAAAAGGGCGAGGGGAACGTAAGCAGCAGTGAGTATGTGAAGATATACCAGTTCAAAATAAACAACAGATATGGGGCAAAGAAAACACTTAACATGTATTTTCAGGCAGCAACTGCTTAAAGGAAGGGAAAACCCCCAGACAAGCAAGTGTATACATTCTCCCTGTAAAGAATCCATACCCTTGAGAGACCAGGCCAGCACACATTGCAGCCTGACACAAAGCTCTGCATCCCTTCCCAGGCACAACTCTGGTGGTTGTAGTAGTTACTTACACAGTCCCTTTTTGTCCCTCCTGTCCTTTTTGCCCCTCTCTTTGTCATTGCCACTGTCTTCTCCCAGAAGCATCCTTTGCAATTCCTTTCGTTCCTGCTCTTCTCTTTCCCGAGAGAGCTGAGAACTAGTTTTCTTGTTCTGTAACATATTCTCAATATTCTTTCCCATCTCTTCAAAGTCACTGTCCTCAGCTGAGCTGCTATCTGTGTCTGTTGACAGGATCTCGGTGGATTCCAGAACCCTGAAACAGGAGGCACCTTGAAAGTCAGTTACTGTCGCTCACCCAAAATAAAGGATCAGCCTGTTACCTTCCCAGAAACACAAAGGTAAAAATGATGCAAAGCTTTGAAAATGAATGCTGTAAACTACAACTACAAAAACAGGAACAATGTATTCCCTTCCCAGTCCTCTTTTTAATCCCCATGTCTAAAAGAACAAATTGTTCCAAGCCAATCTTCTCCAACAAATTGATCTCTTCTTCAACATCACTATATTCCTCACCACTCCGAGTCTTGGGCAGAACAAGGAATGTATAAATTATTTTGGCAGTTCTAAAGAATAGGCCCCAGAATTGGTAGCTGCTACCCAAGACAGCGGTGGCAAACTGCTCATAACAAAACCAAATAAAAGAAAAAAGAAAGGAAGTAGGGTGGTGAACTACTGATCTGTGGAACAGCACAACATCTCATGTCATTTTAAGTGGCAGACTGTGCAACTCTTTCTGCCTTTCTAAAAGGTGTGTGACAGCCAGACACTAAATCTGACCCCTAAGTTTCTACCCAACAGCCAAAGGCCTCTTTCTCAGTGCTGTATTTTGTGGGCCCAACGAGCTAAATCAACATCTACACCACGACATATCAGTGAGCCCCAGGCACGCACAGTGCTGGACTTTTAAGGTGGGGACAGGGTGGAGTTGAAGGCTGTAAAAATCAGATAAGAACTTACTTATTTTGTAAATCAAAGATGCGCTGACACTCTTCTTTGTATCTCTCTTGATGTTCTGCCACAGAAAACCGAGAGCCACGTGCAAATTTGCTCATAGGACCCTCCCCTGAACGAGCCTGCTCTGTGGACATGGTCCTGACCACATCGATCACTTCCCACCGGGACAGCTTCTTTATCTGGAAAGAGGAAGGACAGACATACAAGTGAGGTAGCTGATGGTGGATCTCAACTGCTTTCCACACCAAGTCAGAGCAGAAACATGTTTGCCCCTTTCACCATCAGCTGCTAAATCCATTAGCAGTCTCCAACCTGCTCCAGGCGCACACTCACCTCCTCCTCAGGAACTCCAAATTTACGCAGAAGCTGTTTGGCATTTTTGAGAGAAAGTCGGCGCAGGTCAGCATCTGTCCCAGTCACTGTCTTTTTCACTGGCTGAGGTTCTTTATCATCCTGTTCAGAGGAAGATCCAGCCTATTAATGTCATCATGTAGGCATTTTTCCCAGGCTCAGCTGATATTTTCTCTTCTCAATGTCCCCCATTTACTCCACTTCTCCCACATGACTTTCCAGTTATTGCTCCTTGGCCAGCCCAGCCTTAGGAACTGTACCTTCTGCTGGGTTGGTTTGTTTGGAATCTTGACATAAGAAAATCCTTCACCACAACCGGTGGGATCTGCGACACCAGTCACTTCCAGGAGGCACTTTCCCTTCATAGCAGCAATGAAGGCTCGGGTGGTGTTCCAGGGAGCTGTGCGCACCTGCCAGCAAGAAGGGAAACACTCACCATCCTGCTACATTCCAGAATTCCAAGAACTTTTCAACATAATGAGGATGAATTCCACTTCTTGATCCTTTGGTTTCCCTGATACAACCTCAATGAATAATGAAAGTGCCAAGTAACTCACAAGAGGCATTTAAGGCACAAAGCATAGTCCTGAAAAGGCCTGACAAGAAGGACCTCCAAAGACAGGGCAGAAAAGGTTCCCAGGGAAGTTGCTGGAACATTTCATCTACCGAATCCTACTTTAAATATGTCCTTTAAATACAAAGACCTCAGTTTTCCCCTACCAGGCAGATTTATATATTGGTGTGCACGCTCATGCATCACTCTGACAGTACCTCATCATCAATCTTCATTTGGAAATCCTCTTCATTCTCCTCTTCCGGCGCAAAGAAGGACTTCTCCCCATAACCTGCATCCTACAGAGAAATATCAGAGAAAACATGAGAAAATTAAGTCCTTAAAATGTTACCAGAGAGAAAACTAGAAGCCTCCCTGGGGAGACTTGTCATGCTGAACAAGCACACTTCCACGGGTTCACTGTGACCCATGGTATTCCAGATGCCAAACTAATACAAATTCCATAACTAAATACTGCATTCAACTTCAAAAAAATAATCAGCCCCTCTCACAGCCAAACACTGGTTATTTTCTGCTGTAGGGCTTCCCTTTGAGCACAGCTAATTCAATAGGTGGTAAGAATACAGTGTCGCTCTCTTTAAGAACTAAACTGCTTTTTCATGCAGCAGCAAACTTAGCAAGTTGCACAAAAGCCAGGGACCCAATTTGCCTACTTTACAGCAAAATGAGCTTTAGGTAGAAGGAGTTACCTCACCCTTCACAGAACTGCTTGTCAGGACTGTTTACCTTCAGTCGCTGCTCAGCTGCAATCATGCTGTAATAGGCACAGCACTGCTCTGGGGACACCATTGCTCTGATCTCCTCCTCTGTTGGCAATCTGAAATCTGGCTTCAAAACCCACCAGTTGGAATCCATCCCTGAAAAAGGCACAGATCAAACCCTGAGCAGTTTCCTGCACACGCAGGATGCCATCACAAACCGCAGTATTTCAACATTTTGTACCCTGTGCAAGGCTGGCAAAAGGAGCACGTATGACAGATCTGTGACATTCAGGACCACTAAAAGTCATAGGTTTTTTCATTCTGTATTTCTCTAAATCAATGCCCTCTAAACTCAGCAACTATTATGTAAACAAATTCTCACACTTTCATGCTCACTGAATGTACAAACCACATTCCAAAAGCATTTAATCCACCTTTCACTTCCTCATTTCAAACTACTTTTCCCATGGCTGGCCTTAAGAGCTTTGTATTGCCATCTGTCTAACACTCTGTATATTCAAAAATCACAGAAGTCAGGTTCTCAGAGAACTACGAGCCTCACGAAAATGGGACAAGCTTCTACTTGTGTTCTTTGCTTGAAAAACACAACACATTCACCCACAGAAGGAAGGAAATATGTATGTGCTGGTGTTTTACATTTCTACAAGTAAATCATTGCCCAAAAGGTTACTAAAAATGTCTGAAATGTAGCCACTTCTCAGCATTGAGCACACTTGTGGCAAAAGAAAGAGCACATTTAGAAAAACTGGAACAACAAAACCCTATCACATCACATTTCTTGAAGTAGCTGTTTTCAAAAATGGTTTATCAGGAGATGTTCCCTCCCTTTGCTCTGTGCAAGCAAAGAGTGGCCGACCAGCGAGTGAAACAGTTCAGTACCTGTGCGTTTGAAATCAGCACAAAGCTTGAGCCGCTTTCGGATGCTGCTCTCGGAGTGGGAGGGAAAGGCCTTCTTGATGTCCTCCATCCGAATCCTCCGAGGACGGTCCCTGCTCTTCCAGAACAGGCGATAAATAAAAACCTACAAAACAAGACTCATTAGTGATGTCCAAAGAAAGGAAACAACAAAACTACACAGACAACACAGACAATGCTGTTCCTAGTGCCTGCTTCAGACTTCCTACTTAAAAAACATTGTTTCCTATAAATTTACTTAGTGAAGTTTTCCAAGCCACGTTTCTGCTTCAGGTTCAGCGATTTTTGAGAATGGCACGCAGAAAAAACATTTGTCTTGAAGTTTTCCATTATCTCATTAGCTACATTCCTCTGGCAGTGATTTTCCTGCTCTGCACATACCTCTTGAGTTACAATTTTCAATTAAACTGACATTAAATTACTGGAAAATTACTCCACAATCTGAATTCGGAGATAGTTATTTGAATGCTCATGGACAGTTTTAAAGCTTAAATGCCACAAGGGCTAGGGAATCAACAAGGACCTAACAAGCAACTCTAACTCGTGCTGTGTAACTGGACTGCAGTAAAATTCCTTAATTGTCTTAGTAAAACCCATATAACTGTCATTTTATACAGAACAACAATTTCAAAGTTCATCCTAACTTCTCCAGTTTCCTACACTTTTATATAATCTTTTAACCTCTTTTTTTTTTTACTAGTAAAAGGCCCCTATCTTTTACTTATCAGATAGGATGCAATTAAACACAAGAGGCACGTTATGAATCATTGGTTAAATGACACCCAAAACGGCCTGTACGGTTAACACCCAATTCTTGAAGTGCTCTCACAACAAAACAATCAGTCAAAGGGAGTTATAGCAGGACAATGAGCTTCCCAAATCAAGGCTGTCCACCTGAGGCCCTTGCCTTGGACTTTCCCCAAAAGATCCCCCAGATCCTCATGTTGTCTCTTTATCACATACCTGCAGAAAATCTCTGATATGTGTGTTGGCTCGTTTAGAGTTGGGACCAGGTACTTCATAAAGTGGGCATTCCTGACCAACTACAAAAATATCCACCAATTCTCGAACATAATATCCTTGCCGTGTCCGGATGATCAGAAAATCTGTTTCAGGCATCTTGTGTAAATAAATAGGAGCCCGGAAAAGATTGTTTTCAAATGCCTATTAGGAGAAACAAATCAAAGTTTGGAAGTCAAACTTTGATCAAATTTTCTGTAATTCAATCTACAAAAAAGATCTTAAAAACCAAAAGCACAAGGTTCGTTGCAATGGTACACCATCATTTATATCACAATCCACACAGATGTGCAGTCAGAACACTCCTTGCTTATGCAGGGAATAGCCAAGGGTGCAGACCAAAAGCATAACAAAACCTAAAACAAATGCAGAAAGTGGTTAAAGGGTTTGTTAGACCTTTAGAGGTACTTTAGAAACTTCAAGGAGGTACTGTGAAGAAAGACAGGAAGAACACATATGCAGAAGAGCACAATAACCACAGAAACCAGCTCAGGATGACACACAGAGTTCTTTGCTCAGGAAAAGAGGTTGTAAGAACCCAACCAGAAAAGCAGAGAGGAGCAGAGTTCAGCATTTTAAGGTCATGTAGTTTAAACTAGCAGCAAGGAGGCATTAGACTGAGTGGAACTATGTAGTAACTGGCATCCAACAGCCAATTAGCAGTGCAATTATCAGGAACGACATACAAGATTTTGCTTATAGATCCTAGACCATGATAAATCCATGTTTTCTATCCTCTCCATCATCTGTTTACTGAGCTTCCCAACATACGAACTTTGGCCTTCCACTCAGCCCTCTCTACCAGTATTTCCAATACTATTACCAAGGAAAGCAGCAAAGATTCAGTTCTTGCAATTCCTGTAACTCCTACAACAATTATAAGAAACAGAGATTTTTTTTAAAAAAAAAAGAAAGCTAAGAATTGCATTGCTATTAGTAAAAAAGAGACACAAACAGGAAATTGTAAGAAATCTGTTTGGTTTGGGAGCTGAGCATTATTTGTGATTGAAGAAATAGGGCATGTAACAGGCACTCTTGTAATTACTCCACATTCAACTTATCTGTATTCTCCTTCTTGCTTTTCTCACCTGCAGTAACTGGCCTGGATGCAGAGATCCCAAAAATGGGGAAGTGTGACAATAAACAGTCTCTCCATATTTACAGTCTGGAGCTCCTGGATCTTTGCCAGGTTTCTGCAACGTGCAATGAAGGTGCAGTTAGCACTGAGAGAGAGGCAGAGGAAAATCACAGTCCAGCAGCGAGATCTGCATACTCACCCTTTTGTAGTAATTTTTAATCTTTGTTGCCATGCCAACCTGCATCATCAGAGGGGCGTTTTCCTCACTGTACTCAGCCAGGATGAGATCTCCATCCTTGCCAGTGAGGTCCTGTGGCGTGCGCATGAAGAACATCTCCCCCCCGCCAGACGCCTGGCGCTCCTGCTCCCTCATCTGTGCCAGGGAGGGGACAGAGTCAGGGCAACAGCACAGAGAGCCACGGCCAACACCAGAGACAGACAGAAATAACTGTACCTTGGCCTTCTTCTTGATGTGCTTCAGCAAAGGCTGCACAGCGTGGGGACCGGGCTGGGACAAGGCACCGAAGGAGTATTTCTTCAGGGGAGGCCGATGGAACTGCCGGAGCTTCATGGGACCCATATGGGTGGGGAAGAATGGCTGGCGAAGCTCCACAGCTGGGATGGAGTGCTAACAGAGGAGGAGAATCTGTTCAGAGTGACATCCATCATCTCAAAACCAAGATTATCCTCCTGCTCTGTTAGCTTTACCTAATGGAACCCAGCAATATCTTTAGGTCTCACAGCAGTAACACAAGTGCACTGAAATTCACTTGCTATCACACATGTTATCTTTTGACAGGAAGTGCTTAGTTACATATATAGATCTTTCCTTTGTGTACAGAGATGACTTCAATTGTAGTATTTCAAATGGTATCAAATGAGAGGATCTTTTTATTAACTGGAAACTAAAGGTAAAGCCGTTATCCCTACCAATGGGAGAGACGTTCATTTGGAATTACAGAGTTTTTCCACTACAGAAGAGGTTGGAGTAAGATGAGGTTTTAGAAGAAGTCACTGAGTACCACAATGAAGGAAGGAAAAAATTATCACCTCCTCACCTAGGGCTAGTGAGCAGAAATTCAAATTCATCAGTCTCTAAATTGTTTTCATGATACCCAGATTAAAACAGACACTAGTAGAAGTACAGCTTCACCTCTTGATTACCTGCACCACTTTCCCCCAGCCCCCTATTGCTTCAGAAAGAGACACCAAACAAAATCACGGAGAGTAGGACACAGCAAGACCCAGCGCCTTAAAACTCCAGTTTGATGAGGCAATCAAGAAAAGTTAGTTCACACTCCTAATTTTA
Organism: Pitta sordida; assembly: GCA_013390025.1. Classification (NCBI taxonomy): domain Eukaryota; kingdom Metazoa; phylum Chordata; class Aves; order Passeriformes; family Pittidae; genus Pitta; species Pitta sordida. The sequence goes on along the minus strand of WEKX01021124.1, from coordinate 98,239 downwards.
ATTGAACAACATTAAAAATACTCTCATGACCCCTTAACTGGCTTGTTAAAATTAACCTAAATTCTGGTTTTCTACAAATCCTAAATCGTATCTTCAGCTAGAAACCTCCTACCAAGACACTGCAGCTGTCTCCACAACGCACACTCCTGTGATTACCTGAATGATGTTGCCTCCAAAGGTTCCCCGAAGTCCCTGCTGTTTGGGGTAGTAAAACTCATCATTGGAGAGGTTCCAGGGATCCTTCACCTCTGGCTGAGACATGTTCTAATTCAATTTTAAACACAGAGAGAGAGGTGTCAAAAAAAAAAAAAAAAAAAAATCACTCCTTCCTCATAATTTCCAACCTGTAAGGTGCTAAAGCTTGTGCTGACCTGCTGTGGTTCTTCCTTGATGACACCTGTTTTTCCTAACAGGATTCGACTCTTCTTGAGAGAAGATTCTTTCTTGTTCTCCTTGGATGGAGAGTTCAAAGTCATTTCTTCCTTTTCATCAGGAATTTCTAAAAACACAAACAATTGCACTGTAGGGCACTTGCTCCCTTGTCTGCACTGCAATATGCCACTGAGCTGCCCCTCCTTCCTAATCCAAGCTCAAATTGAGACTGATTTTCAGGGTTATTAATACCAAAACATTCCATTCAATACATATTGAAATTCTCAGAACTAATTCCTTTTCCTGAGGAACAAAATGCAATCCAGGCCATATGAAAGTGCAGCAAGATATCCCTATCCTTAAATTACATAAGGTTGCTCGAAGATTGCCAACACACAGATCTAAAAGAATGTTGTTATTTTAATGTTATTTTATTGGTTTAAACAAGATAAAAATCTGTTCAGCTTGTGGCACTATAGGCAGAGATTCATTCACATTTCAAATCAAACCACACATTCAAATCAAACAGTAGCAGTTTGCAGCACAGAAGTCATTACTCCCTCATGCCATTAGTGAGGTCAGAGAGGCTTAAGGAATCTGCTTCTTCAGGCTCTGAACACAAGCAGTGATGAGGGTGGCATGGGCTGGTCTGTGGTTTGCTTCTCTACCAACATGCATGCAAGTGAAATTCAGAACAGTCACTTCTAAAACACCTCATGAGTCAGATTAATTTACGTTTCAGGGCACTAATTTTTACTTTCCCATTACTGCTTTTAACTTGGCATCTTAAAGTACACAACACACCACTAAAAGTTATTAATGCCTTCTGCTTAGGCCTTTGATTACTTGCAAATTATCTTCAAAAGCCAGAACAAAGAAAGGTCATAAGTATTGCCCCAGTCCATTTATTTCCATTACAGCGTGATTACAAATCCTTGTTTCCATTTCCCCTTACCTTTTTTCATCTGAGTCAAATTTCTGGATGCCATAAACATACCTAGAATTATATTTTCATCGTTTGGATCAAGTGTTAAGACGGGGGGATCCAAGTAGGTTTCCATTGCCTGATCATCCCAGATGATATTGTCTTCCCAACGACCATACACCAACTCTTCATTGTCGATTGGGAAAATGGAGTACCAGGGCTTGTCTTCATCCAGGGAAACTGCAACAACCATTCAGGTAGAACCCTTGAGAGTTTTATACACAGCCTTGGCAGAAAAGTATTTCAGAGCTCATCCCCACATCTTATTCCCCCAACCTTCCCCCCAACAAAAGAAAACTTGTTTTAGAAGCAAAGAGGAATCAGAGCCCCCAGTCTGAGCTTTACCAAGACTTAAGAGATTTTGCTCTACTGAAATGCAGCCTCCAAAAATGAGGTCTCTAAAATTTTTAGACCAAACAAGTAGCCTTTCTACCATAGAAACATGTGTCACATGCACCTATTCATGTGTCAAAAACTGATTACCTTGCTGTTCAGGGGCTTTTTCTTTGCACTTTGCTATACCCAGGACTCCTGCTACATTGGGTTTCTGTGCCAGTGGAATTGGTGAATTGAGCAAAGAGCCACTACGGTTCAAACCTAGAGAAAAAGGAAAACAAAAGAGACATCAGCTTGAGTGGGAGGGTCAGGGGGCACTGCAGTGCCTTAAACCAGAACTCAGGGGTTGCATGCAGAGTGAATTTCCAGCCTCATGGCTCTGCTGCTCATATCCCAAAGAGATATTATGAGTCCATATGGTCCCTGTAAAGGTGAGAGGCCTTGGGCAGACAGCTGCCACTGAAAGAACAGTTGGTCTGACCTCCAGCAACTTCCTGGTACAGAAAAATTACGGCCTTGCAGACCTCAAGGAATCGTTCTGTGTTGTCAGCTTCTCCCAGGACAGACCAACTCACTTGTGTCACTTCAGTTAATGCTTCTGGGAGGCACGAGACCCAACACGTGTGAACAGACCAACTGTGTTTAACACAGATGGAACTCAGACACAGCAAGCCCAGGCCTGTACAGCTCAGGCACAACTGTGCTGAAATGAAAAGCTGTTATAAATATATGGAGTTATAATGTATTATATCACAATGTATATATATTGTTATAAAACCCAATTTTCACCTACCCAACACCTCAGTGTTGTGTACTCACGACACTAGTACCCAACAAAGATCTGACATTCCCATTAGTCTTTCCTTGCAGATATAACATGACAAACATTCATTCTTCAAGCAATTTCAATTTAAAATGCATCTGTGTCTAAAAGAAGTCTGAGACTTCTAATAATTACTACTTTTAATCTAGAAAAAACAGAATATCATTGTTAACTGAGCAACTTTAGAGAACTTCTTTGTAATTCATAATTAAAAGAAAATACAAAGAAAATTCCAGTAGTCTATAAAAAGAGGAAATCCTAAGGGCAGCATTGCTTGATATAAATGTAGATGGATCCAGCACCTGGTTTTCCACAGAGAGAGAAGAAAGCCAGAGTTGCTGTGTTTGGGGCTGTTTAACACAAGTTACCTACTCTGGTTTTGGAAAGAAACCAAGCCTCAGAATTCTGAGCAGAGCTGTGATTTTGCCAACAAGTATCCCTCATCCCCTCACAGGAAGAATTATGTTCTGTATTTGAGACATGTAATTGTACATGTACAACTGTACTACAGCAAGTGAAATTCCTGGCAGAGCACTGGTTACCTTGCTGGGCATTGTATGCAGTGGCATTTCTGGTCATGCTGGATGGCAGCCAGCCTGCCAAACTTGCACGCTGTGTCTTGGTCCCTTTGTGCTTGACATCCTCTCCATTCCAGATGACATCATCCTCCCACTGGAGCTGTGTCACCATCAGGAAGTGCTCATCAGCTAGCAGATCATCCTTCTCCTTTGACTCTGCATCCTGGAAGGAAAAAATAATTGCTGGAAGACCTGAATTGGCTTCATCCTTTCAAACTAAAGGAGGAAAACTCATAGAGTCTCATTTCGCAGAGTGCCCAACTATCCAGCAGCTCATCACCAAACTTTCATGGTGCAGCAATCCCCACAGACACCTCCACACGTCCCCCCCAGTTCCCCTCTCACCTCCTCATCTGTGTGTTCTTTAACCTCCTGCTCGCTCTTCTCTTTCAGCTTGAAACCATAATCGAATCCACTGCCATCTTCAGGGATGCCCAGCATGTCATACCAGAGCTGTGCTGGGCCATAACGCCACTCTGCCACCTTGGGCTTCGTGTCTGTCACTTTGTCTATGTCACCAGTTGACTGGGAAAACTTGGATTCCACAGGTGCCATCATGGTAATCTGAAGCACAGCAAAGGAGGGAATAGTTACACTGATGGTCTAAGCGTCAGTAAGAGGTTTCTTCCTTCCAAGTTTCCAGCTTATTCCCATAGAAGTATTTCTAAGAAGGGAACTTCCATACTTACTAGCTGCCTTAACAATGTTCTGCAATTAGACTTCCAAGAACACAGAGATTTCTTCTGGATACAAAGAGGATTAGCCCTCCTATTGATCCTGCCCCATGGATGCCGCCTTCTCAGTAAGAAGCAATCACCTGAAGCCACTGACTAGTATGTGGAGAAGAGTTGCTGCACAGCTGGAATACAAGCCAACTCTGCTCTCCAGTTTTGTTTAGAGGGAAAAGCTCTTTCCTCTCAAAGTCGCTGTCCAATGCACCCCTACCCCCAGCACCTGCTGGTGACCCTCCCTACATCTGATATCCCACCTCATCATCTGAAAGGCACTGCTCCGGAGGCGGGGGAGCAGCAAACTCATACTCCCAGGGAGATTTTCCTTCCACTCCACTCTCAACCACAACTTCACCCTCCTGTATCTGCACTTCCTGTGCCAACTCCCGATGTTTCTTCTTCCGCTTCCTCCGGGCACTTCTCCAGACCGACGGGACGTTCTTTCCAGGGCCAAAGAGACGCAGGAAACGCAGCACCTGGAACAGGGAAAAACAAAGAGAATTAGAGGGGGGAAAAAAAGAAAGATACTGTGGAATGCTTGTCTGTCTTACCCTCACCCAAAGATTAGTAATGAAAGAAAGCACTCTGAAATTCAGCAGCTTTGTCTGTAGTACAATCCCAGCTCCCAGTGCCATCAACAATCTTTGGGTTACACTTGAAAAAAACAGTTTCTGATCCATCTGTTTGATGGATCCTTCCTTTTCAAAAGGATATATTCTTAATTTCAGACACAAGGAAACTCAGGGGAAGAAAGACTGCCTTACATATTGGCCATGTGGCTAGACACCACCTGGATACGTAATTCATTTTCATTTTAAACAATTAACAATCTTTAGAAAGACAGATGGAGTTTGAAGAAGAGTTGATAAAATTATTAGCAAAGAAATAAACCAAAAAAAATTATATAAAAGTATATATTTCTTAAGCAAACAGATAAATAACACAGGTATACAGTAAAGGGGAACCTCCCAAACCTGCACTAATGACAACGATAAACTTTACCTTCTGTTCCTGCTATGGTTATGATCACTGGCTTTTAAGTATTTATAATTTTTTTCTTCTAAGAACTCTTGTAAAGAGGGAAAGCATTTTTCCCAATCAACTGACATATTTAAGAAACAGGAATCAGAACCTAAGACTTGTAAAGAGACATCCTATTGATATTCCCTGTTTATCTGTTCTGCTGATCCCCAAAGGAAGCAATGTTTATATTACCACTCTGTTAACATGCACATCAACCCACTCTCATGGCAAAATCTACAGGGTTTTAGGCTTTGCCAGCTCTAGTGCTCATGAATTATGAGAAGTGCTCAGCATTAACTGCTTGCACTGATTTCTGCACCCACTGGGGATGTTCAGCACTTGAGCCATTACATGCTGAGCATCAAAGAAATGAACACACCAACTGATAGAAAATACAGCAGCACAGGAAACACCAAGCTTGCAAAGCCAAGAGAGCACTGAGAAGGCAAACTTCTGTGCTAGAGCCTCACCTGACATCTAATTATGCAAATTGTTCAGCTCCTTACACAAAGTCTGTGGCTGAGGCAAACATAAAACCAAGCCAGCCTTGCTCACAACCATCTGTTCGGCAACTATAAGCTCATTTTTATCCTCCTGCTTTTCCTCTCCACTTCACAGCTTTAGAACTTTCAAAGTAATTATTGAAATACCTCAGCTACATTTGTTATTTGGGAGCATTTAGAAAAGTCTTGTAATGAATTTGCTTTATGCAAAACCCAACCATTCTTCCAAGCAACTTCCTATTGAGCCAGTTTCTGATTTACACTCAGAGAAGCTTAGAGGGAGAATTAGGTAAAGGATACAGAACACAAATTGTTTCAGAAAAAGCACAGTGAGTTCAGGACAACATGAAAGCAGAATTAAATATTTGCCAGAAAAGTCAGAAAGCAAACAGATTAGCACTGGTTTTTAATCATCTGGCAAAAGTATCAAATCAACAAGTCTGTGGTCTTACAGAGCAGCAAAACATTCACACCCTGATTTACAGAATAGTTTTTAAGAGGCTCCTGTGAATGGCCGGAAAAGTATTAGATATTAAACAATCTGGAAACAGCAGGACACAGACAATAAAGAAAGCATTGAGTGAGCAAGAACATATATGTGAATACTCAGTACATACCCTTCGTACTGTACAATTCATACTTAGAGGCTTACATGACACACATCTCTTCCACGTATCTCTTACAATACCTTGCCTGGTCGGAATTCTGGGAAGAGCTCTGTAACATTTGGCAACAGTTTGGTAGCATCTCGCTGCATGATTCCTGCAAGAGGAAGTGTGAGTTTGCCTTCCATGGATTCTGCCTGCCTGGTTTCTTGAGGTCCCATCTCTGACTCAGAATCAGAGCTGCTGCTGAAATCCACCTTGTTGGAGGCAGCAGAGGAAGGAGCAATGATGGAGGGCAAAATGATACTGTCTCCATCTTTAGATACTACAACAGGATAAGCACCTTATAAACAAACAGGTCTCCTCCCTCTCCCCTAGCATAGCCCCATAATGCCATATCTACTGTTTATACCAAATTATGCAAAAATTAAGCCTTTGCAGGCGTTATGAGTACCATTCTGCCTTAGCCTTTCATTTTATCCCAAGCGTTCCAGGTGCATTTCCCAGCCACAACTGAGAGGATGAGATAAAAATGCAGTTTCATTGTTAATGTCGGTATTTCAACAACACAACATTTCACCCCACATTTCAGACAATCCTGTAACACCAGAGGTCAGGACAAACACTCACCTCCAGGTGCAGTCTGCAGACTGAGTTCTGGTGATTCCTGGTCCCTGCAGAACAAACTGCTGCACAGCAGCCTTTGCCTCCTTCAGACATGCACATTGCCACAGAGAAGAAGAAAGCCTTCACTCACCAGTGGCAGCTGCATCCTTTTCATCTTCTTTTTTTCCAGGTACTGGAGGTGGTGGTGGTGGTGGCATCAGCTTGGAATCAATATCTTCACAGTCAGCATCGTAATCATCCTCATCTTCATCTAGCCAGGCAGGAGACAAGACTATGTATCAAGCAAATAAAAGGAAACCAGGCACCCTTTCCACTTATTCTACCTCAAACCTGTCCCAGCCTGCTGGCAAAGACACCATTCTCATCTTGTAATTAGATGCAAAACTTGTTACCAGTTTGGCTTCCTGCACAAACTCATTTGCAAGACGGAAATTGAAGAGAGAGTGAGAAAGAGGGAAAAAGATAAACTGTCAGCAAGACAACTGAAGCACTTAAGATCTAGGTGTATGTATATTCTGCTATCACCTCCTTTAGTTCACACTCTGCAGAACATATAAAGTAAGAAAAATGTGGTTAAAAAGTCCCAATCACCCTTCTGTTCCACTAATCATAATACATCACCACAGAGGTTAAGGCTAAGGCAGCTTTAACAAATATGCCAAGATTTGGCATTTACACCAGCAGCCACTGAAAGGGAAAAGTTGCATATTTTTGAAAGTCTGTTCCAGGCCAGACAGATACCTAGGACCAAAAAAGGAACCAAAATTCCTTCTGCAGAAAGTCATTTCAGAAAAAAAAAATCAAGAGTAAAACAGGAGAAAGATACTAAGATTAAATGCCTTTTTTAGACAACAAGACCACATCTCTGAGTAGCTCCAAGAGGCCCCCGACCTCCTGCACAACCATCTCCCTAGGAACACAGCTTACAGAAATATGATCAGGTATTGGGTACCCTCTGCAGGGGATGAGAGCTGTGATGCTGATCCCCCTTACCTGGTCTCCGGGCTGGCTGCAGGCTGCCCATCGCCTGCTTGTACCGACGGCTCTCATCCTCTGCCACCTCAGTGATGTCTGAATAGTCAACAGCATCTTCCGTGCTCTTAACCCAGCCTGGGGACAACACAGAGCTTTACCCTAGTACACCAACTGCAGACTTCACTAAGTACAGATGAATGCTTTCCTGTGCTTCCCTTACTTAGAAGAAAAACACCTGAGCACTTTTCCCCTCATTCTAACCAAAAGCTCTCATAGCTCTGAATTTCCCCCAAAGATTGCTAAGTAACCCACTTCAGCAAAAGGAACACCTATCAGTGAAACTGTTCAGCAAGTTCAGAAATAAAAAAGAGGCATTATAACCCTCTGTGCTAAACAGGCTTCTTTAATACAGGGGAAAACACAGACTAAAATTATTTGTGAAGCAGGGGAGACTTACAAAAAATTAAACACAACAAGTTCGAAATTGATCAGGAGATACTGTGGGATTCAATCTGGCAAGCAGGAGAAGACAAAGCGTTTGACAGATGCTCTCTGAGGAGATACCACCACCAATATCCCCTTCACTCCCTGACGACCCAGGTGCATTTCTTTCTCTCCAGCAGGAGCTCTGACCCTGCAGCCCCTCTGCTCTTTAACCCCAGGTACCCCAGTGCCAAACCTTCCTCATCCAGGTGTGCTCCCTCGCTCTCCGGGCTCTCCTCCTCGCTGGCTGTGATCTCTGTGATCAAGTTGCCCAGTCCCAGCACGCCCAGCCCAGCCAAGTGTTTCTTGGATTCCTGGGGAAACCAGAGCTGGGAGGCTCCGACAGCCAAGGCTGGGATGAGCGCCCTGATCTCCTGCTGGCTCCCATCCTGGAGCCCAATCCCAGCACCTTGGGACCCCCCAGGATACCCCGGTAAAGCCCAGTATGTCTGGAGTCACCCCGAGCACCCTGGGACACCCCAGCTCACCCCAGCACACCCCCGTACCTCCCCGGTTCACCCAGCACACCCCGGCTCACACCGGGCCCCGGGCCCCGCGGGAGCCGTACCTTGTCGAGGACCGAGTCCCCCTCCAGCTGCCCCGCCTCGTTGATGTTGCCGAAGAGGAACCCGGCCAGGGAGAAGGGCTCGGCGCGGCCGCCGTCCGCATCCTCCTCGCTCTCCGAGTCCGACATCGCGGCGCCGACCCGGACACGGAAACGGGCCCGGGGCCGCTCCCGGCGCCGCCGCTCCCACAGCGCCCCCTCCCGGCCCCCAAAGGAAGCGCAGAGGCTCCGCCGGTCCCAGAAATTCCTTTATTGCCTCCAGGAACGGGGCTTTCCACAGGAAAGCGCTGCCTTCGGCTACAGACAGCGGGGAGTTAATGCGCGAGCCACAGAGGANAACCTTCCTCATCCAGGTGTGCTCCCTCGCTCTCCGGGCTCTCCTCCTCGCTGGCTGTGATCTCTGTGATCAAGTTGCCCAGTCCCAGCACGCCCAGCCCAGCCAAGTGTTTCTTGGATTCCTGGGGAAACCAGAGCTGGGAGGCTCCGACAGCCAAGGCTGGGATGAGCGCCCTGATCTCCTGCTGGCTCCCATCCTGGAGCCCAATCCCAGCACCTTGGGACCCCCCAGGATACCCCGGTACAGCTCAGTATGTCTGGAGTCACCCCAGCTCACCCCAGCACGGATTTCGGTACACCCTGGGTCACCCGGGCACACCCCGGTACAACCTGAGCACCACAGCCCGCCTGGGCACAGCCCGCGGTCAGCCCGGATCTGCACGGCACACCCAGGTCACCTCGGTGTCACAGCCCTGCTCACCCCCAGCATCCCAGTCCAGCCCGGGTACACCCCAGGTCACCTCGGTACCAGCCCGGCCGCCCCGAGCACCCCGGTAACACTCCGGACCTCCTCGGAACAGCCCCGGAGCTCCCCGGTTCACCCAGTACACCCAGTACACCCAGTACATCCCAGCACACCCCAGTACACCCAGCACACCCAGTACATCCCAGTACACCCCAGCACACCCAGTACACCCAGTACACCCAGTACATCCCAGCACACCCCAGTACACCCAGTACACCCAGTACACCCCAGCACACCCAGTACACCCCAGTACACCCCAGCACACCCAGTACACCCCAGTACACCCAGTACACCCAGTACACCCCAGTACACCCAGCACACCCCAGTACACCCCAGCACACCCCAGTACACCCCAGCACACCCAATACACCCCAGTACACCCCAGTACACCCAGTACACCCAGTACACCCTATTACACCCCAGCACACCCCCGTACCTCCCCGGTTCACCCAGCACACCCCGGCTCACACCGGGCCCCGGGCCCCGCGGGAGCCGTACCTTGTCGAGGACCGAGTCCCCCTCCAGCTGCCCCGCCTCGTTGATGTTGCCGAAGAGGAACCCGGCCAGGGAGAAGGGCTCGGCGCGGCCGCCGTCCGCATCCTCCTCGCTCTCCGAGTCCGACATCGCGGCGCCGACCCGGACACGGAAACGGGCCCGGGGCCGCTCCCGGCGCCGCCGCTCCCACAGCGCCCCCTCCCGGCCCCCAAAGGAAGCGCAGAGGCTCCGCCGGTCCCAGAAATTCCTTTATTGCCTCCAGGAACGGGGCTTTCCACAGGAAAGCGCTGCCTTCGGCTACAGACAGCGGGGAGTTAATGCGCGAGCCACAGAGGAAAGGTTTGTTACAACGTCATTACGCATAATTTAAAAAAGAGAGAGAGAGAGAGAAATACTTTTAAACTGTTAGATGTAATACAAATTATTTTATAGTACAAAATCAAGTTGCCAGTGTATGTATCAGTACCACACTTCAGAGTCTTGGGCTCCCACTGCTGATGGGTGGTCCTTGCTGCCCACCCGGGGTCGGGGACCCCCGTGAGACCCGTCCCCTCCTCGGGGTCAGCCCAAGCAGCACCAAGGGTTCTGCACANAAATACTTTTAAACTGTTAGATGTAATACAAATTATTTTATAGTACAAAATCAAGTTGCCAGTGTATGTATCAGTACCACACTTCAGAGTCTTGGGCTCCCACTGCTGATGGGTGGTCCTTGCTGCCCACCCGGGGTCGGGGACCCCCGTGAGACCCGTCCCCTCCTCGGGGTCAGCCCAAGCAGCACCAAGGGTTCTGCAGAGTGAGGTTTAAGCACTTGAAGGCAAAGCAGGGTAAGGCTCTTCTAGTTAAAGTTCCGTAGGAATAGCTACAGCTGTAAACTGAAGAAAGAAAGAAAACTTCCAGATCTAAGCACACCTCATTGACATCCCTTTGGACACAGAATTCCTGAACTGCACAGCTTCAGCTGGTGTTTGTTGGGGGTTTTTTTTAACAAAACGAGTATTTCGGAAACCATTCACAAACTGAAAGATTAAAATCGGTCTGTTCACAGCGAGTCTCTTCAGTGAATTAAGGCATACAAACCACATCTCTGTTCACTAACAAACTGAAGGACCTTAAATTTGGGAAACTCACACAGCTTAACCCAGGTTTTCTGATCTCCCAAAACAAGACAAAATCCAGCCATGGGATTATGTGAAATCTGTATTTATCAACTGTCCACAGAAGAAAAATAAAACTTGGGAGAAACAGAACTGATCGTAGCACTGGACTACTTACAATAAATTGCACCAAGAATTGTCAGTGGGGCAAAAACGCCGGAAGATCACAAAAAGGAGAATGCCACTGACTGGAGAAGCTCCCTGGATATTCCTGCACTCCTGAAGCTCATCCTCAGGAAAAGCAGAGGCTGGAAGAAACCAGCTGTGTGTCAGCCAGGACTTACTCCTGGCAGAAAGTGACAGAAATACAAAGAATTTAAATAACCAGGTACTCCAAAGTCAGTAAAAAGTCTTTGATGGTGTTCAAAGTTCACTCTCTGCTCATTTTCACCATCATTGTGTTATTATCCTCAGTACTGTTGTGCAATCCACTTACTAAGTAATCCAAATGGGGATAAAGCATAACGCAATCAATAACGAACCAATCCAAACAGTAAATTGATTAAGCAGTTGAATTTTATCTCGCCATACTCTCTTCCAGTTCACACCAGGATGTCTGTTTGCGAGCCTTACAGAAACAGAGGGGCAGGGGTTGTGCAATAATACTTGCTCACGAGATTTCTTCTCCACAAAAATTCTTGTAATCCAGTTAGGAATAACCACAAAAGATGCAGAACTAAAAGATTTCAGTACGTAAAAAAGTAAAAACTTTTTAAAACAGTAGTAGCTTCAGTACAAAACTGCAAATATATGTAGCAAAAAAAAAAAAAAAAGTAGACTTTTAATTTCCATAACAGGCACCTCTTAAGACTAGTTCAAACATGTCACAGATTTTTTAAAATACATCTCTGAATAAAGCAAAGGTTATGGGCTTGCACCAGGGTATCTAGGCAGTTGATTTAGGCCTGACCAGCATTAAAACGTGCACTGGCTTAAATAAATACATTTTAAACACGGTAAAGTCTATTTGCTCAGTTACTGAAATTTACCTACAGAAAATAATCTTGAATTACAAGGCACAGAGTTAATTGCTGCCTGCAAGTCCAGCCCACACTAAAGGCCTACAGCTAAAGCAAAGGCAGAACGTGGTAAGTAGAGGTTATCTCACGGAACGCTCTACACCCTCACGGCCTTCAGGGCACTGCAGCAGGAACCACATCTGGCACTGCACTTCCTCTACAAGTGCAAAAGATGCAAAGACACTCCAGGCAATGGCACTTGGTGAAGAAAAACATGCAGAGTCTGCAGGGCTTCTGCAAACATCCCACAGAACAGAGTTTTGGTACTGCCTAGCTCAGTTCGCTGACCACAGGTACCAGTATTTGGATTAACTGCAATTTACAACCTATGGGTTGTAGTTGGCTAAAGCAGTACCAGAATGAGCACATCCCAGATAAAGAGAAACTGCAGTTACTGTCAGCTACACCAGCTGCAGAAAGGCACATCCTCTTCAAATAGCGGAATTACGGCACAAATGAAAACGTTTCTATCCAGCCGGTATTTTTGCCAGCATCCAATAAAGCAAGCTCAAATTAACACAAGCTCCCTAATAACCTTGTTGATGTATTTTCTGTTATCTTGCTAAAATGAGGCTCTTTTTTTCTTTTTCCCCCGACCAGGGTATACACCAGTGCAGTTCTGCATGTGTGGGAATCACAAGAAAGCAAGTTCTGAATGACCAATTGAGGCTGCAGCCAGACAAAGACAGCACTGTCAACTTCAGACAACAAAGCCCAGTCCAGCACCACTGGTTTCACACAAAGTATCTTTGAAGCATGCTGCTTTCATACCATCGAGCTGGAAGGTTAAGTCTAAGGAAGGTTTCACGCGCTCACTCCTCAGCTGGTCCCGGAACCACACATAAAGAAGAGTGCACATCCTGAAAGTAAAAGCCAGCTGCCACTTACTAGAGCTGCTAAAGAAAGTTAAAAAAGTATGTCAATAGAACTTCAGTTAAAAGAGTTTATAAAAACTGAGCATTCAGTAGAGAGGAAAAAAAAAACCTGCCCAGGTAATCCTATCCAGTGACTGGCTAACCACTACGGACTGAGCTGCAAACAGGAAGAAACGTGGGTTCCTGTAAACAGAACCTCCAGATTTTCTGTCAGTGTTGTCACAGAAAAACAACAATGGAATCTGCCACAAAAATCTCAGGCGGTGACCCCCACAATGTTCAGAAGTGAAGCAATTAATTCCTCAAGAGCAAATGGGCTGCTGTCAAGTCTCGGGGATTCATCAAAGAGATTACACTGAAAATCTCATTTTGCGAAATGTCATCCCAAATATCTCGGTCAGCCCGGGAAGGTAACTGTTAAAATTTTATTCTCAGGGTGCAAAGTCTCTTTGGACAGTGAAATAAAATCTCTGTTTAGAAAATTATGGAAGACTTGCATCTACATTATTCTTCCACTTCTCCAACTCAAAACTATGAAAATCACTCATTTGAGTGATTCATCATTATTCCAAGTTCCTTGCATTAGAAGAAATCAACTCCTGCTTCTATTAATAAATCATTGCAGATATTCCCTGGGTCTTGCTCATTGTCCTAACCACGCCTTATGCTAACTCTTCATATAAACGATCACAGTTCACTATAAGGTGAATCTCAGTAATAGATGAGGCATTTTTGCAAGTAAACAAATTGTTTTCAAGCTTTAAATTGACAAAACAACGGGACAGCCAGACTTCTGTTTGTAAAAGAAATTCAATCAGTAAATAAAGGTTGGGAAGAGCAGCAGCTACACTTGAAGCAGGGTTATCAGAATTCGTGCTTTTCGGCAAATCTAGTAACTGATGGCTATCTAGTAAAGAAGTGGCTTCAAAGGAGTCTCCTCTTTTATTTTCCTCCACTAAAATAAGGACAGAACCCAGGTGATCCCTGGAGAAGCTGGAGGCTGGAACTTTAGAAACAAAGCAGGTACGTATTTGACCTCTCAGCTGGAAAAAAAGACTGTTCTGTTTCAGTTTCCCTGAAGCAGTAAGACTGCAAGAATATTCATTGTATAAACCATTTCTGCTCAGAGCTGTTAGTGCAAGATGCAGATCTTCAATCTGACTCATTAAAAAGCCCTCCCCAGATTCTAGTCAGCATCAACACCCATCACCCAAGGTAACTACAATAGGACACATTTTCTTGTGTTCTTCTTTGTCACAGGATACAGAACTGCACGGACAGCTTCAGCAAACACCTCCCGAACACCCTCCTGATTCAATGCTGAGCACTCCAAATATTTGACTGCCCCAATTTGTTTAGCCAGTGAAGTCCCCTGCTGTGGGGTGGTGGGAACCAAGCTCTGCTCCTTCAACTTTTTAACTGTTTCCGGGTCATTTCTCAAGTCTCTCTTGGTGCCCACTAGAAGAATGGGAACATTTGGACAGTGGTGAGAAACTTCAGGATGCCATTTGTGCCTCACATTTGCATAGGAAGAGGGGCTGCCAATGGAGAAACAGATGATGAAGACGTTAGTTTGAGGGTAGGAGAGCGTGCGCAGGCGGTCGTACTCCTCCTGGCCCGCAGTGTCCCAGAGGTTCAGGCTGACTGTCCGGCCATCCACAGTCATTTGGGCGCTGTAGTTGTCAAACACGGTAGGGATGTACTCCTCTGGGAAGGCATTGGTGGTATAGCTGATGAGAAGACAAGTTTTTCCCACAGCGCCGTCTCCAACAACCACACACTTTATAGTCTGCATTCTCCTCCCAGAAACAAAGTCCTGCACAATGCAAAGAAAAAACAGTTAGCAGAAGCTGGCTCAATGATGGTCATTTTAAAGATAAGCTTTAGCAAGTGTTTTTAATATAGCTAACAATTTCTTATCACAGCTTGACACACATTCAGTGTCTCAAGCCATTCTAAAGAGCTCCCCGGGCTAGAAAGACAATAGTGAAATGGAGATGCAATGAGTTGAGAGCTAAGTGACAATTGGCTGCATTCCAACCATGTAAGTACAAATTAGCCAAATTCCCACAGTCTTGCCTTACTGCCAGACTTGTTTCCCACAGGCAAAAGGACAAGTCCTTAGAGGCACCTGCAAGTGGAAAGGGATCCTGACCTCAGACCCAGTAACAAGATACTCTGTTCCCTTGTGGGTTCACACATCCACCTCTCTACACACACACTCTCCAAGATTCACACGTCTTGTCTGCATAGGCTACTGCCTAAAGAGTTTACCACAAAGAAAGGTCAAAAAATTATATAATAAAGCAAAATATTCATTGCTGGGCCACACTGCTACTGTAAACTATAATAATTCACTACACTCAAATGAATCAGACCTCAAGAAACTACATTATTTAGAGGACACCAGATAAAAGGTTCAGAAAGTAGCACATTCAAGAAAAGCTGTTCTTTGCAGTAACTAGCCATAGTGCCCAGATTAGAATACATAAAGAATTTTTCCAAAGAAGCCAAGAACAGATTACTCTCACTAATCAGTGACAGAACAAACAGAACCTAATAGGCTTGAGCTACTTGGTGTCCTCTAAATAATGAGCATGAGAAAAGTATGTGCTGTAAAAAACCAGCAAACAGCCTTCCTAGGCAGACTGGGGAATTGTTACACAGGAGATACTTGACACTTAAAGGTTTCCTTTTCCCCTTTCCTCGTATGTGAAGATTAGGCTTGATAATCAAACTGATATAGTCTAAAACACAATTAATTTTCAACTTTAATCACACGAACAGCATGATATTTGAGAAAGCAGCATGGAACTACAAGCAGTTATTTGTTGTAATTTGTTGCACGTTGGAGTTTCCACCGCCAGTCTGAACAAGAAGGAACTTGCATCTGCCTTCTCACCCAGATGCCTTTGAGGTACTATCAGTAATCCTCAACTTGCAACCCGCAGCAAATGCATGGCTTCAAACAGAAGAAAACAGTGGGAAGAACTTTTTAGCAGGGCCTGTTACAATATGACAAGGGATAATGGTCTCAGACTAAGAAAAGGTTGATTTGGATTAGATATAAGGAAGAAGTTACTTACAATGAGGGTGGTAAAACACTGGCACGGGTCACCTGCACAGGTGGTGGGTACCCCATCCCTGAAAACATTCCAGGTCAGGTTGGATGGATGGGGCCCCTTCAACCTGATGTAGTTAAAGGTGTCCCTGCATTGGACTAAATGGCTTTAAAGGTTCCTTCCAACCTAAACTATGTAATCTGATTGCATATTCCAGCAAGATCACAGCTCCAACACCATCAAAGTCACAATGGGAGTACAGGAACATGAACCATAGTGGAGTACAACAGTCATGAAACTCCCTCCCTCCAACTTCCTCTTCCAAGACCATCCAAACAATCAACAACTCATTATCATTCACGTCTCAGCTTTCTCCTTTTAGACAAAATACTTACCTGTATCCACATACTGGGAGCACACGATTCTCCTGTAAAATCAGACTACCTGAAGCTTTGGCACAAAGCTGCAACAGGCAACTCGAGTGACAACCACTGTGGTCACTACAACATACAGACAGTGCTTGAAGAAGTATTAGCTCATGTTCACAGGCACTACTGAAAACAAATCAGTGCTGGGAAGCAGTGCAGAAACCCAGCAGGACATTGGAGGGGAAGAATACGGAGGAAAACAAGCAGGAAGAAGATGAAGAAACACATTATCCTTTTTGAAAATGGCAGGAACTAGCTTTCTAAAACAACATGAATCACCTGTAATGAAATCTGCCAAGTACTTTTGAGCTATGGCAGAAAACACACATATAAGTTTCTCCATATATTAAAAAAAAAAAAATCAGTAATCCCATTTCAGCACTCCAGTCAAATGTAAAGAAAGATATATATGGAACTGTGCAGTGTAATCAGTAAAATGAAGAACAGCAGTGCAAAAGCTGAGGGCAGGACTGAATATAGTATTATTCCAGAACCAAGTTGCACCAAGAATTTCATTTAACAGAACCAGGGAAAAAATGAAACCAAAACAAAGTAAGCGGGGCCGAATTAGAAGCTTAGAAACATTTCCTGCATTTTTCAAACCCCGAAGTTGAAATCCATTTTAATATTCATTTACTTAAAACATGACAAATCAAAGATTTTTTACATTATATTAAGAGAGATTGAACACTGTTACTGGCAGCAAACTATGCAACATACGATTTCTGAACACAAAGGGTCTAAATGCTGCAAGCAAAAAGTACTAAAGCACTTCTGAGAGAAGAGCAGTTGTATTTCAGTAACCATAACACTGTTCTACCTGAGGATGCAATTGTAACTTGCCACCCCAGTCTCTGGTGCTGCTCTCCCGTGTGGGGCTGATCACTGCCTGCTTTGAGGCACTGCCACACTCCCTCCTTCTGCCTCCAGGAGTTTCCAAACCCTGTTTCCCCTTCCCACCCAGGTAGCGCAGCACCTCCTCAGCTGTGACCGCACACTTGAGAGGAGTGGAGTTGTGCTACTCAGCAAACTGGATGAAACCACAATCAACTGTGATGGTGCAACCGAGCCAGTGGCAGCAGATGGTGGGAATGAATCACCATGTGCTGCTACGGCTGCCAGAGTCACTGGGCTGCAGCACAGCACCAGAACACGCTGTGACAGAAACCGTAGTGGTGACCAACACCACAGCTTCCACAGCAAAGGGGGGTTTTCCCAAACGGACTATCTGTGCAACAGCCAATTCATTTTGATCAGTCAGAAACAAGCAACATCACAGAGATGGCAGAACTGGACACATCCAACAAAAATTCAACTGCAGCAACAAAAATCTCATGATCTCGTGATACACAAAGCCTTTTATACCCTCAGTTCCTAGTTTCTCAAACAAACAAATTGCAAAGACCTGTAAACGGATCTCTTTTCAAAACACAAACCACAAGCTCCCCCAAGGGCTTACACCTCTTAACATCTCTAAGCCCGTCTGTCCAGAGCTTGTCAGTATGACAGGATATCCCAAAATTGCACCCAACCTGCAACACAACACAACAGGCACAGCCTGGAGGGTCATCAGGCTACACAGGCACTTCATAAACTGATAAACTACAAAGCCACGTGTATCCCAGACCACCAGCAAGTCACACAACCTGACTGAAAGCGTCTAACCAAAGTGTGTTACCCAAACATCATTTTGTTGGGCTTTATTTAAGAGGTCAGCAGAGGTTTCAGTTTGGAAATCAGTAAGAAAGTAACAAAAAAGGCCTGGAACATAAACCCTCTCTCACAGCACTAATACCTCGAATTACCCCTAAGGCTCGGATTTTAGAAAAGCAGCATTTGCAATAGGAAATAACTCCCTGCAAACACGCCAAAGCATCAGGCAAAGTATTAACTACACAAACACAGCTAAAGAGCTTGTAGGCTTTTAAGTATGTTGTTCTGAAAAAGCTCCTTTAAAGTAGGTTGTCTTGGCCAAAAGGAATCACGGGTGGCATAGGCAATACAGGAAAAAAAACCACACACTAGAATACACATCATTTGTACAGGAACACAAAGCTTAGATAAATTAATCAAAAAATGAAGAGTAGAAGGAAGATACTACACTGCAGAAAACTGATTACCAGTAGGTGTCCTTTTCTTTTAAAAAAATCTTTGTCTTCCATATATGAATCTTCAAGTCACAACCAAGCAAACTAATATAACCTTCATCAGGTCTCTTCTGTTAAATCCATGTACTGCTTTCTTCAAATTGTATGAAGTCCCTATTTAGTTTTTCTTGTAAACAATTAGCCTAGCAATAGAACTCTCATAAAATAATAAAAAGCTGGGGTTCAAATTTGCATGGAAAATTCTTCTTACTTCTCAAGCACCCCTGAAGTTGGCACTGCTTGCTATCTAAATATATATTATAATGCAAAAGAAACCATACTCCAAAAACAAAATTACCAACAAACATTAGCAGGAGCAGGAAAATTGGTTTGGGGATTTGTTTGGGGTTTTTTTGTGACCTTCAAAGGGATTTTGGGGGAAATTTTAGAAAGAAGAACTCCACATACAACATGTAACAAGAACTGAAAAGGAGAAAAATACAGATTAACACGTCAACACACACACAGAGAAAAAAAAAAAACAGAAACAGAAAGTTGGGCACAAGCTTCAAAGCCAAGTTTAAAGGTTACGCAGCAAGAGAAAAAACTGAACGGAAAATCCAAAGTAGTGAGAGGTAATCCAGGTTGCTTAATCCTGTCAGAGAAAGAACTTTTGTTACAGTTAAGGTTCGAGCAGTTTCAGTAGGAGTAATTTTCAGATTAAATAGTAATTTAAAAAAAAAAAAAATTAAAAAATATCCCCCAATGAACAAACCAAATCACCCCCTACAGAAGTGTTGTGCAAAAATACGTAGATGAGAGTTATTTCTATCTTGTCCATCTGTGCCTTTGAATTAGAAAACTGGCATTCCCTGTTTGGGTTAGTTTCCTTCTCAGAAGATGCTGCAAAGTCTGACTTCACTGCCTGCACACCTGGCACTTCCTGTGGAATGTGCAAGATTTCAACCTACGTGTCAAGACATCATCTGGAGAGCTGCTCCCCTTCTGACCTAATTGTTTTCTGGTGTCATTAACATGGACAGTTTGCTCTCCTAACACCCAGACAAATATTTGTTGGGGAAAATCACTATTTGGACCACATTCCCCTTCCCCACAAAGCCATCACGGGAGAAATCACAGAATAACTTCAAGTTGCACCAAAAGTTTTTCTAGATCGTCCCCTCAAAACTTCTGAAGGAAAGTTCCCTGTCTGCTGAGAGAAGGGGGAATACAGTGACAGAAAACAGAGAGGAAACAGTAACCCGAATTCTTCTGTAGTTTTCTAGATTTATGCTTCGTATACTTCCTGCACTTCTAAAAATTCTTGGCAGAGGAGCTAATTCTTAGCAGGATATGTCTCTGCCCTTGCTCTGTTAACACCAGGTGCCTCTTTGTTAGCTTTTAGCTTTGATACTGCTCTTTGATAAACTCACTTTCACTGACTTTGTCAGGTCTTCCTTATCTCTCTTTACAGTTTGGATGGGGCCCCATTTTGGCCAAAAATGAGCAGAAAATGCACCAGGAGTTCAGCTGAAACCAGCTGTGCCGTTCTGCTCACCCTCCACATTTGATCAAGCCCTCGCTGTTTTGGAGGATCAGACATTAGATGCTGCCTTCCCAGGGGTAAGCAGAAGAAATCCAAACTACTTAATTGCTCATCTTGCAGTAACAAAAACTAGATCAGAGACAATTCACTCTGTCCCCCTGAAACGTGAAGTCGGGCAGAACCTTTCAACAAAGACTTGGGTGGGTAAGGCAGTTTTAAGTATCTCACGCCACCCTCACCCATGCAAAGGAGTTAATTCACATGTGCAGCTCACCCACCAGGACTAACAGGGAAGAGAAAGAGGCTCTCAGCAATTTAATCAAGACTCTGTTACTATTCCACAACGGCTCAGCTTATTCGCCATTGTTTTAGGCAAGTGCCAAGGGAATGGACAAGTGCCAGGCTTTTAGAATGCGTGCCAGGAAAGAGTAAAAAAAAAGTTAAATAGGAGACCTCATCCCTAATATCCTTCAGCAAGGAATGACCTACTTGGACTCCTCAGTGGCTCTCAAAGTTTTCACGCTGCTTTCTGTCCTGCCACTTACCTGCAACAGAAACAAAGTGCAGGAGAAGAACAAGAGTGGCAGCAGAGGGGGGGGGAGAAATCAACAAGCCAAGGCGGATTTCAGCAGCACAGCAGGAACTGTGGAGCCCAGCATCCAAGCTCCACATGAACAGAAGGTAGGAAGCTCACTTTCTGCAGAGCTCTCTGCCTGGAAACTCAGCTCCCAGGCACATCCCCCTGAGGTCTAACAGCAGTGCAGTTCTCACCGGCTGTTCCTTCAGTGTCAATGCTAGAAAGCCCGAATATCTTTCGACGCAAAAAGTTGTTTCAAAGAAGCAAAAGAAGCCACTCAAAACCTTTCAAATAATATTTTAAAAACATCTACCCCAGTCAAATTAGAAGTTGGTTTGCTGATTTAAAGATTTTTTTTTTTCAGGGATGAAACACACCTAAGTTTTGCCACGTAAGCAGTACTGCTTAGGGAACTAAAGTGAAAGCAAAGTTGTCTGCATGGAGGTATTTGTGCACCTCAACCCCACAAACCTCAGAGCATCAGCACTTACTACAGGCACTCATCTTTCAAACCTTATGGGCAAGCAATGTGACCAAATATCAAAGAGCTTAAATTCTATGAATCCAAGATTAGTTTTATTGGATAATTAATATTTACAAAGGGAATTAGAAACAACCTCATTAAACAGTTGCACAGTTGATGAAGTAACTCTGGCAAGGTCACGTGGGAACTAAAACCAGACTTCAGTAGATACCTGAATAGCCAGAACATGGATGTGACAGGGATCCTGCCATAACCAAAAGCTGCAGAGTGTTGAACTTTTTTTCTCCTGCAACCCACAGAAGCATGGATTTATCAGGACAGGGACCCTTCATGGTTTATTTGAACACAAGTGACCCTGATGTGCCTGATGGTGAGTCCTGTAAAAGGGATAAAAACAGGAGCCAGGACTGAAGGGTTCTGCGCCCACATTCACTAATGCGCTTCCTGGACGATGTAAGCAGCTTGCACAGGTCCTGGGGATCACAGTCAGTTCATAAAATGTTAATAACAAAACGTCCTCCCTACCCTTTATAGATTCTGACAAGGCCTTAGTCATTACTGTGGGATAAAACAAAGAAACAGTACCTCAGACATAAGGGTTTTGTGAAGAGGTCTATTAAGCACGTTGCAGGAGGAATGATAAATCCAGTTTAAGCATCCTCGATTCCTAGTTGAGGTGAAAAGAAAAAAAACGCAACTGTTAGTCTGCCTCCCTATCACCTTTTGTCACCTGGCATTCGCTGGCACTCTGAGTAGTAACAAAGCCACTGTTGTATCCAAAGGGCAATGTTAGACCAGGAAAATCTAAGCTTCTTTCCTTAAGGAAAAAAAAAAGCCCCCTCCCCACTTCTCATTGGATTGCATTTATTTCATTTCTCCTTCTCCGCCCCCAAAAACTTCACTGGGGGTGGGGGGGGTAAAAAAACACAAACAAAAAATAAACAACCACAGAAAAACAAACCCCTGCAAAACCCACAAAAAAAAAAAAAAAACCCAAAACACAAAGGCAAAAAAAACCCAAATGAAAAACAAACACACAACAAAACATCAAACAAACAAACAAATAAAATGAACCCCAAACAAACAAAAAATTCAGTTGCTCAACCAATAACAGTTTTCAAGCACGACTTTAAAGAGTTTTGGTATGATTAAGACAGGAGTTAATGCACGCACTCCTTGTGTACTTTATCGTGGCTTGTGCACCACAACACTGCAATATTTGCCAAGCCTCATTTCTCATTTGCATCAAGTATTGCAGTTCTAAAATCTGAGCAAAAGTGACCAGAGTCAAGGAGTCTCTCAGCAGTCCAGCAGATTTACATGTGAAGCAAAGTAAAAATGCATTCCCCGTAAAGGTACGAATGTGACATCAAACTGTGTGAAAAGACTTTGGACTCCCCAAGAGTTACAGCCTCATCATGTAAGCAAATCAAATTGCATATTCAGTTTCCTCCTACTACTAATTGCAAACCGTATATTTTACTGGTTTTCTGTGATCTCTGTGAAGTTCCTTTAGAGAAGAATATTTAAAAGGGTTTGGGTTTTTTTTATTTTAACGGAAATAGTAAGTAAAGTGCCAACTATGCCTCTTAATCTTAAGTTCCTCGTAAGAAAATTGTTGTGCAGCTGAACAGTGGCAAACTGGCCCCAAACCGTGCCTTCAAGGGATGTATTTTACATCTGACAAGGAAGAGAACGTGAGCTTTTTAAAATCAAAAACCAAGCTCGGGGCAAAGAGCTAATGATGCTGCACAAGGAGTTCTGCACCCCAGCACAGGATACATGTTGCAAGCATAGGATACACATAAGGAACCTTTCAATTAAAGCATTTAAAGCTTTTTTTTATAATTCAGATTATGACGGGAACCGCAATTACGTATTTATAAAGAATATACAGATCCTGGTTCTTGAAAAAAGTAAGATTTAAAAAAAACAACAAAGGGACGAAAACCAGAGAAAAGTTCCGAACAATAAAAAGCAGTGTTGCCGCTCAGGGTTTGAGGTTAAGCGGGAATTCCTCAGCGCAGGTTGCTGTAAGTACCGAGAGTTCACGGCACTCCAGAAGAGAACCATTAAAGCTGCTGAAGCAGCTGCCAAACGTGGCAAACCTGACGCCCCTCGGAATATTTTTGGTCACCACCTTTGCCCTACTCTTCCCGAGGCAGCGATTCGGCAGTTTCCAGGAGGCGCATCAAAATCCCCCCGGGGCAGGGACACAAGAGACCCTTCCAAAGGCCAAGTCATCCCGCACCAACAGTTTATGGCACCGGCCGGGAGCAGAGGTCGCCTTAAACTTGTCGCGGTGCTTCTGACACGGACCAGCATCAGCCCGACGGCCCAGCCCCCGGCAGGGGGAAATCCGCGACCCATTCCCGCCCCCCGCACATCCCCGCGCCGGAGAAAGGCTCGTTTCAAACCCTCGCCCGGCNGATCCCGGATCCCGACCCTGGATGCCGGACCCAGCCCCGATCCCAGTGATGGGCGAATGCCCCGCTACCCTCCCGCCCTCCCCCTCCCGCACGGCTCGGGCAGCATCCGCCAGTTCTACATGTGTTATTACATGTCCCTAATATAACTGCGAGCACATCTGGGATTTAATGATTCCTCAGTTGATTCGCAGAACTGAGTTCGAATGATTCCTCCTTTGATTCACTTTGATACTCGCGAGCTGAAATGGGCGCCCGTGTGCACAATCACAAACACATATGGTGCAGCCTTAATAAGGATGATTCTTTCCTAAAAGAAAATTTAAAAAAAAAGGAAAGACCTGCAAAACTGAGTAGGTGCTCTTTTGCTGCAGAACTAAGTGGCTGCTTCCCTTGGGTCTTTTATACGGGTGAGCGCTCCGGCACAGGCGGCACACGGCGCTCGCCGCCCCCGTGCCCCGTTTCAGGGCGCAGTTCCCGCGGAGATCCCCCGCCTCCGCACCCCCGCACCCTCCGCGGGACCGTGCTGCGCTCGGTATCGCCCCCACACCCCCTCCCCTCTGCCCCGGGCGGTGTCACGCCTGTGACCGGCTTTGCAGGGACCCCCCAGCTCCGCCGAGCTGCCGGCAGGGGTGACATTCCCCCGTGCCCGCAGCCACCGTCGCCCTCCAAGGGACAGGCCCGGGCTCCCTTCCCTCCGCTGGGCGAGGGAGAGAGCGGGGGGGTCGTGCTCAGCAAATCCTGGGACATGGCACCCTCAGAAGTGCCAGGGTCAGGCAGGGTGCCCTGCTATGAAACCCCCAGGGATGCCAGGATCAGGCAGGATTCCCAGCTCTGAGCGCCCGGGCCCCAGGAACGCCTGGCCCAGACTACTCGAGGTGCAGACAGGGGAACTCCTCCTGTTGTCCTGCCCCATCCCGGCACAGGAGAGGAAGTGACAGAAGGCAGGGATAGGCCCGCTGACGTTTCTTAAGCGTCTCACAGAGATTTCAGAGTACAACCTTTGCTCTAGGTGTTTATTACTCGTGCCTTCTGACCAGGGGAGAGGGCATGCTGCAGCCTGCACACAGTTCTGGGCTAGGTCTGCTCGTCTGGAGCAGGTGCCAAGGCCCCCAGCAGCTCAGGAGCCAGCACTGCTTGGCTGCTGGAGCATTTGACTGTCAGTTGCTCGGTGTTCCCATCTCCAGATCTTCATATTCCTCCTCTGACAAGCTCAAGCTGTCATCAGAGTCCTCCTCCTGCACTGCCCCAGGCTCTTCTGCGTTGGCAGCATCCTTCTCCTGCTCACTGCAGGACTGTAACCTGCTTTGGGGGAGCTCCAGCCTGGCCCAGGAGCCAGGGCTGGCTTTGCAAAGCGTGATCTCCACCTTGGTTGGGACCATGCTCACAAAGCTCTTCTCTATTTCAACGATCTAGGGAGAGGGAAAGGTGCAGTGAGCTGGGCAGGGGAGGGCAGGCAGCACACACTCAGCCTTCCCCATAATGCTAGAGCCCTGCCAGAGGAGAAGAGAAATCTCCTCGTGTGCTGGGAGAAACTGGAGCTGCAGCTGAGCTGAGCTGAGCTTCACCTTGCTATACCTAAGCAGCACCACAGTGTTACTACAGAGGTCAGGAGAGCTCAGCTCGCCACAGCCACATGCGCAGCTGCTGCAGCAGCCTCTCCCCAGCAGCGAGCTGTGCTGAGACACAGCCATGCTCACACCTGTCAGCGCTCTGCTGCCTGCAGCCACAGGCAGCACGCACCCGAAATACAGACAAGAAATGAGCAAGGAAATTCCTGAGTCTCACTGCTCCTCCCCAGCCAGCAAGCAGATGAAAAAACAGAAAGTCTCTCCCCTCTCACTGTTGCCTGCCTGCAACTCACAGCAGGATTGTAGGGGGAAACAGGGACATGCTGGGCCAAAGAACACTTGAGGCAGTCTGGGACCAAATCCAGAACACCCACAGAGCTGGCAGTGACCTCCAGCTCTGACCTTAGTCCAGGATCAATTGGTGCAGCCACCTCAGCCCCCTCACAAGCACTGATGCATTTCCTAGCAGAGATGGCCATAAATGCCCATACCTGGGCAGCCTAGGCCAGGAGCCAGGGCAAGCACAGGTTGCCTCACAGCATTGAAGCTCAGCCCCATGCAGACTGCTGGAATAAGGAAATCAAAGTAAACAGGATCTTACCCCCCAGAGTTCCAGTTCTGCCTGGAAAATCTTATTCCCTTCAAAGATAACATGAGCCTCAAGCTGAAAGATAACAGAAAATTATCTGAGTGGGTAGCATAGCACTGCCAGAGCTCTTCCCCCAGACAGTGCAGCTGCCTTTCAACACCATAATGCATCGCACATCCTGGCTCCAGTGTCATGGTCTGGTGATCCCTGAAGCACGTGGCAACATTTTACCCCCTTCAGAGCATGGTGGATTCACCTCTGCCACAGGTCAAGGGATTCAAGGCCAGCAAAGCCACCCACTGAGGCTGAAGGCCAGAGCTGCTGGGCAGATGCTGATGCAGCAGTGAAGCCACTGAGCTCTCAGCTCAGGGACAGCAGGTCAGCAGTGCCAACCCTGCCTGTAGCAACACACCAACAAGCCACCAAGGAGCAGCAGACACCCAGCGGGCTCCTGGCTTATCCAAATCAGGTGGTGCCCTGGAAATCCACATCCCCATCCCAGCTCTGCTGCCCCACTCACCACAGTGCGATTGGCTTTCACGCTGCTGAGGGCGGGCAGGGGGTTCTTGGCATAGACTGTCACCACCACCTGGCTGCTGGTTTGGTGCCAGTCCTGCCGGCACAACACTGCCTTCTTGTCCTGCAGAGGAAAGGAACCTGTCACAGCACAGCTGAAGCTCAACCACGCCCCAGAGAGAGGGGACGTCTGAGCCAGAGGATGACCCTTTGCACATCTCCTGGCTGAAGCTGGCAACCAGCTAAGCAAGACCAAACCCTGCCTTCTGGGCAGGTTTTTGAGGGAAGATGGTTGATACGAAGGTGGGCAACCCCTGCCAGGCTGTCCCGTGCAACATGGGACATCTGTGCTGTGCTTGGGGTTGCTCCAGGACTTGTTAAGATCAGGTACATTCCCTTATGGTTCCAGAGTCACCCTGCCATGCCCA
This sequence comes from Pitta sordida, assembly GCA_013390025.1. Taxonomy (NCBI): domain Eukaryota; kingdom Metazoa; phylum Chordata; class Aves; order Passeriformes; family Pittidae; genus Pitta; species Pitta sordida. The sequence continues at coordinate 71,571 of WEKX01021124.1, read as the reverse complement.
AGCTCGTAAGTGCTGTACACAGTCAGGAAACTCAGTATGGAGAGCAACGCAGGGGTTGTTGCTGGACATTAATCATGCTACCATGATAAATTTGGGAATCAGATGAGCCCCAACTGGCCATGCTTCACCTTTCTCCACCCTGTCAGTGCCGCAGGGTAGCTTTGTCCCCACCACACTCATTTCTGAGCATTACCCTCTGCAACCTTCCACACAGCCAACCAAAGAAATGTTCCAGGAAGAATCCTGACCCCAGACTTGGGAGAAAATTAGCACAAAACATCTGCATCACAACATCACAGGTCGTCCACTGCAGCATCCTTTACATTCATTATGTGTTTTCTGCTCCAGGACAAAACACAGACTGGGCTCAGAGAGGATTGCCGAGAGCAGTGCTGACTCAAAGGAACACAGCGCTCTCTCAGGGTTATCCTTGGCTACTTTGGTGCAACTTTCCCAGCTCAAGTTTGTTCCCAGTCAAGAACTTTCCTGGGGAAACTTGCACACACAGAGTATTGGGAATTGGGATTTCTCCCCACTGCCTTGCCACGTCATGATGTTGGTATGTGGATGAGATCCCTCCTGAGAAGCATTGCAGAGGGAAAGCTTCATTAAAACCAAATTCAATTATCTGTTGTTATCCGTCAAAAGATTTTTTGCAGGACTTTTCCTGTGCTCAGCTGCCTGTGTCTGTGTGGCAGCCTGCAGTGCTGGCTATGTCGTGTCCAGGGCCAGGTCCTGCTTTGTTCAGCTTCCTATTGCACATCTGCCCATTGGGTGTGAGAGCTGACACATCTTGTAAATGCAGAGCAGCACTTTAAAGGGCAGATGGGTGAAGGTTAGGCATTCAAACCCTGTACAGACATCTGTCAGCAATTATGAATATTAAGAGAATCACCCATGTGAATGCAGACCAAGGGAAGGAGCACCTCTCAAGGGTCAGTAATGGCACTTTCCTCACATGAGCCCCCTTACCCCTTTCTCTGTCCAGCAGTGCCGCCCTCTGCTGCAGCCTGGCTGCTCCATGAAGGCACTGAAGTCTGTTGTTTTGATTCCACAGCAGCTCCAGTACTTCATCCTGAGGAGAGCAGGGTGTGGGGAGTGCACACAGCAGTGGAAGAGGGGACCACAGCAGGTTGGCGGGGAGAGAGGGGCTCATAACCAGCAGCTGCCCCTGCCCTTCTGACCCCTGGGAACTGCACTGGCCATGCTGCTGAGGCCACACAACCCTGCAGTGCAACACTTTCAGCCCTCAGCAGGGTCAGTTTGTTCCAAAGGGCTGCTTCTTACCCCTCATGGAAGACAGGGACTCCAGGATGAAACGTACAAACCTCTGTGTCACTCTCAGGGCCCTGGTAGATCTGTGCAGAGAGAAGCAGAGGAAAGTTCTGTCTGTGCCGCTGGCACAGCACGAGGTGGCACAGCCACCTTTCCACTTATTGATGCCCATCCATGCAGAGGCACAACACAATGCTCAAAATCACCCATTTGCTAGGTCCAGTATCTGTGAAGACTTGCTCTGGGACTATGCCCCACCAGCAGCCCAGCACTGATCCCTGCTCCCTGCTGGCAGGACAGCCTCTCTGGCTTTCCTAGAACAACAGTGTCACCTCTGCGACCCTGGCAGCAGCCCTTCTGTAGACCCTCTTCCAAACACAACCTTCTCCCAGCCCGTGGCTGGGCAGCACCAGGACAGTGGGCAAGTTTGGACAGCACAGTAGCTCACTCTGAGGTGCAAGGCGCCGTTTGTGCACCCTGTCCTTTCCCCTCCTTCCCAGAGCGTGCCAGTGTCAAGTCATTGTCTACCTGAAGCCTTCTGCTCCCTGCTTGATTCCTCTCTGCTGCTTTCCAAGCATTCCAGCGCTCCCACCTCCCTCACATCCCCGAGGCAGGCAGTGCTACACAAGGCAGCCTCGGGGCAAGACAGCAGGTGGGTTGTGCTGCACCAATTAAATGCAGATGGAAACTATTTCACATGCATTTTACTTACACATGCAGTCCTGAGTATGTGCTATATTTCACTGCAAGCAATTAGCAGCAGTGAAACACGAATAAGCCTCTTGCAGGAATGTGGCTGAGAAGCAGCTGCTCCAAGGACAGGATGAGCATAAGGAGCAGATGGGTACTGCCACCTCACACCTGCCTGACACCCTGCTCTGCACCTGGTGGCATCCAGGTGATGAGTCCTGTGCCAGACCTACGATGCTGCTGGTCATGAGGCACAGACTGGGAAAAGTTGGGATCCTGCCGGATACTCACCACCTTGCAGGCTGCGTTCTTGCATGTGGTGCCAGCTCTCACCTGGCCAGCCACCTCCCCTGCAAGAGCAACACAACTTCACCTCAGAACACACACACCGCCCATGCCTGCCCCCAAATCCCCACCTCAGCCCCACTCTCAGCTCCCCAGCTGAGAACAGACCTCCTCAATCCCCCTCCAGGACACAGCTCTGTGGGTTTGCAGGTGGCTGAGCATGCAGCACCTGTAACCTGGCACTGACCCTGTCATGTAAAACCCGGTGCTGAACTTGCCATGTGCAGCCCCGCTGCCGTCCATCAGCTCATCGCTACCTGTGCAATTGCTGTCCAGGGGCTCGTCCTTGGAGGACAGGGTCAGTCTCTCCAGTGCCTGCTCCAGAGACCTGGATACTTTAATTGGCAGCAGTTGTCGTGGCTCATCAGAGCTGGGAAACAGTAGTAGCAAAGGCTGAGTGTGGGATTTTTTTTCAGTTTAAGTGTTGTTGCCCCTGCTGAGGAAGCAGGGTAGGGCACGTGCAGAAGAGGCACAGCAAGGCAACACTGTAAGCTGAGCCTATCTCACCTTGGTCTTTCCCGCAGCATCTTCTCAGCTGATTTTGGTCCTTGGAAGATGAGCTCCTTCGCTGGTTTGGCCTTTGGCTCACCTGAGGTCTCGCCTTGGCTGGAAGGCTCGAGGGGCTTCTCCTTGCTGTGAAACCCCTTTGTGCATCCCTGAGCAGCAGAGGCAAGCCTGATGACTGCTTTGTCCTCCCAAACCCTGCAAGTTTCCATGCTCTGGTGGATGTGTGTCCTACAGGGATAGGCTCTGATCCTGCACTAGGACAGGGGTTGTGTCCATGGGAATTCCCAAGGGCAAGATGGTGTGACAGCCTCACTGGGGCCAGGCAGACAGGTCTCAGCTCTGCTGCACCCTAGTGTGGCAGCTGAAGGGCAGCAGGAGTCTCCTCCACACCCCAGGCCTCAGCTGCCTGCTTCCCCCCCTAGGACCACTCAGATATTCACAGCTGTGCTGACGCTTGAGGCATTTGGGTTCATCCTACAGGATCCTGGTGAGGGATCCCAGCCCTTCCAGCACCCTTCTGTAGGAGAACCCCCCCCTGCACTTTGGGAGCAGCATCCTTGTTTGCAGGCCCCTTGGAGGCAGATAGGAAAACCCCTGGCTGGAAGGGCAGAAGGGGAAGCCTTGGCAGAGGGTTGGGATGGAACAGGACAGGATGGAGGAACTGTAGGTGCATTTGGGCCAGCAGGTCACTCACCTTTATGGAGAGAAACTCAGAGAAATCTGTTGTGCGTTTCTTGCAACAAGACCAGCCCTAGGCACAGGAGAATGACAAGCTGGTCAGGTGTGGGCAACCTTATTGAGCACTAGGCAGCTGAGCCCCAGCTCCTGCCCCACTCACCTTCAGGGCATCGTGGAAGATGGGGACACCTGGGTGATACAGACAGGAATCTGAAAAAGGAAAAATCAGGCAAAAGCTTTCAGGAGAAGCAATCCTGCCCTCGAGCCACCCGGCATCTCCAGAGCCAGCTCCAGCCATGTGGGCTCCCTGAGCTGGGTTTGGCAGCGCTGGCCACAGCACAGCAGCCAAGGCCACACGCCGGGAAAGCAGCACATGTTCCCACTCCCTCTGGGGCAAGGCACAAGAGCCCACTCACCCTCGGCGTTGTGCTCGGGGTCAAACCTCTGCCCGCAGCCCTTGTTGTAGCACAGCAGTGCCATAGCTCAGGAGTACTCTCGGCGTCCTTCACTCCTTCCACAAAAATCCCATCAGTCTCATCCCTGCCCGCGATCCCTCCTCTGCTTCCCCCCAGTTTCCAGCCCAGGCGCCAGGAGGTGGCTTTGCCTATCTTTGGAGGCAGCTGTGGGAGGTGACTGGTAACCGGAGATCAGGCTAAAGATGGACATAGCAGCTGATGGGACTTGGCGCCTGTGTTTTCTCGAAAGGTATTTCTGTCCTGGCCCTGTGCCTAGCAGAGGGAATGGGCACTGCGGAGTGGCCCGGAGACCCTCCCAGTGCCTGCCATCCTGCCAGCATCCCTCATGGAGGCATCGGCACCACCCTGGTGCCCACACTCACAACTCCTGTTGACCAGCTGCTCTCAGTTTCTTTAGCATTTATAGAAGCCGATGAAAGTTTCCTGAAACAGAAGAGAATTCCCAGAGTCACAAGGCAAAAGATGTGTTGATGTGTGCCCCAAAAGGCACAACCACCTGCTAAATAGAGGCACCAGCAGACCAGGGCTGTGCTTGTGGCCAAGACATCCTTTGATGTGGGGTCTTGTGTGGCCCAAGTGTAACAGAGCAGTCGAGGGAAGGTTCTTGTCCAGGTGCAAGAAGTAGGAGCTACTTTAGGACTTTAACTCCATACTTGATCAGATCTTAGCATTTGCAACTCACGCCTCCAAAAGTGAGTGTTCTGCATGATCCTTGTGTTCTGGCTGGACATACCCTGCAGGTGTCCCTGGGGGGGTACAGGGGTGACAAACCGCACCCAGAACCTGGCTGTGACCTCAGCAGATCAGTTTGCCTGGTTGACCCAGACTGCAGCAGCATTTTATACCCTTTTGCAGGCTGATGTGCACCACAGTCGATCACAAACATTTCCCCCCCCATCTCTGGAACACATTCATTATACATTGCGTAACTATGTGAGTATTCAGACAGTTCCTCCTGCAAAACCCACCTGGTGTTCTTATTTTATCCCAGGACAAACCACATTGCCCATCAGAGACTGTGGAAAGGACCCACAGGAAGATCCAGACCCAACTATATTTCCTTGCATTCACACCAGGGATGGAAATTGTTCCCTGGAAGATCATTGTCATCATAAAAAAAATGCAAAATGTTACTTGGGACCCTGTACCCAGGAATGGAGTGTTCAGATTCCGGACTCCCATTTTGAGACCCAAAGGTTTTCCACTACCAACAGGAAGCCCTCCTGTGATTCAAGGTTTTACATAGTTCCTATTAGCATCTAAACCAAATATTTTCTTTTCACTGTTCCTGGTTGCAGAGACAGCTGTTTACTGGGTGCTGTCTGGATGTCCAGGAGCACACAGCACCTGTGGACCATTTCTGTTCAGGAACCAGGGCTGATATAAGTCCTTGGCACTATCAGACAGCACAAAGGGCAAGTTTTACCGGCAGAAGCTGCTCAGGGACTCTGTATGAGAGGGGAAATCCAAGGGGTCTTCCATGGCTGATGCAATCCCAGCCCCATCCTATGATGTTTGCTTAACCTACTTAATCCCTCCACAGCACCCAAAGGGGATCTCCAAAGTTCAGAGATAGGATGAACTGTTATTGAAATTTTGGAGTTTAGTAGGTAAATTACTCCAGACTTATTTCACGCTGCCTTGCTACTTTACCTCCGGCTCAGTTCTGTCACCCCCTACCTTGAGATGCCCCTGCAGCAGCATCAGGCTTTTCCTTGTCATCTCCTTAGCAAGGGGACAGCCCCACTGGAGGGAAGCACATGTACCACTGTCACGCCTCCTTGTACCAGGGTACCCTGTGTATAAAACCCACATTCACCCAAAATCTGGAAGGGAAATGTGAGGGCACTAGGGCACTGTCACACCATCATGTCCCGCATGGCTTCAAGCTGATACCAACCTCAAGGCACTGTGCTGCCTCAGGACACAGTAACTGAGCCAACAGTCCCAAAGGCAAGTAAAAAAACGCTGCTGGCATCCAGAGCCGCAGGCAAGAAGGATCACTGGGACCAAGGAAGCAGAGCAGAGGCCTGTGACTGGGGAATTCACAGTCCTGGTGGCTATAATGTTTCAGATCTCCCTGTCCTTTCCATGAGCTGTCAGCAAGGCTGCAGCTGTCACCATCCCCATGCCAGCGAGGATCTGGAGCTCAGGTTACCTCGCACACCTCAGGGGAAGCACCAAGAGAGTGATGTGGCTCACATACACTGCAGAGATACCTGCAGGTATCTGGGAGGGCTGAGGCTGAGCAGACCCGCCGTGGCAACCAATTGCTCTGCCCCAGCTCCACTGCTGCACTACAGCAAACGTCTGCAGGAACAAGGTGGCTGGGAAAACAGAACCTGCTGGGAACACAGTGACACGCGGTAAACCCAAGTGTCCACAGCTCCCCCAAGGCGAGGCCTGGGAGGCAGACAGAAGACATGAAACAAAGACAAGCCCCGGGGGAACTGTTTGGTTGGCTGCCAGCAGACACAAGGCCCTGCTAGAGCTGGTGCTTCAAAAATTAGGAAAAAGAGGAGGTAAGGCGATGGCAAAGAGGATGCTGGACTGCACATCCATCTACACAGCATCTAGTCTGAAGCTGTGGCTTTTGGCAGTTGCACTTGTGCCTCCGGAGCAGGGCTCCAAGTAAAGCAGAAGTCACTGTGTGAGGCAGCTGAGCAGGAACAATCCTGACCAACACCTTTGAAACAGCTTGCAAGGAATGGGCCAGCTGAGAATTAAAAAGAGAGCTAGTTTGGTTTATGTGCACTGAAATTCATATACAACAGAACAAAAAGGAGGTAGAAAATAAATAGTTCTCAAACCTAGCTTAATGTGTTTGCCCTTGAACAATCAGGGTTGGTGTAAAACAGCCCTTCACCGTCCTGGAAGAACACGCTGGATGTCTCCAGGGTAAAAAACCCAGCTCATCCCTGAGCCTTCAGTCATTCAGAATGCTCTGTGGAAGGAAGCAGCATAAAGCACAAGTCTTAATTACTGAAGTCCACAAATGACAGGGATTTAAAGCTAAAAGCGATACAGTGAGAACCAAACTGCTCATCAGTCCTTAGTCTGATACAAACTGATACTGCAGAACTGCATTTTAAACCAGCTGAGCAGGTGTGACAGCAAAAGGCAAGGGTTTCTTTCTAGGACAGTCAAAATTTCATCAGTCTGCAACTAGATAATAGCTGGCACTCTGGAAAAGCACATAGAGGAAAGCATTCCCTTCTGCACAATGGCTGAACCTCAGCACATCACAAGAGTGCTTGTGCACAGTCCAGCCGCTGGAGCTGCACTGGCTCCCGGACACAGGCAGTGCAAACACCAAACACCACCACCAGAGCCCAAAGTGCTTCAGGAGGGCAAAGAATTGATCTGGAGTGAGGCAGGCCTGCTTTACAATTTTACATTTTCTTTACTGGAACCTCAGTCACAGGTTTTCAGTCTCCTCCTGTAAAGCAAAGTAAGAATAGTTACCTTTAGCACTCACACCACAGTTTACTTTTCTTCCCTTGCTGTCGTTGTCACAGGATCTTCAATTTGGATCTTTCAGCAGCACTAATCCCTCCTTCCCATGATTTCATACACCCTTTTCTCCCAGAAAGGCAGTAACCAGACCCACTCTTGTCTTGTAGTTGAACAAGACTGAGGCAGCAGCAGAACGATGCTCAGCATTTGAGCTCTGGCTGCTCACCAACACACAAGGCACCTGAGCAATGGGCAAGAGAGACAATACAAACACCTGGGTGCAACTTCAGTTTCCGCTCCTACCAGGTATTTCACACTTTGGAATTAAACAATGCACTTAAAAAAACGCCCATGGCACTAGTGAATGTTTGCCAGCCTCATTCCAGACACAAGCCACAAGAACAGATCCATTCTCTCCACAGGGCAGCAGAAAATCTAATCAGCATTCTCACCACCTTACCTGAGATTTTGCGATATTGAGCTGTCCTAACAAATATTCCATGCACAAAACATCAAACTCTTCACAACGTTATAATGACATCAGCAAACCAGCTACTGATGCTTTGAAAGGTGGAAAACAAAACAAGAAAACCAGAGTATCTGCTACAACATCTCTTCAACTCAGCTAATCATCCCATTCTGGGCGAATTAAAATGTCAGGGGTAAACCAATCAAATTTCCAGAGTGATTACTTCATATTTACTTACCTATGTGAAGTCTACCTACAGGACCCTAATTTCAAGGCTATTGCTTTGGTAGCACCTCAAAACCTTTCCTATGACTTCACAATTCTTCAAGGCACCCTTATGTTTTTAGGCTGTAACTCTTTCTCCCTCCTTTTCCTACCTAAATTTATTTCTAAGCATCCCTCTCCAGTCTCAGCTCTAGAGATTCAGTGTGAGAACACAACTCACAGAAGGCTCCTGTCCTTACAGATTCCCTCATGTATTACACAAGATAAAGCATTACATCAACAGTCAGGAGTGAGTCCTCTGTTCCTCTCCCAGCACAGGAGTTCACGGCTGTGCAGGAACATCCCAGCCAGAGGCAAATGCAGCACAGGGCAGAGATGGACAGACAACCCTGTACTCTGCACCAGGAACTGAGCTCCAGGCTCCCAGTCACACACGGACAAACCTTGTGTCTCACTGCTCTGCATCCACAACGTAGAAACATCCCAGGTATATCCAGCAGCTCCCTTATTTTATTCCAACCTGCTGAAGCTGAAGGTCTCGTTCCAAGACACAAATAAAACTCGTTCTGTGACAAGGGAAACTGTTAAGAAAATTCTCAGGGGTTGAACACCCTCTTTACAGAGCTATGCAAGAACAACTTTTGTGCCATTATCTGAATCCACGTGTACACATTTGCATTAAAGAAACAGAAGAGACAACACACCAGATAAAAAAGGCTTAAAATCCACTTTAATAATGCATTCCTGTAACATTCCTCAGACAAACTTGAACTTTTTAGTGGGACAATTACAGTTTGTGTTCAAACAGTTTACACTAAATGAAAAATCTTGTAGTACTTCTACACAAAAGACAGGCAAGGTTAGGATTATACAAACATTTGTTTCAGTTAAATCTTCAGCATGAGATACAGTATCTTTATCCAATAGATTGTACTTTACTACCAGTAAAAATAAAGAGATACAACACATTATCAAAAAAATTCATCCCAACAAGAACCTCCCAGCCATTCAGGCTGCACAACTGTCAACTACTTCAAAGAAACAAATGGTCCAGATAAAAAGAGTAACTAACAAGTTAGGAGGGGAAAAAAAAAAGAAAAAGAAACAAACATAAAATCTCCCTCAATTCACTACATGACTGATCATTTGAAACTATATAAATTTACAAAATCATGGGAGCTGCAAAGTACCCAAATGCTGCCCTAGTTCTCCAGACTTCCCTGTGCTCCTAAGCAAAGTACACTACACTAAGAAAAAAAAAGCCAAGACATACTGAAATTTTATCTAATTTAGTCTCATGATTTGAGCAGCAAATAGGAAACCTGGAATGGTCAAGGCATTAGGGTCCTTGCCAGATTTCACCATTACTGAACAACCATGGCAGCCTCCCAGACTCCATTTTTATCTTTGAAAATAGGAATGCACCACATGAAATTTTCTAAAACCTTTACCAGTCAGACTGCACTCCCCTTGTCCTAGAGTGGCTTTACCAAAACAGGCCCTACTTAGCTATTTTTAAAATCTGCTCCCCCTCCCTCTCCCCACAAGTTGAACCCTGTGTGGTTGGCCAAGATGTCTTTCCTCTCTGGGGTGTGTACAGGGGATAGCTGAATCCTGTTAGTATCTGCGACGCTTGTTAGGGCCAAAATCTGCCCCTGGATTTCCTCTGTTGAAGGCAGGTGGGTTCCCTCCCATCGCTCCAAGGCCTTCCATGGCTCCACTCTGGACAAAGCGGTCCGGAGGAGGTGGCGGAGTCTTGTGATGAGGGCAAGTGTAGAAGATGCAGGAAGAAAAACAAAGAACAACAAAGGGCAGTTAAAAGAGTTCATTCAAATTCTACCAGGATTCCACAATTCCAGCTGAGTTTGCTGCAGACCTTCACCCCATGAAAAATGTGCCCATAGTCCCAAATTCATTGCAGAGCACAGCCGCTTTCCCCACACGATCTGTAGTCAGGCTCACTGTACCACTTCAGAGCAGTGCCCTGCTGTGGAGCACATGAACCTTCTGAGCTCACCCTCCCTTTCCTGGCTCCATTTACTTCCTTGTGTAATACACATTCCCTAAGCCTCAACCGCTTTCATGTCCCCATCACTTGGGTACTAAAGCTTATTGCCAAATAAAACTGTTCTTTATGATAAAAAATTATCTGTGACGTAACAGTCATGACAGATCAAGAAATCTGAGTTTTGTAGGAAAACTGTTCATTAGACCAATTGATAAAAAATGGCAAAGGAAGATGAACTTCCAGGACAACTTCACTGTGACTGCTGCTGTTTCTGCTGGTGACTGGAAGGGCTGACACCGTGGGAGGACCAATCCTCTGTATGACAGAGGGGAATGACAGATACCACAAAAGCCATAGTCTATTGCAAAGCTCTGCAGAAAAGTTTAAAACTAAATCAAATATAAAAATTTTAAAAAGGCAAACAAATAAGCATAACCTCCATGAATTCTTTGCTCTCTACCTCCCAAGCAAATTAGCTGAACTCATTTTAGCCTATGAGCACAGGAGATAACTTTGTTTTTAGAACTGGTGATGGACAGAACACTCCTGGAAACTTGGCTTTATGCCTGCAGGAATCTACTCCCAATTTAACAAAGTGCTTCCCATTATGTAATTTGAAAAATAACCATATATTATTGCTAAGACCTAACAAGTATTTTAGCTATCTTGGAAGTAAAATAAGTAGTTATTAGACGTGGCTCAACCTCCTGAAAATTACCAACTAGTATCAAGGCAAGATTAACTTCTGAAGATTTTGGGAGGAGTTAACCAACACATCTAGGTAGATGAAGAAGCTTAAACATTGGAAACAACATAATGTGCATTTAAGAGACGGGCACAAAAAGCAGATGGAGATACATTACCATTCCCATGGCTCCATCAGGTATCATGGCTCCAGGACCAGTGGCAGGCGGTGCAGGAGCTGGGACATTGGTACCACCCATGGCTCCTCTGTTGTTCATGCCAATGGTACCTGGAAAAGAAAACCAACGAATAGTCCTGGCGGACACAGGGACTGGGGCCTGCTCATCACTCCAGAGGCCCTAAACATCCTTTAAGCTCCTCACAGTGCTGGGACAGAGTCCCAGTCTATCAACCAGCTTCGCACTATTAGGTCAAGACAAACTGACCTTGCTTTACAGCATGTTACGTTTCCAGTCACTAGACTGGAAGACTAATTTGACTGAATTTCTAAATAAGAAGCCAATAAGAGATCTCTGAAAAAAATGTACGTATTTTGTAAGGGAAGAAAGGAACATAGAATACTCTTACCTCCCATACCCATCTGTCCCATTCGCATGTCTGGTGGCTCCCTCTGCAAAGACAGACGCTCGTTTCAACTGATAACCAGGCTTTTATAAAATGCAATTATACAAATTCAATGAATTCTACTGAAAAATGTGTAGGAAAGTCATTCCTAGGGTAAATTTCAAAGGCAGATCTCATATGATAACTGCTGAACGAACAGGTCTTATTTAACATAAGTCATTCTGAAAGACTGTTTTGCACAGTCATGGTAAAATATCCAGCAGCAAAGCTGCACATGTAGGTTTTACCAACAGTATCTTGATACCTGGATGGAAAGACCTGCTGAGCAGCAGTAACACATTAGATAGAATTAGTTTTGCTACTCTCTCAGCATAGCTAAGAAGCTCTTCCTGCTGAAAGGAATGCAGGTTTACATAAAGACAGTTCTGGGTCACTTGCACTAAAATACCAGTTGGTGAGTTCAACTTCTCTTTGACAACTGAGCATCAGAAACATGTATCCCAGATATCTCTCACTGCAAGACTAGGGGCACCTCCTCACTTCAGTGAGGGCACTTTTTCCACAGTGGAAACCGAGGACAGATTTCACTTCAACTGTTGTCTCAGTGCTACTATTTAACAGGACTTCTGCTACACAGGGATACTGTTCCCACATTTGGGTCAGTCACGTGGTTTTGGTCCTTTTGGTTCGCGTTACACTAAAAGAAAGCACTTGACCAACTGACTTTTAAGTACAAGCAATTACAATGCCTGCAGCAGTGCCTCAAGTTGGGATCATCTCATCTAAGCATGGCTAAAAGACTGCAGGCTAGAGACATAGCTAGGTGTAGAATCATAACTGGGTTCTGCAGCAATGCTTCAGGACAGTATATATTTGTTACTGTTAGAATAAAATGAGCTAGCATGTATTTGTCTGAACAGCTAGGCATCTAGTGAGGGTCCTACATAAACAGCAATGAGATGGAACTGAGGTATTTATACTTTCCAGACTAAACTGTATTAAGATCGGAGGGAGTCAATAATTTAGGATAGAATGCACTAGAGATGTATAGCTCTCTAACAAAGTTAAGAACTCATAGAAAGCTGTGTTGTGGAAGGGCAACAGTCTAATGTTATTGTACAGAAGTAATGGAAAGGTAGCAGCACTCGTACCGCATCAGCAAAATTCCCTTTAAAGCCTTCCTGCTGGCGTCTCATCATCTCTTCCTGCTGCCTTCTCATTTCCTCCTCACGGCGCCTGCGTTCTTCCTCTTGCCTGGAAAAAAGGTCCAGGGACACTCAGCACAACATACACCAACCACCTCATCACTGTTGCAGTGCTGCCTCATGGGTCTCAATGGGAAACTTAGAACTTTGAGAACATTATTTTGCTGGTGCTGTAAAACATGAGGTACCTCCTGATGACAACAAACATTTTTGTGCACCAAGACACTTCCAGCACTTTCAGTTTTAAGGAGCTCATAATAAAACACAGCATGAACACACACACGTGTGTGTGTGTCTCATGAGGAGCAGCTGAGGGGTCTGGGGTTGTTTAGGAGGCTCAGGGAGCACCTTATCCCTCTCTACAACTCCCTGAAAGGAGGCTGTAGCCAGGAGGGTCGGCTCTTCTCCCAGGTAACAAGTGACAGGATGAGAGGCAACAGCTTCAAGCTGTGCCAGGGAAAATTTTGACTGGATATCAGAGAAGATTTCCTCACCAAAACAGTTACAAAGCATTGGAACGGGCTGCCCTGAGTGTAGTGGAGTCACCATTCCTGGAAGGATTTACAAGATGTGCAGAGGTGGCACTTGAGGACACGGTTTAATGGCGGGGTTGGCAGTGTTAGATTTACAGTTGGACTCAATGATCTTAGAAGCTTTTTCCAACCTAAATGATTCCGTAATTCTATGTACACACAGAATGGATGCTGGCTACATGCAATATCCTGCATACAAGCCAGAATGTTCTCAAGCCCCTTCTATTAAACAAGTAGCCTGGTAATCTTAAACTTCCCAAAATGACCCCAAGACAAGGGAGTGCTGCAATAGACAAAGAAATCTCCAAGACTAAGTTACCTCTCAAATGAAAATACAGGTGGTTGGAACGGGATTTCCCAATCTGCAGCACTGAAGCCACCCAACCACTGCACAGATTCTGAATTTTCTATCTGCCTCAGTAAAGGAGTCACTCCTCTGAGACACAGAACTGTAAAGTAGCAAATACTAATTGATGGAAGAAACTCCTTACTCTTCCATCTTAAACTAATTGTAAATTCTCCCCATGAATAAAAAGGCCCAAAAAACCAGCCACAATTTAGGCAATAATTAAATTGTCACAGTGAACAATGAGGTGCACTAAAGAGGCATTTCATTCCACTATGGATTCACAGCATTTCATAACCTGCCTCCTTACCTGAGCTCCAACTGTTTACGTTTTTGTACTTCTTGGTTATGCAACTCCTCCATTCTCCTCAGCTCTTCCTGGCGTCTCATTAAATCTGTGTAAGATGACAATAAAAAATACTTTCAAGCTCATCTCTCCAGTGCCACCTCATCAAATCCTGAACTAGAATCATAACACACAAGAGAAGAGTCTCCATCATTACAATAACATCTCTCCATGTTAAGTCCAACAAGGCTCAGTGCCGGGTCCTGCCCTTGGGTCACAACCCCCTGCTGAATTCCAGGCTGTGGAGAGACTGGCTCAAAAGCTGCCCACGGGGAAGGGACCTGGGGGTGCTGGTCAACAGCACCTGAACATGAGCCAGTGTGTGCTCAGGTGGGCAAGAAGGCCCATGGTACCTGGCTTGTGTCAGCTGTAGTGTGGCAGTAGGAGCAGGGCACTGTCCCCCTGTGTTGGGCACTGGTGAGGGCTCACTCTGAATCCTGGCTTCAGTTCTGGGCCCCTCATGGCAAGAAACAGAGGTGCTGGAGCATGTCAAGAGAAGGGCAAGAGAGCCAGGGCACAAGTCTCATGAGGAGCAGCCTAGGGAGCTGGGGCCATTAAGCCTGGAGAAAACAAGGCTTGAAGAGACCTTATCACTCCACAAGTACCTGAAAGGCGGTTAATGGTTGGACTTGATGATCTTATCCACCTAAACGATTCTATAATTCCATTTATTTGCTTCTACCATGCTGGGTTACAAGACAAACAACTACACCATAGCTCCCCTTAGGTGGGCTCCAGCCAGTCTGCTGAGCTGTCCATCCCTATTCCAACCCCGCGTTTATCTTTGACTGGTACCTTGCCGCATGAGCATAACTTGGTGCTCGTGGCGAGCTGCTTCCATCTCCATTTCCAGCTTCTCTCGAGCTTCCTTGATGTTGCGATCTACTTGTTCTTGCTGCTGCTTCTCCATTTCTATTAAAGCCTTCCAACGCATGGCATATTCATATTCAAAGCTGCCAGGCTGTGCGAATCGAGGAGGCTGCTCACGCTCCCTGTCACACAATGAAACACTCGTGAATGCTTCAGGAAGGCAAGGAGGAACCAGGAAAAACATATTTGTGTGTCAAATGCAGTAACAGCTTCTTTTAACAGTTAGCTACGCCTGAGACACCAGTTTGTCTGCTCCTTAGGAATATGCTTATTGAAAGGAAGAACTTGGGCAGAATCCTCCTGCATGGGAATTGTCCTCCTCCATAACAAGCAATGACACTGCTTTTGGAAGACACCAAGAGATTCAGGGTAAAGAGATTTAGAAATACCCTTGAAAGCCTTTGTTCCTGTTGCACATCTTATGGACCAATCCACTCCAGAAACAAACACTGCCCAAATGTGCACGTTTATTTCACCAGTGTCAGCAGCCCCTGCACACCTGGAGCACACAACTATTTCTAACACAGCCTTCCAGCTCCTGAAGCTCTCATCTTCATCACTTGAAAAAATCTATGAAAAAATCACATGGTTTGCTAGTGCCAACTGCTCAGATCACAGGATGCCTACCTATACTGGGAAGTCTTCACCTGGATAGCTCTACAATCTCCTAATGCTAATCACGTAACTTCTTAAATTTCTTCTGTGGCTTCAAATATGTTTCCCATAAAGATTTTTTGTAATACTTGCCAGAGAATTTCATGTTATCTATGTTGTCTCAAATTAACATAATTTTTTATTCCAAGAACTGAAAAGCACTTAAGCACGGTATGTGGAGGCTGCCAGTCTTACCCAATAATGTGGATTCAAAACTACTGCTTTTTTTCAGCCAACCATGGCAAGAGAACAGGTCACATTTACAGAAAAAAGGAGGACCTCATGAGCACTGATGAGCCACCCTTCTCAGACTGAGGCAGTAGCCCACAGGCAGTCTCATCTCCTGCTGCATGCCAGGAACATACTTGTGATATTGCTGGTTTTTGATGACTAGTTTCTCTGGTAGTCCCTCTTCATCATCATACTGATCCATGGGCTCCACAGTGACAGGACGAGGGAATCTGTAAAGAAAAGATGAGGTGCTTTCAAGAAAATTCAAGAATGAGCTTGCAGTTTTGGGAGGTATGTTTACTGTGTCTGAACTTACAGTGCTTTCAGCACTGCTCAAAGAAACCCAGAGCAGTTGAAGGACTCAAAGTCAAACCAGAAATCACTTTGAACATATTTGTTACTTTCTCTCTAGAACAGGAGTGGAAGTGTTAGTCAAAGTCCCAGTTGAATCCAAACCAAAACTGTACTGAAAGAGTATTTGCAGTTTTCCCCCCTTGCTACAGGGCCATGGGCCACACGTATCTGCCTGTGCCTTTCCACGGCTGTCTAAAGCAAAGACTAACTACACCACTCCTCCCTGGAGGTTACAGGCTGCACCATCCAGTCACACCCTCCTGGTGAGACCACTGCCAGCCACTGTTGCCAAGCAACAGAGCTCTGAGAGTGTCCATTGGGCCCTGTCTGAATTCCCCCCAAGAAATCCACTGCTGCACTTCACACCACAGAACTGCAGATGTGTGCTTCTGCCATCCCGGCTTCTGCCTGGAAGTGTCCCCAGCCTCTGTATTTGCCCCCCCACACAGGGCTCACCCTGCTCGTCCTCAGCACAAGGCAGCTTCTTTGTTGGCTCCTCAGCCCCACATGCCAGAGTTGGGGAAATGAAAGGGACAATCCTGCTATGCCAAAGAGGAAGGGGTTCCCAGGCTCCAGCAGGAAGGCAGGATATGGAAGGCTAAATACTCTCTCCTCAGCTGAATGTCCATAATACAGCATTTTACTTTGATGTGACATATTCCTTTATTAATAGTATTTTTTTTCCCAAAATCAACCAATTTCAAACAGTTTATCTACTTTTACTGTCTTGAACTAGGACAAACCAGAACAAATTTAATCAAAGCCAGACCATAACTAGAAATAAACAGACTGGTTTGTGCTCCCAGATATCAGGACCTAATGCAATGATATTATAAAAATATTAAATGTTACCCTCAGTTATATGCCTGTAGTGTGTTTAGTTTTGCATGATCCCTTTTAAAAATCTCTTTTCATGGTTCTTTTAGGATACAGATTTCTAAATCAGCCAAAGCTGCCTAACAGCAATCCTCCTGCAGAGCACTACACACTACGCTGGTTATCCCCATAGAGATTCAGGGAAGAAATCAGGTATTAAAAAAGAAATAAGCAAAACCTGCTTTTTGAAACTGAACGTGCTTGTGCACAGCTGGGCCACTGCAGAGCCCCATGAAGTGAGAAGCACAAACCTTATTATGCAAAACCATGCTTTGCTGCCTTATTACATTCAAGCACAGGAAAAACAGTTTGTAAAGGTGAAAACTCCAAGCAATCCAATTTATCTGAGCAGTTTCTCCAACACATCCCATGCCCACAGCAGCATTCCACACCAGCAGTGCACGCTGCCAAGTGGAGTCCCATCCTGAGACTCTCCCAGAGCGTACAATCAACACACTTGAGATTTGTTTCCAAACAAATGTCATGGATGGTCTCTGAGACAGCTCCGGCTTCTCAAAGGCTGCTTTGAGTGCCCTAAGGTTGTTCTAAGGAGAAAGAGTTTATCAGGAATTTTTATGCACTTACCCCACTAGCAGCTTCCCAGAAAAAAGTTTTCAAAAATGAGTTTCCGTACAGGCTCTCTCTTATTGGAATAAAGCTAAATAAAGTACTCCCCAGGCCAACCACCTACATGTGCCCCATCTGTCCCACTGTGGTGTAAAAAAACATTCCCAATCCAAGGCCACCCAACCTGCACACACGCCAGCAGAGCACTTACGTAGTCAGCAGGAAAGACCCATCACTACATCTATCCAGGGCTTTCCTAGCAGCAGGCTTCCCTGAGAACTCCACAATGCCTTTCCCAGAGGATCGTCCTCTGTCATCCACAATAACCACAGCCCTTTCCACCTGGCCAAACACTGAGAAGGCTTCCTCCAGGAGCTCGTTGGACACAAACTGGGGCAGGTTCCTGACTGTCAGCGATGCGCTGTGGCACGCAAAGCGCACTCGGAGCTGCTTCCCACGGAGAGGCATGTTGTCCAGTTCCACCTTGGCAATCTCTGCCAGAGTGCGAGTTTCCTGGAGATAAAAACAATCATCATTAAAATTCTCAGTGTGGTATTGAATTAGTTGGTCGCAGTCACAAGACAAGCTTATTTCTCCAGAATAAGAGAGGAAGAAATGATCCTTCCCCAGCATGGTAAGAAGTGTCCCAAGAAACCACAGCTACTCCCTCGGATCAATGACTCCTGCTGAGCAGAGTTTGGGAGGAGGAACAAACATGCAAGACACAGATTTAGTATGAACTAAGCAAACAAATTATTATTATTTGTCACACAGTTATATTAAAACTGCAAAGATAAAAAATACATTTTAAAAAATAATCAAGATTCAACCAGCAGCCAAGTGTGATAATGCTGATTGTGTGACAATCCATGAAAGACATTCTATGCCAGCTTCACACCTTTCCACTCATTTAAATCATTACCAAGCAGCTGTACTCCAGCAAAGCGCCCCAGACTTTGGTATGGGAACCTCACACTCACCTTGAGGCTTTCAGAAAGGTGGTGCATGAGCCACTAAAATCTGAGAAACACTACTCAGTGTTGCTAGTTACCTCCCTCCTAGACACACTTCAACATGATCACCTAGAGATCCCCTGCCTCAAGAGGATTAATCACTCCAGGAATACTGCATGACAAACTATGCCCACAGAAATTCCACACTCTTCCAGAAAATGGAAATTCACTTTGTCTATAACAGCATCGTGTTCGTGTGCAGTTTCTTTTCTGCTTTCTACCAGCTGATTTCAGAATAACTTTACCAGATACCTTGTAATTCCTGCCACATGCCTAAATTCACATTTCTTCTAGTAACAACCTCCAGACAAACCACTTGTAGGAGTTAACCCCATATTCCAGGTTACTAAGATCATCATCAGTCTTAATTAGCAAGATATCTGAACATCCATTACTTTCAATTAGCAACACTGCTCCAGTGCGAGCCATTGCCACAAAAACACCCCGAAGGCAGCAAGTCACTCACCAGCCTGATAAAACCAAAGCCTTTGTCCTTGTGTATGAAGACTTCACCTGCCTTGCCATACTTCTCAAATAACTTTCTCATCTCTTCCTCTGTAATATCAGGGGGCAGATTCCCCACAAATAGGCGGCTCCTTTGGGTGAAGGTCTTTTCACCGGGTTTCCGGAAATTCTTCAGGTCAATAGTCAGGCCTTCATCTGAGGGGAATAAGGTACACAGCTGCTCTACAGTTGGGGGGATAAACTTTATTAGGTTTCATCACAGTGACCACAGAGACACAGGACAATACAGGTAACACCACCCGTTCACTTGGCTCTTACACCTCTCCAGCCATCTCTACAGCAATGAGGGGGGGTTATCTCAGGTTTTTTTAATGAAAACCCCTACTTGAACTTCACTGCTCATTGACACCAGTGAGTGAGTCTAGAATTGGAGAAAACAACAGCTCTGAAACTTGAAATAGCACCCAAACTTTTGGAGATCTGGTCACACCACACAATAAAATCAACCACAGTCACAATATGGGATTTTATTTTCATATTACAACCTGAAAAATTATAGAAAAGCCACAGTTGGGCCAGGAGCCAGACCTTTACTCAAAAATTCTCCAAACAACAACTCCAAATGTCTACCAAATAGGAAAACAAGGGGAAAATTTGACCTGACAGAAAACATTTCAGTCAGCTGTCAATCTACGAGATGGAATTTGGGTTCCGGAGTATGAGGTTCCAAGCTGAAGAGAAGGCTGGAATGGTGAAAACAGCGGGGGAACCCCCCCCAAACCAAAAAGAAAACCACCCCAAAACCCAGGTCTGAGGTGAGATCTCACAGAAACTACAGAATTAATTATTATTCTGGTTGGAAAAGACCTCTAAGGTCAATCTCAACATGTTTTCTGAGACATCCAATAGTAATAAACGCAAATAACAACATTCTTAATTCCACATGCATATACAATCTTTAACCCTTAACTCAGCAAGAGTCCAGCACGATGCTCAAAGCTCTGCTGTGTGCCAGACACAGGGGTGGGTTTGGCATCACTTCACCTTCCTGTGTCCCATTTTCTTAACAGGCACATGGAACTGCCCCCCATAGGACAGCAAGGCACAGAGAGCAAGTCCTGTCCATGCAAAGGCAACACATGCAAGAAGCTCTAAGGACAATCCTTTCATAAGAGTAAGGGCACCTCTATGGCTAACGCTAAAAACCAGACTCATAGTCTTCCTAGAGAAACGGGAATAGTGAGAATAAGCGATCTACTTCCCACAGCAAAGGTGCAGAAGCAAAACGTTTTGCCTTGTGAAATTGTTCACAGCATGACCCTTGTCCATTATTGTCCGGGAGCTGATGATAAAGAGCCTGTTCAACAGGACCACCCAATAAAAACACACAGGATTTTTACCAGCCCCGTATCTTTGACACAAAAAACACACTCGGATGAATCAAAGCACGCAGGTGACTTTTACACGGTTTTTAACAGCCAAAGCGAAACTTTAAAAAAAACCCAAACACATCTAATATAACTTTCTCCCCCGAAAATGCTCACGGCAATGCCTTCCCGCCAGACTTCTAAACTACCATCCAGTTAGATCGGTTCAGGCCCTGTCTCAGCTCACAAGCACCTCCTCTGCATCCCGAGGAGCAGAGCTGCACTCCACACCGACCAGGGACACCTGGAAACCCGCTGGAGCAGAACAAGGAATTTTATCGGTGTCAACTGGCCCTCGAAGGCTGAAATATTAAGTAAAGCTGGGCATCTCCTGGCTCCTCCCATACAAAAAAAACCCCAAAAAACCAAACCCAAAGAAAAAAAGAGTCGTAACGGGTGCCTGCAGATCGCTGTAACAACCTTCTCACTACAACATAACCTTTACATAGAGCAAACTTATTTTCCTAGTAATCTAATAATCTCTCTAGTAACCTAGTTTCTTAAGGAAACAGTGTTGAGAATCCATCTGTTACAGCCAGGAAAAACAAAACCAAAACAAAAAACCCCAAAAAACCAGGAACCAGAACGAAAAACGGACCGTGCTACAGATACAAAATTTACAGCAACACTGTTACAAACGCAGTTACTTCCAAATTCTAAGTGGGCTTCTCCTGAAATCCCGAGACAAAGGAGGAAGGTCCGAATCCCCACCCAGCTCTGGGGACAGGGAACCTCAGCGGACAAACCCCGGCCAAACACACGCGTATCTTTGAGCGGACTGAGCAAACCCAACAAAAACCCGCACAAACACAACCCGGGCACAACCCAAACCCCGCTTTCCGACCCGGGAAAAAACCCTCCCACCGCCCGCAGCACCGCAGCCTGCTCGGGAACCCGAGTTTTCTTTTGTTCCCGCCGGGACCTGTTGCACCCGCCCGGGCCGCGGCCTCCCCGAGGATTCCCGCGGCGGCGGAGCGGTGGCTCAGCGCGTACCGGTGCCGGGGCCGGGCGGGCCCCCGCGGCGG
>WEKX01021124.1:0-48826 GCA_013390025.1 Pitta sordida | reverse complement strand
GGGGGCGGCGGAGGGGCGTGGCCTGTGCGCCTCGAGGGGGCGTGGCCGCCGCCTTCGCCCCCTTCCCGTGGTGTCCGCTGGGGGGCGCCCCGCGGGGCGGGGGGAGCCCGGAGCGACCCTCCCCCATTTCGGGGGGTCCGGGAGCCCGACACCCTGCCCTGCCCTCCCCGTGGAGGGGGCCTGGCCCTTGGGGGTCTGTGCGACCCTCGCCCCTTTTAGGCGGTGCTTGGCCGTTGCTACCCCCCCCGGGATGGTTGAGGAACCCACCAGCCTGAGCCCCCATTGCTGTCCATGGAAACTCCAGTGCGACCCCCGCCCCATCTGGGGGGCTGGGGGGGGGTTCTGTGGGTCTCCTGGGTATGGATGGGATGTCCATCCCCCAGCCTGACGCCCATCCCCGGTGCTGGCCGACCCTGTGCCTGCTGCTGGGTGGGGGACCCTGTGCCATCCTCTCCCTTTTGGGGCGAGGTCTGGGCTTTGGGTCCCCCAGGTTTGGGTGGGGAACGCACCATCCCTTTCCTGGTCCTGAGACTGGTGCGACCCTCACTGCTGCGTGGGGAGGGTGGTCTTTGGTGCCCCCGGGAATGGATGGGGAAGGCCCGGCTAAACCCCCATCCTCACCCCTGTACATAGGGCGGGGGGGGAGCTCAGTGCAATCCTTGCTCCTTTTAGAGGGGGGGGGGTCCTGGGCTTTGGGTCCCCCCAGAATGGCTGGGGAGCCCACCATCCCTGCCCTGGTGCTGGTTGGCACAGGGGAGTGCAGGGGGCAGCCCCTGGGGGGGTGCTGGGAGCTGGCTGTGCCCCCTCACCATGTCAGTGCCAGGCTGGTCCCAGTGCTCGTGGCTCCTGGGAGCTGCCCCAGCCCGGGGTGTGCCCACCTCCCCAGCCGAGCTGTCCTTGCTCTGGGGGCTGTGCTGAGCAGTGGCAGCAAACAGCCCCTGGCTCCCTCTGCCCCAAAGCTCTGCCCTAGCATCCACCATGGCTCAGCTCTCCCGGGGTCTCCGGAGGCTCTGAGCAGCCTTTATGCTCGTCACCACACGCAGTAGCAAGTCTGGGGGGCTCAGCGCAGCTGCTGCTGTGTGAACTGTCCAACCATTCCTGCAGCCTTCCCTCTGTGTGGGGGGAGTCTGCAGCTTCCCCGGGGCTTGGGCTGTGTGTGTATCCCTGGTCTCCATGTGCTGCTCTCGAGGATCTGGCCCCATGGAGAAAGGTGCAGCCCCGTGGGGGTGAGAGCTGCCTTGGGCTACTGGGGGAGCAAAGCCCAGATCTGCTGAAGCCTCCCCGTGTGAGCAGCGTCGCCGTGTCCAACGAGGTGCCTTGGAGAGCATCAAGTAGCTCCAGTGTGGTTTGCAGCAGCGGAGGCAGGCCTGGCTGGCTGTGGTGTGTGCATGGCAAGGGAAAAGGTCCTGCCATTTGGATGTGCTTGTGTGGGCAGAGGCAGCGCTGGACGTGGTCTGTGTCAGGTGATGGTGGGGGATAGGATTTTCGACAGAGTGCTGGGGAATGGCTCCTGGAGTGTCTTTTGATGAGGATGAGAGCTGCTTCATTTGTGCTCTCTCCTTCCCCTGCTGTGCTTCAGCCATGGCTTTTGTTCTAGGCTGTAACTTCTTTCCCTTTCATTGCAGCTGCAACCCCCAAGAAAACTTTTAATCTGCATTTTCTCACCTAACCCTGCCTATCCTGGGATCAAAGCTGGTGATAAGAGCATAGCCCTGTTGTTATTGTGAACTCAGCCTTACTATAGGAATATCCACAGCCTGCAGAGCTGTAATGACTAACCTGAACCTCACAGCCCTATTGTGCATATTTGCACAACCTCTTTTTCTCTCCACACCTGTTTACAACCCTCTCACTGCCAGTGCCCTTGCTTTGGAGGATGACAGTGAGTAACACCAGATTCCTCCATGGCTCTGTCAGCCAGAGCAAGGGCCTGAAGCTGAGCCCATGGCCTCACTTTGGGAGCAAAATCCCTTGGGTGATTTCTTAATAGTTGTTTTGTGGTCAGTGATGCTGGATGCACAGCCCTGATGGGCACAGATGTGCTGGCAGAAGCATCTAGTGCAGAAGGGTTATGGTGAAATCAATCCTGGGGAAGTATGGAACAGGCTGTGACAATGCGTTTGTTAGCTTAGGAAAGGCTGTGCTAGCAGGATTTCACTGGATTTGTGTTTTAGTCGCAGTAGAGTGTTTTATTAACTTCCTCCTGCACTGGCAGCACAGGTGAGGAAATGATTTGAGGTCATCCTCACCGCTCCTGCTGGCCGTGGGCTCTGGTGGTCTCTCCTGGCCACCTGCTTGCTCTGCTGGCCCAGCCCTCAGCATTCCAAAGGGAAAGAAAAGGAGTCAGTCTCTGAACTGATGAGACACTGCTCTTGTGTGAAACAGCGTTAACTAGGACCAGGCTGTACAGTGAAATCCTCCAAGTGCTGGGATCCCTTTCCAGGGACTTGGTGGCAGGGACCTTTCAGGGGGATCTGGGACTGTCAGCGGGGCAAGTGAGCCTTGACAGAAGTGTGGCTTATTAATGCTATAGACATAAAGCTGTACAAGCACCAGGAGAGTTTTATCTCAGGCTTGATCACTGAGTGGGGTTGGTTCTTGAAGCTGAGTTGCTCTCCAGGTAACAGGAATTCAGATATGAGTGTACCTGGGGTTGTTACTCCTTTCTCTATGCAAGGCCTTGACACTCAGTGCTTGGAGTGAATCCTGGCCCCAGAAAAAGATGTGAGGGTGTCCAGGCAGTTCCAGACTGCTGCCAGGGTGTCGTTCTGGATGGATGAACATGTTCCTGTCGGTTGCCTTAGAGTTCACTGCTGCTACAGAGGTCTTGGATTAGTAGCAAGTGGTGCTGAGATTGAGGAGTATTGTCAGTTACATTTGAAATGTTGCAGGGAGTCTCCTGGTAAACCTCATTCCAGACAATTCTTCAAGAACGTTTCTGAAATTTGTCCTTTGTGGACTTCCTTTAAACTGAGGTGAAGTTTCTGGAATGCAAGCTCAAAATTTAGTGTGGTTATTCCTGCCTCTGAGGAATTAACAGGACACTCATTGCTGTTTTGCAGCACATTCTGCTCTGTGCTGGACGATTTGGGCTTTCTGCATTCGGGGTGAATGCTGCATTATACTATTTGAGGCTTGCAGTATGAGCTGGTGTTCCTGCCATGGCAGATGTAGTGGTGGTCTTGCTCCCTCCTGGCTTTGGGACTGTTAGAACAATTGCTGGAGTCCTGAGGCTGTTGTTGATATTCTGGGAAGTCCCTTCTTTTCCTGGTCTACCAGTTCTGTTGTGTGGACAGTTCCAGGCCTGAAGGGGATGTGGTGACAGCTACTGCTGTTTGCACTGTAATTGAGAACCAATAGTACATTTGGAGACAAGACAACCATTCACAGAGCCCTGCCTGCAAAGCACAAGCTGAAGAACTTGACCAGTGCCATCTGCAGTAGCTGTAGCTGGCGTGGAGAAAGTCACTGAATGCTGTTGTAAAGCCTCCAAGTCACAGAGGGCTTACAGATCCTGGGGTCAGTTGTTTAATCATCTGAGTTTGGCCAACTTTGATTTCCAGCTTTTCCTCACACAGTGCATTTGTCTGTATCTCTGGAGAGTCTTCTGCTGTAGATCTTCTTATCTTTTTGATTTTTTTTTTAGATGAGTCCCCATTTCTTGTCAATGAACAAAATAGATTTAGCACTGGAAGGTGTTCTCTAAACCATGGTTGATTCCTAAAGCAGTGGGATTCCTTAATTACTGTGTCAGATATTTATTGTTTTTTATTTGATACATTTCAGCTCTTCCAATAACTGTCCTCCAGTGTAGACATTAGCCAAGAATGAGGCAATAATGGTCTAATGTGGTATTGTGTACAAGTAGCACTGTACTGAATGTCACCAGTGGGCTTTGTGCCCTTTGAAGACTGATTTTGGGCTGCAGGGTGGGAGCTGAGAGCTGCCTCTCCAGAAACTACTGAGTAACAAAATTCTTTCTGCTTCTTTCTTGAGAATTTTGACTGGCTTGAGATATGGTCCTTAGCAGTGTGCTTAGTTTGGTGGTGGTTCTTGATAAACTCATTTGCTTTAGGATGAGTTAGCCAATCTGTAATAAAGGTTTACAGTGCTTGAATTTGGAAAGCTGTCAACTGTCCAGATAAACTCAGATAAGTCACAGCAGTGAAGTTGGCTTTTGGTGTATTTGTCACTCATGGTATAATATTGGTAATGAAGATGTGATGACTGAAACCATGCTGGTAGGACATGAGATTATTTTCTTAATGTTGATAGAACGGTGTGTTGACTTTGTTGTTTCTGTTGAGAAACATTAGGTTGGGTGTTGCTGTTCATTTCAAAATTTTGCACAAAAAATAGGAGCTTCCTCAAGAGCTCTGCTCAGGTCTTACGGAGCTCATAGATGGGAATTGGCTGAAATGTTGATTTAAATGTCTTAATTTTTGTAGTTATTAGTTAATTCTTTTCATATTTCAAATGATCTCTAATATTGTAAAAAGATAAATCCTTCAGCCTTCAGAGGTATTGAACATCTGAATCCGTACCTATGAAAGTCCAGGACAGGTACCCAAGCAGTTGGTCCTCCTTTGCTAGAAGAAACAATAAGTGCATGTTGTGCTTTTTGGGGGGCAGTAAAGATTTACAAGATATTCACTTCATCATGAGGGAGTAACAACAGTATTTTTTCTTACTGTCTGACTTTAATTAAATGTTTGATGGTAGATCCTCGTTTTTGTAGGTAGGCCACGTATTCCCCTGCTAATACATAGTTACCTGAGGACACTGAGATGTGGAAGATCTGTGCAGCTACAGCACCACTGATGTCTTTAATAAGGTGGATAAAGTCCCAGTAGTCACTTGGTGTACTCGAGTGTCCTGGCAGAGGTGTCACACCCTGAACTCCCAGGTTTGGGAGGAAATCCATGTGTCCCCTCTTTGGCAGAAAGGGCAGGGCAGCTCTGGCAGTCACAGGTTTGGTGGTCAGTGCTGTGTTCTCTGCCAGCCCTGCACACTCGGGGAGGACCCTCATTTGTCCCATCACTTCTTTGGAAACTCTTGCACACTACCTGGGAAGCTCTGTGCTGCTGAGTGGACTTTGCTGCTTGAGCTTGTTCCCCAAGGATATGTCTGTTACTGAATACTCCAGAGAGGATGGTGCCGAGTGCTAAGTAAGAAGTTTCCAAATGACCAGTGGAGCAGTTGTATCTGCTGTAATGTGCAGGATTTCAGCACAACTGCCTCCTCTTTGTTTGGCCAAGTCGTGCTCCTTGCTGCCAGATATGTGGCTGGAAAAGAGGAAGTAACCAGTCCCCAGTGACTGAGCTGGTCCTGGAATAAAAAAGATGATGACTTGTGGTGGATCATTTCAGCATCTGCCAAAAAACAATAAGCTATTCTGCTTCTGTTGTAGAAAGTGAGAAAAGACTTTACCAGAAGAAAAGTGCATGCTCCATTTGCAGCTTAACTCACTGTGAAGCTCAGCAGAAAGCCCAGATGAATCTGAATGTCTGGGGCAAACAGAAGTAGAGCTTCTTACCTTGCTGCAGCTGAGCACCTCTGATTTCTTCAGGTTGAGTTTGACTTCAGAGCAAGACCTAGAACTGGGAAGCATCATTCTCTCCTCTTCTGAGGGCCACTCCCTTCATCCTCATCAGCTGGTCGTTGAAAGCCCCTGTACAGAGTTCATTGTTAGGGACATTTTTTACTTTCCTACTCTTTGTCAGCATCACCTTGGGTCCAACGTCAACTCTTAACTCCATCAGCTTCCAGATTTTTATAAGTGCACCAAGATAGCATTCATCTGCCCTTTGTCACCTTGGAGCTCTGCTGCAGCAGGTTGAAAGTAAAAGAAAAATACTTCTAACAAGTAAACATTAAGCTGCAGAATGTAGAGCCACTGGAGGTCCAAAATGTGAATTTGTTCAAAGTGAGATCAGGGAGATTCATATGGGATTTGCCCAGTACAGACTCTTAACAGTGACATTGTCAGTGCAGCTCAAGCCAAGCAGTTCTTCAGCAGCTGAGTCCTGCTTGATAGGAGGATGTGCTGGAGAGGAACGTCCTGTTAGTTATGTTTCTTACACTCTCTGCCCAGGTGTCCATTCCTGGTGTGAATAGGAGCAGGATATTCAGGTCCTTTTGTTGGGCTGACTGCAGCAGTCCTTAGCTTTGCACATCCCAAGTAGAAGTTTTGGGTCCTTCCCCAGAGCATGTGAGCTGTCCTGCTGGGAGGATTCCCACAGAGCTCATGAAGTGGACAGGACCTCGAGCACACGGGGTGAGCCTGGTGCTTCCAACCAGAGCGTGGAGGTGAGTGGTGTTACTCAGCCTCGGGGCTGCAGGAAGGTCTGCCTGTCTGGTCCCAGCCTCATACAGTAGTTTGGAGTTGCCTTAGTCTGCAGAATGCTTGTTCTCTTTCAGACCTTTTTTGTCGGTCAGTGACATCACCAGGAAGTTTCTCAGCATTTTGTCTTGCATTGTAATGCCCAGGTGTGAAAAGAGTGTTAAGGATTAAACAGCTATCACCAGTTTATTTATTTCAGGCTTCCTCCTTCATTGATAGATGTAGATTAGTTATGCCCATAGTAAGCCTCAGGAGACAGGAATACTGAATTTCAGGTTCAGGGCTTAAAAATTGTTGAAATCAGATGCCTTAGGTCTACTCACAGAGCATGACTTGCATGACAAGTTCGTAGATTAATTGTTACTTCCAAATGGATTTCTTATGTTCCAAATTTGTTTCCAGGATCTATTTAGGCCAGCTAAAAGTGACCAATACTGTAGAAGTATCACATTAATGGTTCATTGCAGGCTCGTGCAAAGTATCTGAGGTGATTTTGAGGAGTACCCCTGTTAAATATACCTACAAATAAAGTTTCCTTGTCCATCTGGATGGCTTGTCATGTTTCTGCTTATTGTTTTAGGGTCTGTTGTCTGGGATTTTGTGGGGGGAACATCTTTGAGCAGGAGGCATTGTTTGTATTCTGAGCAGCAGAAAAAAACTGTGTTTATCATCTGGGAGGGTTTCTTATTTGCTTCAAATTGTTAGGACCTTTCTTTCAGATGTCTTTATTTTTATTTCACTTTGTTCTTCTTTCTGTCAGCCATCCTAAAACATATATTAGATATTGTAATGCCCTGGAATTTGCTTATTCTTAGAAGCTCTGTCTCCTCTTGTAACTAAAAGTAAACAGAATCACCAGGTCTTTACTGATGCAACCTGCTAAGGATCTCTGAAGGTTACATTTGCTGTCGTTTCTGTTTGGGACTGTGGGAACAGTGTTTTTCTGCCGCTGGGAAACAGAAAACATCACTGTGTTTTAAGATAAAATAAGGAGGCAATGGCTTTGAAATACAGATGTTGGGTATGATTTTCCTAAACTCCCACTTGAATGAGTTTCAGAAGTTGGGTACATTCTCTGTCTGAATATGTCCTGTTTAGTTCTGAGCAAACCGTTTGTGAGTGAGGAAAGGATATAAAGAAAGAATTAAACAGCTATCACCAGTGCAATTATTTCAGGCTTCCTCCTTCATGGATGTGAGTGAGTAATGCCCATACTAAGCCCCATTTGACAGAAATACTGAATTTCTGGCTCAGGGCTTGAAACACTGCCAAATTTAGAATTAGTCTTATAGGGACGGATAAGTTGGGAGTTTGATTCTAGTGCCTTTCTTGTAGTGTCAACCTGTAGCTCATTTTGGGGGCATGATGCTACTTGAAGTCTTACTCTGCCTTACCACTTGTAGACTCCTGCTCCCTCTCCCTCTTCACCTTTGTCACCTGTTACCTCTTTGTGGGGTTATAATTCATTTTTAGACAGTACATATTACAATATTACAAAGCCTTAATGTTTTTATCATATGATAATGTCGACCACGAGGAGCTGGGCTGTAACTTTCCCTCTGAGGTTGGCAGTCTGCGTCACACCTCCCTGTTCAAGAGCACTGTCTGTGCCCTGCACAGTCACACTGGTCTTTTTTCCTGACTCCACATTGCGTGCTTGTGTCTACTTTGCTACTTGTTCTTCTTATGACTGCTTTTAATGTCACACTTTCTTCTGGCCACTCTCCAGAACTCCTCCCAGACTCTCTTCTGGCCATTCTCCAGAACTCCTCCAAGTTCTAACTTAAGATTTTTCCAATTGTTCTGATCTCTAAGGTCTTTTCCAACCTTACTGATTCTGTGATTCTGTGTCTGAATATTAGCCCACGTAGTTTGGGGGCTATGCAGTAGCTGTAGTTATGCTCTAATATTGTTTATATCTGTCCTCTGACAAAATGAACGCGTCTTGTCATCCTGTATCTTGTTAAGGCACAGGCTACGGGCCTTTAAAGGAGTTACTTCTACCTCCATGTTTAAGAGAAAAGGCGTTTTAAAACTAAAACAAATGAGAACAAATCAGGAGAAAGGACATACCACATTATTTGAATAGAGAGGAAGGCGGGGACAGGGGTATTGCACACCACAGAAGAGCTGTGTGGAGTCTCCTGAATTGGTAAAGTAATTTCTTCCCCCTTGTGTCATTTAGCATAAGCAAGTCTGTCATGCTGTGGTGAGGTGTGTGAGGGCTGTGGAGTTCCCAGAGGTCTGTTATACTGAACTGCTGCATCCTGCTGCTGCTTTTTGTACTTTCACAAGCAGAAGTGATTGACCTGCTGGTGTCTGATATCCTGGTTCTTGCTGGCAGCATTCCTTGGCCGTGTTTTATTCCAGCAGTGCTCAGAGGAGTGGACAGTTCATGTGTTGTGTTAAACTGTTTTTCATTAACTTGCAAGTCTCTCTCTCATTTCCAGTTGCCATCTTCTAAATGGATTCCAGTGAATTTTCAGGATCTTTGGACCCCCTGTCCTTGCCTGACAAACCACTCATTGGAGATCTCCCTGCTGACATGGAGTTTGGTGAAGATCTCCTGGGCTCCCAAACAGCTTCCACCCAGGAAGTTTCAGTTCTTCAGCCCCCTGGGTGGGATCAATCTAAGCAGATGACTGCAGATGGGAACTTGGACCTTCTAGTGAAAACAGACAGCCTGTCTGAACTAAATAAATCAAATGACCGTGTTCTAGATAAACCTAATGTCTTGGATATGCTGGAGAAACCTGATGTCTTAGATGACTTGGATAAAACTGGTGACTTGATGGAGCTGGATAAACCAGAGGGACTGCATGGGCTGTATAAGGCAAATCCTTCTCATGGTGAGGGAGATGGACCAGCAGACTCCTCTGGCCTCTCTAGAGAAGCCCTTGTTCCAGAAACATTGAAAGAAGGAGAGAATGCACCAAAAAATTGTTCTGGGGACTTAAAGGAAGATGGTGCTGCTGCTATTCCTGCACTGTCTAGTGACAAAGCCTCTGAGTCACCCCGACTACCTGTTCCTGACTCCAGGGACCTCAGCAGTGCTCCACCCACAGAAGAAATCCCAGCACAGTCCTCGAGTCCAGCAATGCCCCCACCCCAACTCAGTCTTAAACAGACCAAGAAGATGAAGTTGAAGGCACCAAGGAAAAGCTCACCCCTGCAGAAGGAAGGGCTAGCAGGGGAAGCAGAGGTGGAACAGAGCCCCGGCAACAGAACTGCAGCTTTGCCCCCTGGGCCTACACACGAAAACCAGGCAGAGGAAGGGGATGGCAATGGGAACAATTCACTTAAAGAAAATAGTGTACCCAAAGCACAAGAAGCCTCAGCACCAGCAGGTAAGTTGTTGGCTCAGCAGAACGTGGCTCCCTTTTACTCAGGAGGTCAGTCAGCTGCTGAAGCTGGAATCTGTTTTGCACTCCAGCTTTTCCCATCCTCCCCTACTATGGAAATTGTCAGTGCTACTGATGGTCTAGATTTGGGCCAAGCTTGTGACATGCAGGGAATAGTGCTCTGGTGCACACAAGCTCTTGCTTGGCTTTCACAGTTTTACCTGAAGATCAGTGCTTGTGTCAGCCAGGCGCTTCCCTGACAAAGCTGTGGCCACACATCAGCTCACACTCTTCGTCCCTGGAGCCTTTGCTGGAACTGAGGGTCACCAGGAGGTGTTTCCAACAGACAGAGTTCCTCTGCCCAGGCTGACCATCCCCAGGAGATGCTCAGTCTTGGTCAGAAGCAGCTGGAGGCAACTGGCCCCCAGCCTGACTCCTCCATACAGGGAGGTCTCCCCCTCACAGAGCTCCTCCCAAGCTCTGTGCTTGGATCTCCAGCTACAGTCTGTGGGTTCAGGAGCTTTCCTGGGTCTGATGAAGACCAGAGTTGTACTTGATAGCCAGGACTGGCTGGGGCTTCATATACTGACTGACCCAGGAGATGACTGCATTTGGGGAACACCTGTGCTCTTCTACTGGAGGAAAGCAAGGTGTTGGATGACAACAACTTCTGTGCCTCTTTTCCAGGAGGAAGCCTGTCTGGGAAGGGAAGTGAGCTGCCAGCTGAGAAGGTGAGGAGAATACAGTCAAGTATGAATGGTACAGGAACACAGAGTGTGGCTGGCTGTTGTCAGATTCTGTGAGGGACACTGGCTGTCTCATCACCCTTCTGGGAAGGAGTTTTTATGACTCCCGTGATAGTGTGATCCCTGTGCACTGCCACTGTGCTGTGATGCGGCTTCAGTGTGTCCCTGCTACCCACAATTGAAATGTCATTCTCATAAGTCTACTTCCCTTCCTCCTCTGTCTTGCAACCCCTAATCAAGTATCCACGGAGTCTTATCCATTTCACCTGAGCTATTGGGAAAGCAAATCTCAGAAGTTGGAATGAATGGGCTGCCCAGGGAGGTGGTGGAGTCACCGTTCCTGGAGGTGTTTAAGAGTAGGCTGGATGAGGCACTTAGTTGGATAGGTTGGACTTGATGATTTCTAAGGTCTCTTCCAACCTTACTAATACTGTGATACTGTCCATGGATGGACATTTGTCCATCCAGATGAATATTTGTCCGTGGTTGTTCTAGCATATAGTTAGGCTAAATATTTTCTGAATGTCTTCTAGGAGCAGAAAAGAAGTGAACGACCCAGAAGATCAGAAACTGCCAGACCTGAAACTGTGAACTCCTCTGAGAGCAGTGAGTAACTGGAGTTGGCCAATGCCTGTTTTCAGCCTGAGAGAAGGGCCCAGATCCATTTTGGGCAGGTAGTTCATGGTGTGAGTACAGTGGGAACTCTGGAGCTTCTACACAGGACAGGTCCTTTCATGTAGTGAGTCTCCATCCTGGGGTACTTGCCTTGTTTTCTCAAGGCACTTAGGTCAAAGCAGGGAGTGTTACAGTAATTTTACAGTGTTATGCGGACACCATGCACTACGTAGTAGGATGAGACTCAGGGGTTGTTCCCAGGAAATCTGTCTTCCAGCTCCTCGGCCAGAAACTTACTCTGTGACAGCAAGCTGTCTGAGGGACAGTTGCATCTTGGGCGTTTTCTTGCAGGAGTACATGAAGTCTCTGTTCTGTGAGATGCTGAGTGTCACCCTACCATTCTCTAGCATTTCTGTGTTAGTCCTTTATTGCCTGCCTGTGCTGGAGGCTGCTGATCCAGCTTGTACCCTTTAAGGTCTACTGGTTCCTGGAGGGTTTTCTGCTGCAAAATTTCAGAGTTTGGGCTCCTACTCAACCTTGACATATCATGATTTTTGATAGAAGAATTGTACTTAAGCCCTGTTTGCTTAAAGACCTCTTGATTCATCTCCAGTTCCACAGAATTACTTTGAAGGGTCGCTTTATCGTTCCATCCAGACAGGTACGCAGTACGTAGAGGGACTCCAGGAAGGTGACCTAGAAAGTCCCAGCATGTGTCTCATGGCAGAGTTTTTCAGCTCCTAATGGGAGATTTCTGTGCATCTTCCTCTGCTGCTTTGCAGTTCCCGTGTCTGATGAAGACTCTGATGCGATGGTGGATGATCCCAACGATGAGGATTTTGTTCCTTTCCGCACCCGACGCTCCACCCGCATGTCCTTGCGCACTCAGATGGCTCAGCGAGCCGCCCGCTCCACCTTCACCAAGATGACTTGTGCCAACTGCAGGACCCCCCTGCAGAAGGGCCAAACCGCCTACCAGCGCAAAGGGCTTCCTCAGCTCTTCTGCTCCAGCTCGTGTCTCACCACCTTCTCAAAAAAACCACCTGGCAAGAAGATATGCACCTTCTGCAAAAAGTGTGTGTTCATTCCCCTTTCCTCAATGCTCCCATGCTTGTGACCCCATTCACCTGCTCCACAGGCTGTCTCTGCCAGTCCCCTTCCTGTAGCCCTCATTCACCCACATCACTCCTGCCTGCTGCCAGCTGCTGCCCTATGTCTTCCTTCAGACACTGCATGTCCTATGCTCTCTACCCCCCCCGTACATTATTGCCATTCCCTGCCTGTCCTCAGACTCAATGCCCCATATTCCAGCCTTCTCTCAAAACATCCTCCTGCATGCCCCATCTAAAGACACAACTCCTCTGGGCCGGGACAGAAGCTGCTGTGAGACAGTTCTTGCCAACTTTTTGGGACATCAGAAAGTTCAGTGCATTGCAGTGGGCCATCCTATCCCTTTGTGGCAGGACTCGTGTATCTCCGCACTAACACCTCCCCTCCTGATCCCCAGGGAGATCTGGAACACCAAGGACTCTGTGGTTGCTCAGATTGGTTCAGGGGGCTCTTTCCATGAGTTCTGCACCTCTGTCTGCCTTTCCCTCTATGAGGCCCAGCAGCACAGACCAGCACCTCAGTCTGCAGATGCCTCGGACACCAGCCGCTGCAGTGTTTGCCACAAACCTGGCGAGGTAAATAAATCCCTTGTCCTTCTTGTGTCCTGGATGAGATGCTTAGGCCCTGCCTTGGACAAGGTTTTCCTGTGGTGTGTGGCCTCAGCCCCTGAGCTGGCTTGGGTTGGGCTCAAGCCCAGGTCTTTTTGTGTTACTGTAAACCAGCCCTTATTTTGGCGGAAGAAAAGAGGCTTCTGCTTCTCCCTACCCTGAAGCTCACTGCTTCCTGCCACTCTGCTCTCCCAGTTGCTGCACTGACTTTTGGCATGAGAGGCCACCCTGAGCCCACACCAGCTTCCAGTATGGCACTTGCCCGAGTTTTGGTGTCACAGTCCAAGGGCTGGGGCAGTAGTGGTGCAGCTGCATTGGAAGGAGGCCCTTTGTGGTTTGGGGAGTGACAGCAATGATGTCTCTGCAGATCCAGCATGAAGTCAGCAATGGGAATGTGGTTCACCGCATCTGCAGTGACGCCTGCTTCACCAAGTTCCGGGCCACCAAGGGGCTGAAGACAAACTGCTGTGACAACTGTGGACTTTATATCTACAACAAGGGCTTGCCTCTGGAGTACCTCTTTCATGAAGGCCAGCAAAAACGCTTTTGCAACTCTTCATGTCTCAATAGTTACAAGAAGGTGTGTGGAGTCAGCTTTCTGGGGTGGGGGGGGTCTCTGTGGGCACCCAGCTCCTTTGGTGTGGTACAGGACACTTTATGCAATGGCAGGTGACTTGAATCCCCTTGGTCTTTTATTGCTGACAAAGCATTTAAAAGATTGCTGTGGAGAAACTTTGAAACAGGCAAAGAGAATTAATCTATTCTGCATGGAGCCTATCTTGGACCCAAGCATGGGTCAGGCAGTCAATAAGCTGGACTGTGCAGTGAACTGGTATATGCAGTTAGCATGAACTGGCATCTGCTGGATGTGTTCCTCTGTGACTTGAGCAGTCTTCATGTAACTGTCTTGATGGGATTGCCAAGCTCTGTCTTCCTGCCAGGCTATCCTTGAGATGAGAGGCTGAGGTGCCAAAGGCAGTTTTTTTGCTGCCATCACCTGAACCTGCAGACTGAGCCTGGCTCTGGCATCAGGTGGTCACTGCAGGAGAGCAGTCTGTGATGAATGCAGTAGTGGGGTCGGTTGTTAGGTGCTGGCTTTGATGGTCTTCCTGGAAGCTCTGTTCTGCTCTGTTTGCAGAAGAACACTCGGGTCTATCCGTGCATGTGGTGCAAGACACTGTGCAAGAACTTTGACATGCTGCCCAACGTGGATCGCAGTGGCAAGATGGGCCTGTTCTGCTCCATTTGCTGCACTACCTCCCACAAAGTGAAGCAATCGGGCCTAGTTGGTAAGAGCACCTATGCAGAGGAATCAGTCACCTCTCCAATTCCTCCCTTGGCACTATCTATTGCTTGTGGATGGGACTGAAAAGGATATGTTGCTTTCCTGGGGAGGAAAACATCTTAATATGGGGGGTAGTGTACCTTGCTGTTCTTGAGAACATAGGGAGCGGTTGTAGTGCTGGACTGTGCTGGCATTGCCCTTTCCATTACATGGACTACAAGGGTATCCAGGAATGAATGTGGTCCCTGGTGCAAATATTGCAGCCTATTTTGTCCAAATTCCTATAAAGCTAGGGTCACTTGCTTGAACCACTCTGCTCTCCATCTATGTTTTTAATGTTTCTGTCCTAGCAGAATCTGTTGTTCTTAGCTATCTGGTAATTTTGTCCCTTGCTTTTTGATAATAGTCTGTCAGACTGGATGAGTGATTAGCCTGCATACCATCCTCAGAATCCAGTCTCAATCTTGTGCTGCTGCCCTCACCAATTACCATCTGTTTCATCAGGTCCCCCTAGACCCTGCAGCTTCTGCAGAAAGAGTTTATCTGAACCCTGCTATTACAACAAGACAGACCGAGTTGTTTACCAGTTTTGCAGTCCCAGCTGCTGGACCAAATTCCAGGTACTGAAATACCCTTCATGCTAGGCTGAGCCATAATGCTCATGCTTCCTTTCACACTTAGCAGAGGTTCCATGTTCCTCAAGCTCCTCGGAGAGGGTTTCTAAGAAACTCCCTGCTGGAGCACAAGAGTTGCACTGATTGCAGCTCTAACTGCTCACACCTCAGCCTTGGCCCTATTCCCCCTTCCCCCATTGGGATGAGGCAGGCTGTAATTCACTCCTGTTTATGGGATCATGCCCAGTGGAAGGGCGGTGCAGAGCTGTGCTGCATGAGTGGTTTGGGATGTGGTGGCCTTATGAGAACATGAGCAAAAGCACACGTATGCCAACAAAGCACGGTGCACACCTTGCTCAAGGAGTTCAAATTCTTCATCAGTCATTAAAGCGATAAAGTCAAAGTAAGCGTGATAAAATATTGCAGATGAAACAAAAACTGGTGACCTTAGCCCATGCTGAGGTCAGGGCAGTCACAGACAGCAAAGCAATTGGATTGATTGACAAGGCTGGTTCTTCCTAATAATGTGCTTAAACACAGTTCTGTGCAAGATCCTGAGACTTACTCAAGCAGTGTGGGGATGCAAGTCCTCAGAAAAGTAAGGATTTTGAAAAGGCCTTGGGATTACAGCAGGTAAGATGTTCATTAGGTCTAGGGGCCAGGGAGCAAAATAAATACCTAGAATGCTGCACAGATAGGAAGGGTGTTCTCCCACATCCACTTTATTTCACTGTTGAAGAAAAATGGGAAGTGTTCTGAAAAAAAGAACAACACAAAAGTTAAATTTGGGCTTGAAAAATGCTTGTACTAGGGCACTTGCAGAATGCCTTATCTGAGGTTATTGGGAAGAAAATCAGGATGATGACTTTATAAATAAATATATCCTGTTGATAAGACACTTAAGTGCTTAAATAGTTTAATCTAGCAGAAGGTGGGATGACAGGCTGCTTGAATTCTGAAATTGCATTACCTTAAAAAAAAAAGTACCTTCAGGAACTTTTAGAGAAGTGGTAGCAGAGCCCCCGTCTCTCAATGTTTTCAAATCCAGTGGTGTGGCAGCTTGGAAGTTTGCCTTCCTGAGAAGAGCTGGACCCAGCACACTGTAAGCAAAGTGAAATTTCTCTCAAGAATCTGCTCTTCAGGAGCTTGAGACATGATCTAATGGACTGACTGAGTCACTGTGGTGGCAGCAGGTCTGAGTGGGGCCAGGTGGGCTGCTGTGACCATGGAGACAGACAGTGGTGGCAGTGAGAACCAGGTGCCTGCTGCCCTCCATGTGCCTCTCCCTACATGAGCTCTCTCTCCTCCTGCAGCGCACCAGTCCGGAAGGTGGGATCCACCTCAACTGCCATTACTGCCACAATCTTTTCAGTGGGAAACCAGAGATCCTAGACTGGCAGGTGAGGATTTTCCCTGGGGGGGATGTTGAAGTGGAGGCCAAGCTGGTGAGAACTGCAGGGCTCCTTCCTCTCCCTGCTCAAAGCAGAGCTCCTCCTGTGCCAGTTCTCTGAATGCCTTGGCTGCAGAGATCTGCTGGAGACTCTGCTGAGTACTGCACTCATGGTGTTCAGCAGAAGGGCAGGCGGATACCACTTCTGCCAAACTCCGTGCCAGGAGAGCTGGGGAGTTGAGTCAGCCCTGTAGTCTTTCTCCTGCTTCCTTGAGAAGTATGGGAACCTCCTGCCAGCCTGGCTGACCTGGCAGTGGTCTCTTTGGCAGGACAAGGTGTATCAGTTCTGCTGCAAGGACTGCTGTGAGGACTTCAAGCGGCTGCGTGGGGTGGTGTCCCAGTGTGAACACTGCAAGCAGGAGAAGCTGCTGCATGAGAAGATCCGTTTCTCTGGAGTGGAGAAGAACTTCTGCAGCGAAGGTACTTGGGGAGGGCATGGGAGAAGCAGAGCCCCCATGCCAGCCTATGCTGGGGGAGGAGAAGAGAGCATGGAGAGGAACAGAGAGGGGAGATTGTCTTAGCCAGGCCCTGGGGCAAGAGCCTTGCCATGCAGTGAAGGGAGGACTGTTGTGGGGATGGCTTGCTGTCCAGCCAGGCCCTAGGGCAAGATCTTTACCGTTCATTGTGTCCTTGGGGAGGGCCTTCTCACAGCTTTTCTCTCTCTGGGGGCTGGGGAGACAGCAGGTGGCAGCTCCGCTCCTCCTGTCATCATGCACTTCTACGCTCTTGCGTCTGGGCTGGCCTGACCTGGCCTTGCCCTGCCTGCTGGGTTCCTGCACACAGGAGGTTGGAGTCAGACTCTTCCTAGAAGCATGGAGGTGAGAGATGGCAAGTCCCCATGAGGTCCCATCTTATCCCAGCCCCAGGGGCCAGTGCTGGATTGTTCCCTACAGTGTGTTGCGTGTGCTCTGTTGTCTCCGCAGACCTGGATTCTGGTCATGTTTGGGTCAGGGAGGCCCCCAGTTCATCCTGGGAAGGTTTCACTCCTATTGTTTCTCCGCAGGGTGTGTGCTTCTTTACAAACAGGATTTCACCAAGAACCTGGGCCTGTGCTGCATCACCTGCACCTACTGTTCTCAGACCTGCCAGCGGGCGGTCACCGAGCAGCTGGAGGGCAGCACCTGGGACTTCTGTAGTGAAGACTGCAAAAGCAAATACTTGCTCTGGTACTTCAAGGTCAGTATTGGCACTGGCAGCTTGTGCTAAGTGCTGTGGTGGGCACAGCACCCAGATAAGTGGGCATTGCACTGAGGAAGTTCGCACTGCTGGAGTCTGGCTGGCACTGCTGCGGAGAACCTGGCACTGCTGGAGTCCTGCCTGGCAATGACGGGACACTGCTACGGGGAAGCTCACGTAGCTGGAGTCCCCAGCTGATCCTGCCAGACAGAGCACTGCACTGAGGAAGCTCACAGTGCTGGATCTGCGGCTAGTGCTGCTGTGAGAAGTTCGCACCGCTGGAGTCCGTGGCTGGCACTGGCAGGGCACTGCTGTGGGGAAGCTCACAGCACCTTGCTATGTGCACCTTTCACTGGAGAGTTGTGTTGCACTCGGAGGGGGTGTGGTTAGTTACTCGTTGTTTCTCTCCTGCTGATGCGGGCTTTAGGCAGCTCGGTGCCATGCCTGCAAGCGTCAGGGGAAGCTGCTGGAAACCATCCACTGGCGAGGGCAAATCAAACACTTCTGCAACCAGCAGTGTCTGCTGCGATTTTACAATCAACAGAACCAGCCCAACCTGGACACGCAGAAGGGGCCCGAAAGCCTGCTGAACAGTGAGTAGGAGGGAGGGAGGGGACCTGCATAGCTCAGGCTGAGAGGCACAGGGAAGACAACAGCAGGGGGTGGAAGCTTCCTGCCCGGGACTGGAGGAGACACTAGGGAACAATCCTGCACTGGCCCCTGGGGGGGAAAGGACGGAGTGGGACCTAATGGGCTTCTCCATCTCTAACATCTATGGTTCTATGACACACAGGGCCCAGACGGGAGGAGCCGGTGCCAGCGTGCTGCCTGTAGCTCACACTCTTAGCGAGGATACTCAGGGATTTAACATCCTCAAGTTGCCAGCGGAGAGCTCGATTTAAAGGGTTAGGGGACAGCGTGGTTTGGCATGACAATCCACCTGCAGCTCCACACCACCTCCGAGCTGTGACCTTCTCAGATCTCATAAGCTAATCTGGATTGGGCCAGGTCAGTGCTTGGATGGGAAACATTCAAGGACAAAGAAGGGTGCTGCAGGAAGTGGTGCTGGTGATGCTGTAGGTGGGCTCTCCTCAGCCAGAGCTGAACCTAGAACAGTGTTGAGGGAGCACTGAGCTGCCAGAGGCATTCTTGTCTTGCGCTGTTAGATTGGAGTCCTACCACTTACCCAAAGTTCACTGCAGCTTTGAGGAGCTGCCAACCTTTTGTCCCAGATAACCCCATTCTGCATCCATGGAGTTCCAGCTGGAGAGGAGATTTTTCGCTGCCTGTTGCCCCATTTCCTATCATTAACTTGAGCCAGTTGCTTATGGAAGATTGCAAAGTGCTTTGGGATCCCTCAGGATGGAAGGTGCTCGTAGTGACAGAGACAAGACATCGCTTGGCCTTCGGACACTTGCATAGTCTCAATCTGCTTGGTCTTTTGTAGGCCACAGTCTCCTAAGTGGTCTGTGGGATTTAGTTAAAATGCCTGCAGCTTATGGTGGGACTCTCTTCAGTGCACTGAGCTGCACCACAGACCTGCATCACATGTTCAGGGCTTTGCTGCCCTCCCTGGGATTTCATGAGCTGTAAAACCCTGGCTAGGGTGTGCCCAGGAGGGGAAACCAAGACAAGGACCTTCGCACGAGAGACCTTGTTCTCCATCTCCGGACTCTTCTGGTTCCTCTTCTGACAGTAGTGGGATGATCATAAAATGGGGGGAAACTCCGGATACCATTGCTGCTTAGACAGCAAAGAAGAGCTGCTCTGCCAGAAGCATTAGGTTCCCCCAGTTTGGGGAGTCCCAATCGACCTTCCAAGAGCTGCACTCCATAAAAGGCTGTGGGAGGTGACAGCTCAAGTGGCAGGACCCTGGAGTGACCTGGATAAGGAACTGTTGGATTTTGCTGGTACAAGGGTGCCTATGGGAAGGATGGTTCACAGTGTTCTTCTGTCCAGGGGAGGAAGAGATGTTAAACTTGCTGGTTCCTGTAGCTTTCCAAGTGATTCCACAGCCCTAGTCACGCTGTTCCATTTGTCCTCTGCTTTCAAGGTATCTTGCCTGTGAGGGACCAATAACACTGCTTTTGGGGCACAGGCACTGTGGGAAGCATGTTTCACACTGTTTAGCCATTGTCTCCTTGGAGCTGTGGACAACAATACTGAGAAGTACCTTCACCACCAACAACCACAAGAGTTTCAGGCCTCTTCCACCACATCTCTGGAGGCCCCCAAGAAATTGGCTGCTTGGTATATGGGGCATCACTCTTCACTGTGCCACATCTGCCTTTCTGTTCACTCTGTGAGGATTCAGAAGGGAACAAGGAAAAGCCCTTTGTCAGTGGTGAGTGCTCAGCTGAGCACAAGCTCCAGGCTGCCTGAGCAGCTGCTGTGCTTGGTGGCACTGGATCCTCTGTGTGTTCTGGCCCACCCATGACATGGGATAGCTATGGATGCCCTTGCCCCGGGACTGTGGCATACAGCTGAATTTGCAAAGGAAGAGTGCTGGAGCCAGGACCTGCTTACACAAGGAGCTTTCCAGCCCACTGTGCTGTGTAGAGGATTTTGAGAGGAGCAGCTTGTCAGCTCATGGTTGACAGGAACAGCAGGAACAGCTTCTGTCTGGTCTCCTGTGGACCTGGCAGCTGTGTTGCCAGCTCATAAGGGTCTGCCTGGATTTCAGGCCCATCTTGGGCAGAGCTGCTGGCTAATTCCTTATTCTGTTTCAGCCAGTGGCTGCCTAGAACCCCATTCCTATGACCCAGTGGCTGCTACCAACTTGATGATCCTGAGAGTGCTTGTTGTTAATCATGTAAGCAGCCATTCTCTTACTAGGAACAGTTAGTGTAATGAGGGATTGAGGAGCTTCTGCTACAAAATTGTGACCAGACTTCCAAGAGGAACTGGCTCTACACAGGGCTGTCCAGCTGGACAGTGTAGATGATCAAAAGTCACAGTTGGGGCAGGCAGTGCCTTGACAGCTCCTTGCTGGTGTTGAGGTGAGAGTAAAGAACAAGCTGCAACTTTCCTGGAAGCCTAGACACATAGAACTTTGTGTCAGGAAAATCTTGTTTCCCTTACTCTTAAACCACTGTCCTGTGGGGCAGTCTTGTTTGCTTTTGATTCTGCTGCAGCAGAAATTCTGCTCATATGCTTGTCTTTTCTCAGTCAAGCCATTGATGTTTCCTACCTGGACATGCTTCCCATCCACTTTGGGCTGTCAGGGTAAATTCTTGGACCCTGAGACTTGCAGATCCTATAGCTGAATACTCAGCTGCAGACTAGGGAGCTTCCTCCAGCTGGAACTTCCCTGTTCCCACCTATGGAGGTCAGCAAATGGAGCCTGCTGGGCCTCCAGTTGCACAAGAGCTGTCCTGTGTTGCCTTGGGACAGAGGAAGCCTGCACAGTCTGTGTGTTGGGCCTTTAGGAATCTGGGTATTTCCTGAAGTGCCTGTCTATATGTAGGTGTGAACTGGACCCGCCACTGCCTTTGGGTGCTGAGACCTGCTGCTGTCCTTGCAGGTGTCTTCTCCATGCATGGCCCACAGTTAGTCAGGGCTGTCGAAGGCAGCTCTTTTTGCCATGCACTTGGGTAACCAGGGCTCACTGGAGACTGGGATGAAGGTGCTCTGTTAGCTCATAAACCCTTGAGATGGCTGCAGGTTCTCTGCAGAGCAAATGAGCTGGAATTAGCCAAGGCAGGGTGATAGCGTCGCCACCTGAGACCGTCTGCCACATGCGCCTCTTACCTGCAAGTGATCCTGTCTTTCCTTAGGCCTGCATCCCTAGGGCTGGGGCAAAGCTGTCTCTCTGGTTTCTGGGATATCTCATAATGCTACTGCTAGTTCTGTCACCTTCTTCCTAGGGATCTCGAAGCACTTTGCCAAGATTTTGGAGCAGGGATATGGAGGCACAGGGAGGGGCCATGGCTCGGTACAGCAAGCCAATAGGCAGAGCTGGGAATAGAGCCCTGGATTCCTCTCTCTACAAGGGGCTGGGATTTCTCCTGACCTGCTGTGATGGGGATTGGGTGGACTGCAAGGGAGCACAAAATGACATGGGAATAACTTGATTTTTGAGTTATAGCATCTTCTGAGCTGCTAGGGCTAGAGATTGTTGAAACATAAACTGTTCCTTGAGTGGCCAGGAGCAGTTTCTGGGGAGCCTGTCCCTGCTCTCTGGCTGCTGGCACCTCCAGTCCCAGCAGTGGGACATGTTGGCCCAGGAGCTCTTTAATTTAAGAGTTGTTGCTTTCTCTTATAGGTCAGACTTCAGATCCAAAACCAACTCTTCCAACCCCACAGAAGACAGAGACTAACATGGTAAGACCCACTGGAGGTAGAAGTTTGCTAGATAGCACAAAAGTTCTGTCCCCAAAGAGGGCAGTTCTACCATTGGTCAGGGTGATTTCATTCTACAACCAATGTGTTTTAAGATGTCTGGGTAGTGGTAGCTGATAAAAGCTCCTGGGGAGGGCAGCATCAGCATAACTCCTGCAAGGGGGAAGAACCTTTCCCTAGGAATTGATGGTGTTCTTGCAGAACAGTCTGACTCTGTGGCACTGGCTCCTCTTTGCATAGTGCTTTCTTGTGCCTCAGTATAATCACTGTCCTGCTGTTCCGCTCTGTCCCATGGGACAGGAGCCACCCGTGCCAGATTCCTGGCACAACAGAGACACCACACAGGCTTGCTGCCTGCTGGGAGCAGCTTGGCAGTCCTTCATCCAGACCTGACCACGGGAGTGTCCATGTGTGTGTTGGGAATTGCCAGGCTCCAGGAGGTGCTTTGGGAGTCATTCCAGCTGTACCTGTAGTAGGGAAGAAGTTGTGCTGCTTTAGGTGGACACCAACCTCCTGCTTTCTGCATTTCCTCAGCTGTCAGCAAAGGCCTCCTCAGCCCAGACTTCATCTGCGCTGCCTCCAGCCCCACCTCTGCTTCCAGCCACCCCTCGGAAAAATAAAGCTGCCATGTGTAAACCACTGATGCAGAACCGGGGCATTTCCTGCAAATTAGAAATGAAGTCCAAAGGATGTCAGACAGGTAGGAAAACAAGACATAGCTGCAGGATTACAGGGCCATTTAAGAATGGGAAGTGGCCCCTTCCTGCACCAGACCAATTGTGAATCCAGCTTGAAATGCTGTACAAAGTGGCTGTGTGTTTGGCACTGTGCTGGGGAGTCTCTGAGCAGGTGCAGGGCACACATGGCAGAGCTGGGAGTAGGGAGCCCACTTCCACCAGCAGCAAAAGGAAAGATGCAGAGAACACTGTAGCATGATCCCGCCGCTTTTGGACAAATCACACACAGAATATTCTGAGTTGAAGGGACCCACAAGGATCATCGAGTCCAACTCTTAGCACTGTCTCCCTGGCGGGAATCGAATCCTTGCTGTGGAGATCATTAGGTTGTCTGAGAGCTGTCTGCTGAGCAGGTTCTACTCTGTAGCTCCTGTTGGGCATGTATGTGTGTTCTGCAATATACACAATGCAACTGGACCTCTTGCCTGGGCTGCTTAAGAGCAGGACTTGCACTTCTGGCTAAGGCAAGCATCTCTTGTTGCTGAGCGTGAGTTGCTGCTGCTCCAGCTCTGCCCAGCAGTCATAGAAACTAGTGGCTGAAAGAGCTGCCATGCTGAATGGCTGGGGGCATGTCAGTGTGCAGCAGGGCTGGGTGGAGTAGCCTCTGGGTTCAAGCTTACTGATGTACTTTTGCTCTTGTCAGAGGCTGACTGGAAGCCCCAGGTGGTTGTGTTGCCAATCCCTGTCCCGATCTTCGTGCCTGTGCCTATGCATATGTACTGCCAGAAAGTACCTGTGCCTTTCTCCATGCCTGTCCCGGTAAGCAATGCACTTCACATGCTCGTGTTCTCTTACTGT
The DNA here is from genome assembly GCA_013390025.1 of Pitta sordida. Classification (NCBI taxonomy): domain Eukaryota; kingdom Metazoa; phylum Chordata; class Aves; order Passeriformes; family Pittidae; genus Pitta; species Pitta sordida. Next base: position 25,662 of record WEKX01021124.1, on the reverse strand, counting down.
CTTGATCCTGCCTTGCTGCAGCCTCCTTGTTTCTCTGTTCATCCTCCTCTCCTGCCTCTACTTTTGCATCAGTCAACTGAGTGTTGGTTTTCTGCCTGGTACCTTGCCGTCTACAGGTGCCTGTGCCAATGTTCCTGCCCACCACCCTGGAGAGCACAGAGAAGATTGTGGAGACCATTGAGGAACTGAAAGTGAAGATCCCTTCCAATCCCCTAGAAGCTGACATCCTGGCCATGGCTGAGATGATTGCAGAGGCTGAGGAACTAGACAAGGCCTCCTCAGACCTATGTGGTAGGTTCTGCCATGGCTTGGTCTGGGATCAAGGAGGGTTTGCTGGCTTTTGGAGCTAAAATGCCTACCTGGATGGCAGCTCTGTCAAAGCCTCTGAAGAGGAAGCAGGGAAGAGCAAGACCTCAGCTTCTGCTGAGGAGTTACCAGAAGGGAAGAGCTGCAGCAGAGAGGAGTGTCTACCTCTTTCCCTTTTGGAGGTGCCGCTCTTGTGGCGCATGTGCAGCTCTTTTAATTTATTCAGGTAACTGTTCAGGTTCTTCCCTAAAGCAACTTCCCAGCTATAAAGCTAGCAGTCCTGACCTCACAGGTCTTTTTACTTGGGGGCTGCATTCCTCAAACTCCAGTGACAAGGGTTGTGGCTAGGGAGATGACAGACCTCCAGTGTCTTGCTGTCCAGAGAAAGCTCGGCAGTGCAGATGTCACAGGGCTATTCTGAGCACAGGACTGCACTGCACACAGGGAGCCTGACTTCATTTTCCCAGCTGTTACAGGAAAAACAGACAAAAGACTTCCAAGAAAGTTGGATTTATGATCTCCTTTGCCTTGCAGACCTGGTGAGTAACCAGAGTGCAGAGGGTCTCCTGGAGGACTGTGACCTGTTCGGACCCGCACGAGACGATGTGTTGGCCATGGCTGTCAAGATGGCAAATGTCCTCGACGAGCCAGGCCAGGACCTGGAGGCTGACTTCCCTAAGAGTAAGAGCTGGGGGAAGGGCTGCTCATGCTGCAGCAGGGTCCTCACACTGCCCTCAGCCAACCATTGCCAGCAGCACAAAGAGCTGTGTGAATTTACCTCCCCATGCTCTCTGACTGACTAGGCTTGAGGCCTGGGACTGAGAGCCTTGCAGATGGCTGCTTGTGGCAGGCATGAGGAGACCACTTCTGAAGGAGTGTGTGTTTGCCTAGACTAACTTACCTACTACAAACATAGGTCTGGAGAGAAGGGGAAATGAAAAGGTGATTGTAACAGCACAAAGAGCAAGGCAGCAGCACTAGTGTGCTTATGGATGATGATTCCTGAGCATTTAGCAAGGCAAGAGCCCTGGACAAGACCTGACATCCTGGGAAACAGCAGATTTGCTGAGTGTCCATTAACAGGCAGAATGTGGAAGAAGAGGCAGGGACTTGCAGCGGCACAGCAGTCAGGATGGTAACAGCAAAGGATAGAATTGAGGTGCCTGTGCCAAGCTGTCCACAGTACTGCTTTGGCACAAGGGCATGAGGAATGTTTCTCTGGTTTGAAAAGAAAACAAACAAAAAACTGTCAGAGGTGAAAATGTGGGGTCTGGTTATTCTCAGAGAGCTTAGCATCATCTGCCAGAGCTGTATTCCTTTTGTTGGGCTGTGACTAAAAGTTCCTACCAGACAGTGGTGCAGGGTGTGAAGTGTTCCCTCTTCATCCTACTGTAACAAACAGGCCAGCCCAGGGGACAGGATAAGAAGTCTCATCTGACCCCTTCTGCCTGTGTTTCCTTTCAGATCCTTTAGACATCAACCCTAGTGTGGACTTCCTCTTTGACTGTGGGCTGGTGGGACCAGATGATGTGTCCACAGAGCAAGATCTTCCTCGAGCTGTCCGAAAGGTGAGCTGTCTGTGGGAACTGCCTGCTTAAAGTTCTGTGGGGTTGGAGTGGGAGCTGCCATCTGGGACACAAGGTAAAGTTTGCCAGAGGCTTTGGTGTGCTGGGGAGGTTGTGCCCTTTCCCTTCAGGGCATGCCTGGCCTGTGGGCCTCTCCTTGAATGAAAATACTTGAGAGGAGCTTTGAATCCTAGAGGTTGTGTGAGATGGTCTCTTTTCTGTGGCCCTGTTGGGGACCATATTGGCTTGCCTACCAACAGAAGGGTACCTGCTGAGATGGGCACAGGCACACTGGGAGGGAGCTGTCAGCAGTGGCCAGAACTCTTGCATCTGTCCTAGATAGGTGCCCAATCTCACAGTACACCTCTCTGCAGGGGCAGAAGCGCCTGGTGCTCTCTGAAAGCTGTTCCCGGGACTCAATGACCAGCCAGCCCAGCTGTACAGTCCTGAACTACTCATATGGTGTGAATGCCTGGAAGTCTTGGGTGCAAGCCAAGTATGCAGGGGGAGAGACCAGCAAGGGAGAGGAGCTGCGCTTTGGTCGTAAGTGCCTTGTCTGGATGCAGTGGAGTGGCTGAAGCTGCCCAGAAGCTGGATCTCGGCATGCTGAGGTTCTCGTGACCTTGCAGGCTGTTGTCTGAGGCTGCTGTGTTTGTCTCTACAGCCAAGCCCATGAGGATCAAGGAAGACATCTTAGCCTGCTCAGCAGCTGAGCTCAACTACGGCCTGGCCCAGTTTGTCAAGGAGATAACACGGCCCAACGGGGAACGCTATGAACCAGACAGCATCTATTACCTCTGCCTTGGCATCCAGCAGGTGAGGGAGGCCTTGTTGCCCTCCAGTCCTCCACAGCCAGACTCAGGGCCTAGATCTGGTAAGGGGAGCCTTTACCCTTCTTCTGCCTTCTGGAGATCCAGAGAGGCTCACTGGACTCACCTTCCTTGCCTCACCCCAGGAGAGCAGTCCATCTGGTTTGGCCTTTGTTTCCAAATCCAGAGGGTAGGGTAGCAAGTATTCCCCAGCCTTGCACTCTTCTTACACCTCCTTGAGAAGGACTGGGAGATCTCCCCAAACTCATTCCTGTCTTCACCACCAAGTCTGCTTTGCTGTGTCCCAGGGTTTCCCTTGCAGCTCTCAGAAGTGGCTGCCCTGCAGCTCTGGTGTTACAGGGAGGGGTGCTCTGCATGTGTGCCCTGGGCTCTCTGGGGCGGGTTTGCATTCCAGGTGCTGCTGTGTTTCTCTTAACTGTGTGTTCTGTCCTTTCTAGTACCTGCTCGAGAACAATCGTATGGTGAATATATTTACAGACCTCTACTACCTGACCTTCGTGCAGGAGCTGAACAAGTCCCTGAGCGGCTGGCAACCCACAATCTTACCAAATAGTATGTGTCTTCAGAGTACCTTCTGTCACCACACATACCCAGTTTGTGCTCCTAGCCTTGGATCCTCTGGTCTGATTGTGTTCCCCCAGCCTCAGCCCTCTTCCTTGGCATAGGCAGCACGGTCCTGCTGTGTCTTGGGGTCAGACTGACCCAAACCCACAGCAGAGCCAGTGTGGTTTACGCCTCAGCCGCTTCAGTTGCCCACAGTCAGGGTAGCTGAGAGCAGAGCACATGTGCTTTGTATCCTGGGACAGTTTGAATCTTTGCAACACTTCACAATGATGTCTCCACCCTTTGGCAAAGAGGATGCCAACCCAGGGGCACACTGGTGCATGTCTTTGTCTTCCCAGCACATGGGCAAGCCTTGCACACTGCACTAAGCCTTGGCCAAGATTGCTGTGCTGCTGCCTTGTGAATGGACTAACTTAGAGCTCTGCAGAGGCTTTTTATGATGCTGTGATCTGGGCTGCCTTCCCTGCTGTGTCTTGTCAGTCAAAGATCCAACCTCACCTTTGTATATTGGCTGTCCCAGACAGAGGCATTTGGCTCCAGACCTGTGTGTCTAGGCAGGAGCTGGCTGTGTCTCTCCTGCCTGCTGTTTTTCCTTCATCTCACACCAATTGTGGTGGAGCACTGACCTCGAGTTCACTTTGTGGCCATTTATAGTGATGAGTGGCTAGGATTGATCTGGGTTCTTGTCTGTGGTTTGGCTGTAATCTGGAGTGGCTCATGGCTAGGCAGAGCCAGCATCTAGCTCTGCTAATGGCTCTGGAGAAGTAACCTTACAGAAAAAAAAAGACGTTGGGAAGTGTCAATCTTCCACAGTTTTTCTTTTCTGGGCAGAAATTGCCACAAGGCCACTGCTGATGTGACCTGTTTCTTTGTGTGTTGCAGACACAGTTTTCTCACGTGTCGAGGAGGAGCACCTCTGGGAATGTAAACAGCTGGGTGTTTACTCACCCTTCGTGCTTCTCAACACCCTCATGTTCTTCAACACTAAATTCTTTGGGCTGCAGACAGCAGAGGAGCACATGCAGCTCTCCTTCACCAACGTGGTGCGCCAGTCCCGCAAGTGCACCACTGCCCGTGGCGTGACAAAGGTGGTGAGCATCCGCTACTATGCTCCTGCCAAGCAGAAGAAAAGCCGAGGTAGAGTCTGAGGGAACACCTGTGTCCTTTCCCCTGCTTCACCCATTGGGATACAGCCATGATCCAGCTCTGTCCCCCTCTGCAGATGGTGGTTCTGGAAAACGGAAGCGTGAGGAGGAAGTGCCAATGCTGGAGCAGCGGGAGAACAGGATGAACCCCCTCCGGTGCCCAGTCAAGTTCTATGAGTTTTATCTCTCCAAATGGTGAGGCTTTCTCTGGAGAAGGGGCATGTGCCATTGTGGGACCACTTCTTGGTTTTAGTGGGACCCTGTGGAGTGACTGCTGCTCTCCAAATATTTGTACACAAGCATGAGGTCTTGCGCTGAGTCTGTGCTGCATGTATAGACTGTGGTTGAGAGAATGCTCCTCTACTTCTTGCCTTTCTCCAGACTGGCAGGAAAGAGGAGGCCCAGGGGTGACCTTATCGCTGTCTGTAACTATCTAAAAGGAGGGTGTAGTCAGGCAGGGGTGGGTCTTTTCTCCCTGGCCACTGGAGAAATGACAAAAGGTCATAGTCTTAAGCTTCAACAGGGGAAGTTCAGACTTGATATTAGGAAAAGGTTTTTCACTGAAAGAGTGATCCAGATTTGGAACGGGTTGCCCACAGAGGTGGTTGAGTTGCCAAACCTGGATGTGTTCAAAAGGAGGCTTGGATGAGTTGCTGAGTGATATGATGTAGATGCTAGGTCTAGTTGGACTATAGACTGGATAGATGATCTCTGAGGTCCTTTCCAGCCTTATCTATACTGTGAATACTGTGAATGTTCAGTAGGAGTCCAGGTGCTTGGGTGGTGGTTAGGGGTTTTGGTCCTGAGCAAGGAGCTGCAGACTCACTTTATGTTCTCATCCTGCTGCATGATGAGAGGCTGTGACAAGCCACGAGTCCCCCTTGCTAACCATGATGACAGGCCAGGCTCTGTGATCCCCTGCAGCTGACCACGGGTCTGACCGTGCTCTCTCTTTACAGTCCTGAGAGCCTGCGGAACCGCAACGATGTTTTCTACCTGCAGCCCGAGCGGTCGTGCATTGCTGAGTCCCCGCTCTGGTACTCGGTGATCCCCATGGACAGGAGCATGCTGGAGAGCATGCTGAACCGCATCCTGGCTGTGAGGGAGATCTACGAGGAGCACAGTCGGCTCAGCAGCCTGGAGGACGACATGGACTAAAAGTGAGGTGCTCCAGCCCTGGACACCTGGTTTTCCTGCCTCCTGTAGCAGGGCAGGTGCTGTGCAGCATAGGAAGGGAGGGTGCTGCAGCAGTGCTGTCCTTCATCATTACCAGACTTGGACATCCCATCCTGCTCGTTACAGGCCTCCCCTGCATATGTTGCCCTCACATTCACCTCAGCCTCCAATTTTGGCTGCTGTGTGAACCATCTTTCCCAGGGCCAGTTCCCATGCCACAGGGGTGGCAGAGTCCCTGGGGTACCTCCCCTTGCCCTGTTCCCCCTTACCCCCAGCCCTGCCACTACCCCCTTCCCTTCCGTGCCCTAGGGCAGGAATCGCACAAGATGGCAGTGCACCCTCAGACCAGTGGCCCCAAAGCTTTTAATTCCCTCTTCCTTTATCATTCCCTCATGAGGCTGCAGGTGGCATGGCACAAACAGTAGCTCTGTTGTTGGGGCAGGATTGTGGTTTTAAGCCAGTGGGGATGGACCAGAGACTGCCTGAGGGCCATTGGGTCACGGAGAGGGCTTTTTCCCAGGGGTAGGAGAGGTTTGCCTTGCCACGGGGACGCCTCTCTTGTGTTCAGGTGAGGTACCTCTCTCAGTCTGGTCAATGTTTCCTGAACTGGCTGATGGAGATGAGTCTGTGCCCATGCTGCCCCTCTTTCCCTTGTCCTGGTGTAAGCCCCTTCCCCTGTGCAAGGTGCCATCAGTTGGCACCTCTGCTCCAGCAAGGGGCTTGGGCAGCTACTGGCAGAAACAGAGAGCTCTGCCTGCCCTCCCCTCCCTCCCAAAGCAGCAGGCTGCCAGCACCTGGCCCAGGGCAAGTCTGGCTCCAGCTGTGCCCCTCCCTGCTGCCTCCTGCCCGTCCTTGTGTTCTGGTTGGTTTTCTTGAGCTGTACATGGGTCTCCTGTTGAGCCTGTATATATTGTTCTGGGCCCTGGCCCGGGGCCATCTGTTCTCTGTGTCCATGTGGAGAGTGAGCTGCTCACCAGTCTTGTTGTAGTGATGCCAGGGCGGTAGGACTAACCCTGTGTCTCTGGAAACCATTCATGTCAAATAAAGACGTGGCACACTTTTGGCAGCCCCTGGTTTCCCCCCACCCTGGGCAGGGTGAATGAGCATTGCAGGAGAACAAGGCCGGTGTCCCACTGCTGCTTGTGCACCTCTCCCTTGTCTGGCCTCTGGTGTACTGCCAGCACTGGTGCCAGCCTGGCATGCCCTGCATGTCCCTGCCCTGCTTCTCCCAACTTATCACCTGCCCACAGGGCTGCAGCCCAGCCCAACCCAGGAGCCCTGCCTTGGCCATGCACTGTGTCTGTTGGATGGACTGGTCAGAGAGCAGTGCCACATGGGCAGAGCAAGAGTCAAGTGAGGTGCAGTGAGTGTTTATTTGCTTTCCCCATCCCAGCTTTTAGTCTCAGCCCTGCTGCTCCCAGGAGTGCCGGGAGCAGCTGAGCTATGTCCCCAGGGCCATCCCCAACTCTTGTGCTGGCTGTAGGGTCCATGCCAGGAGCCTGGCAAAGCCTGGAGACTGAACCACCACTGTGACCACCCGTGTATCACCCATCCCTGACCATCACAGCAGGCCCATTCACACTGCCAGGTCTGCCGTTCTCATCTCCCTGTGGGACCCCCCAGCCACTCCTAGCCATGCACCCGCCTTTTTCAGGGGTGCCAGGCCATGGGGAGGCCTGCCAGCAGCCAGAGGACTGCCAGCCCTGGGCAGGGCGATATGAGAGTGGCCGGGCCCTAGAGGACCACTAGGAGTGGTTAGGATGCGGGACTTGTGACCTGGCCCCTGCCGGCACTTGGTGAGACCTAGGTGGTAGATCTCCACCAGGTTGAGCAGCAGGGACACGCAGGCCACCCCCAGCATGAAGAGGATGAAGATGGTCTTCTCAGTGGGCCGGGAGATGTAGCAGTTGACGGTGTTGGGGCAGGGCCAGCGGCTGCAGGTGTAGAGGGGCTTCAGCTGGAACCCGTACAAGGCATACTGGCCCACAATGAAGCCCACTTCCAAGAGAGCCTTGAAGACAACATTGCAGATGTATGTCCTCAGGATGGCCCCCTGCATCCAGACCCGTCCCCGCATGTCCCCCACAGGGAGTTGGGGCTGCCTGGGGCGCTGCCGCCTGGCCCCGCTGCTGGCCCGTGCTGCCACTTGCTGCTGTGCCTTCTCCTCCAGATGCGCCAGGTGCAGGATGTGGCCCATATACACAAGGCTGGGGGTGGAGACAAAGATGATCTGCAGGACCCAGAAGCGGAGGTGGGAGATGGGGAAGGTGCTGTCATAGCAGGCGTTCTGGCAGCCGGGCTGCTGCGTGTCGCAGGAGAAGCCAGACAGCTCATCACCCCAGACCCGCTCAGCAGCTGCCCCCAGCACCAGGATGCGGAAGACGAAGAGGACGGTGAGCCAGACCTTCCCCACCACTGTGGAGTGCTCCTGGGCATTCTCCAGCAGCCGCCCCAGCAGGCTCCAGTCCCCCATGTCATACACCGCCCTGCAAGAAAAGCCACCCTCCAGACACAGCCACCCCACGACCCACCAAACCACCACCCCATCCCCTGGATGGGCAGGAGTGCATAGACCTAACCCAAGGCTGTCCCCATGCCAAGGGACCCTCTAACCTGTCACAAGCAGGGCAGCGAGAGCAAAGGCCTCCAGCAGAAAGCTGGGAGCATCATGGGGAACACCCGCAGTGGCGATCCCTGGGGACGTCTCACCATAGAGGGGTGTGTGGGACAGATCCCAGTGTTCCCACGCTGCTGACTCCCAGGATGGGGGATGCTGCGAGGCCCCTTCCCAGCTGGTCCCCAGCTTGTCAGCGCGTTCGGACAGGTCTGCCTGGCTCCCTCTGTCTGTCCACCCAACAGCGGGCGTGGGGTTATTGGGGCATGAGGCAGCTTCATGCCCCATTGGCTTTCATTGTGACTGGCACATGAAACAGCCACTGGAGAAACTTTTCCCCTCTATTTTTGGTCTGGGCACTTTTCTAAATATATTCAGGGCTGCAGGGGCTGGTGCTGGGGGAGCGCAAGCCCTTGGACACAGATCAATGCCACCCAGGGGTCACTGGTCCTGCAACATATCTGCCAGGACACCACAGCCTCAGCTCAGGCTGGGCACTGCAGCCCCTACAGTCCCTACTGGGACCCACCGAGACTTTGGGTGCAGGGGTGGACACCCCACACTGGCACCCCAGCTCCTGGCATTTCCCGGCTGGAGCAGAAAGGAGGGAGGCAGCACCTGAGAATGGAGATTTAATGGCCCAAGATGCCCTCCAGGCCATCTAGGAATGCTAGAGCAGCGCCTGAGGAATGCTATCCTTGGGACAGGGACAGTAACAAGGCCATGGGGTGACTGTAGGACAGGGGCCCCTGCAGTGCTGACCCTAGCAGGCAGAGCAGCGGTCACCCTTCTCCTGCAGCCCAGAGTTGCGGCGCAACATGTCCTTGAGGGAACCGTCCTGCTCTGTCAGCAGCTGGTTGATCTCGTTCTGCTTGTATTCGGAGGAATGCTTGTGCCCATAGAAGGAGCTCTTCCCTGAAGAGGGGTTGGAACTGTGATGGCTTCGTCGGGCACAGGCCCGCACCACCAGGTAGACCAGCTCTGCCATGTTGAGGACGATGCAGATGCTGGAGGTGACCAGCATGAAGACTGTGAAAATGGTCTTCTCTGTGGGCCGGGAGATGAAACAGTCAACAGTGTTGGGGCACGGATAAGCCTCGCACTTGACCAGCCGCATCATCTGGTAGCCCGGGTAGAGCATGTAGAAGATGTACATGAACACAGCCTCGAAGAGCAGCCTGAAGACCACACTGCAGACATACGTCCACCACAATGAACCCGATATGCGCATCTTGTGCTTCTTCACCTCTTCCATGTGCTTGGCATCCGCATGTCCTGTCAGCACCAACAGCTTCTTCTCCTGGTGCTGCTGGTAGGCCACGTGCATGGCTACGAGAAGAGCCGGTGTGGTGACAAGGATCAGCTGCAGGGCCCACAGACGGATGTGGGAGATGGGGAAGAAGTGGTCATAGCAGACGCTGTTGCAGCCAGGCTGCTGAGTGTTGCAGGTGAAGGCGGATTTCTCATCCCCCCAGACACTCTCGGCTGCCACCACCAGCACCATTATCCGGAAGATGAAGATGACGGAGAGCCATATGCGTCCGATGGCCGTGGAGTGGCGGTTCACCCCACTCAGCACTGTGTAGAGGCCAGCCCAATTCATCGTTTCTCACGTCTGCAGGAGAGAGTGGTGAGAGAGGGTGTTAGGAGCAGGAAGACCCTCCTGGCTGAAAGCCACCATGTCCTGGCCCCAGTGGCAGCATCCCTGAGAGGGGCATGGGAGCAACAGGCTGTCGCATGTGGACAGGGGGATAGACGGACAGCAGGATGCCAGCGTGGCTCCTACTGCTTGATACAGCTCAAGGCAGCATTTTGGCCAGAGCAGGCAGGAGGCTGGCTGGCCCTGCAATGCCAGCTGCTCCTACCCTGCCACCCCACACTGGCACAGGGATCCTAACCCACAGCTGCCACAGGGGATGGGGGTGAAGTTCCCACACCTCTGCAGAGACTCCCAGTCCCCACACAGTGCTGAGTTCTTTGGCTAAGAATGTATCGGTGGAGCTCCATGGGCTCCCCTGCACCAGCACACCCCTTCCCTTGTAGTCCCATTCCCTGCAGGAGCAGGGCCAGGGAGTCCCAAGCTGGGGAAAACTCCCTGTGCAGCCATGTGCTGCCACCCTCCTAGACCCTGCGCACCAACCGCAGACCCCTGTCCCACCAGAGCCTCTCCCTGGCACTGATCGGCCCCGGGAGCTGCTTCCCACCCCAGCATGAGGCTGAGGACTGGGACATGCCCTCCAGCCCCCCCTCTCCCCCGGTGTGGAGGGTCCTGGTGACGCCTACCTGCCGGTGAGGAAGGGTCCTCTCAAGCTGCCCCCAGTGGCCCCTCTAAGGTCTCATGCCTCCCGCAGGAGAGCTCTGCTCCGCCTGCCCTCGTCTCTCTCTGCCACTGCCCTGCACTGGAAGTCATATGCTGCTTTATAAACTATTTACATACAATGGGGTCTTTATCGGCCCCTGAACAACACACTTTAGCATTCAGATCTAACGCCCTGACTTCCGCCCACCCTGGTCAAACAAAGTGCCTGTGTGCTGCATTCCCGCTGCTCGGCCCCACTCCCACCTCCCCACCACACCCCGACCACGGCCACAGCCCCCCCCCGAGCACAGGGTGCTCGCGGCTCTGCCCGGCGGCACCCACGCCGCAGACATCACTGTGCTGGATAAGCTGCCCAGGGTGCCCGGAGGTCTTTTCCCGAGGATTCTGGGCAGAGCCCAGCCCCATGCCCATCCCGCATGGACAGCGCAGGGCACTGCGAACGGAGCAGGGGTCTGGCACTGAGCACCCTGTGAGCACACGTGGGGCTGGGTGCCCTGGGTGCTGCTGCTGTTTGTCCTGCCATGGCCTCAAAGCTCTGCTGCCAAGGGATTGGTGGCAGCGTTAGTTCTGAGGGCACTGGAGCTACCCTGCGTGTGCTCCGTCCCGCTGGGGACATGGGAAAGAGTCTGCTGGAGTGACGCTGGCTCTGTGCTGGCTGGGGCTGCGCCTCGGTGCTGAGAGCCGTGGGAGCTGTGCTCCTTTCCCAAGACAGGGGCACACTTGTTGCTGTCCTGCTGCCCAGACATGCTGGTGGGGACAACAATCGCTGTGCTTCTACCCCCTGCGCATTGCCCCTCAGGGCTGGTGTCCCAGCCACACCACCACACTGCACCCCATCCCTGCAGGGATGGGGCCATGTCCCTTGGATTTTATCACCAGCCTCAGGTGCAGAGCAGCACATCCAGTAAACCCTGCCAGCTGGGAATCTGCATGTTGGCAGGGCAACACCACCACCCCAACTTCCACCTCCCCCCCCTTAGCCTAGGGTGTGAGATCCTGGAGGTGTGCAAACTGCAGTGGATAAAGACCCTCTGGCAAAGACCCTCCAGCAAAGCTGTGGGGAGGGCAGCCAGTGCTCACGCTTTGCCCATGGGGGCCAGAACCGCCGGTTCTGCTCTCCCTGGCCCATGGCTGAGCCCTTCTGTGCCCCCCACCCTGGTCCCCAGCTGGGGGACATGTGGCAATCCCCCCAACCCTCCCCCAGCGGTCCTGTGACCTCCGACTGCTCACCTCAGCACCAGGAGCAGCAAAGCTTTCAGAGGCTGCAGCAATCTCAGCCTCACAGGGCAGCACACTGGACTTTATACTGCTCCCAACAGCTCACCCACCCCCTCGCAAACAACCTTGCGCCTTTCAGGACTTGCTGTGCCTGGCCCTGCCAAGTAAATACCGCAGGTGTTTTCAGTCCGTGCTCACACCCACCAGCACCAACCACCGCATTTGAGCATCCCCCGGGGACAGCCCTGGGGCCGCTGCAGAACCGAGACAGGGCCAGTCCCCCAGGATGGTCCTGTGTGAGCTCTCCAGTCCCCGTGGCCACATTCCACTGCTGAGAGCATCGCGCCTGCCACGTTCTCTGCAAGCCAGGCACATACACCATGGCAGAGCCCTATCCTCCGTCCTGGGGAACGACTCTGGGTACCTCCAGTTCCCGGGACAAACTGATCTGTTGCTGTAGTCTACTGTCTGGTTCCTGGGGAGCCACCAATACCCAGATTTAATGTGTAAAAGCGCTGCCGAGGAAGGCAAACAGCCTGTCAACCATTAACCGTCCAGCTCCAAGGTCCCGCCGCCCAGCACCCTCCGCGGGACAAGGCGACCCTGGCCCTCACCCGGGCCCCTGGGTGGGCTTCAGGAGGCTGCACACCTTCAGGACCCACCCTGCATGAGGGTGACAGTGGTGACGGTGTCCCCCGCATGACGATGGCAGGGTGGCCCTATGGGGGGGCTGAGGGGGATAGGGGTGTGGCCGCAGTGAGGCGGGGGTCGGGGGGCAGTGAGGTGCCGGGGGTGGCCGGTGTTACGCCCGTCGGGACCGCAATCTCGGTCTCTGATTAAGCAACACCGGGACCGCAATCTCGGTCTCTGATTAAGCCGCCGACGGGTGAGTCAGCGACACCCGCCGGGGTGCGGGAGCGGCCTTATCTCCGGCACCGCCCTGGCCCCGGGAGACGCCGCGGGACAGGGGAGGGCCCTGACCGAGGGGGGTGATAGGGGAAACACCCAGGCGACACTATGGACAAGGGGCTTGCGAGGCTGGGGAATCAGACTAGGTGAGGGGCACTCTGGAAGGGGTCTCGACGGGGGAGACTGGTGGGCACGGGAGGATCTGGGGACCGGGCTGAGTGTGATGAAGCACAAGGGAGTCTCCGGGAGGCAGTCTGGGGTGTGGGTCACTGGGAGCCATGCCAGGGGCACTGGAGGAGCTCTAGAGGAAGATCTGGGAGCCAGGTTAGGGGGCACTGGAGGACACTGAGAGCCAGACTGGGGGGCATGGGGCATTTGGAACCAGGCTAAGGGGCACTGGGAAGCTCCGAGAGCCAGGCTAGGGGTCACTGGTGTCACTGGGAGCCAGGCTACGGATACTGAGAGTCACTGTGAGTCACTTTGATCCAGGGATCACTGGAGGGCTCCAGGGGGGCGCTGGGAGGCAGGCCAGGGGCTACTGGGGGCACTGGGAGCCAGACGAGGGGTCACTGGGGGGCTCCGTCCCTGCGGGAGGGGGGTGGTCGCCGGCGGCAGCACCAGGGGGCGCTGCGGGTCCGGGCCGGGGGCGGAGGGGCCGCATCTGCCCGCGGCAGCACCCGGCGGGGCTCAGCGTGGGAATCCGCCTGAAAACATACAAGGAGTAGAGAAATAAAACAGGAAAGAGGGAGGAGAAACCCGGCGCGTTGCTGTCCAGCCCGCCCGCTGTCTTGGCCGAGAGCTGATGGGAGGACCAGGGGCCCCGGGGATGGGCGGGAGCGGGGACAGACCCCTCGCCTGTTTGCCCGTAGGTAAAACTCTTGTGCAAGAGCCAGCGCCCAAGAACAGGCTGTACTAAGCAGCCGGTCTTGCCTCCAGTGCTCAGAAAACTACCCCATCCGCGACCTCGTGGATCAGAAACGCTGTCTTTGTTAACGACGTTGATTATGACGCTAAATAGACGTTCGAAGGTGCAGTGAAGAGGTCAAAGACGTGGGCACGTCGAACGCAGACAAGCTGATGAGACAGGCAAGACTGAGCCAACACCCAGATGGTGGGACAAGGGTGACACAGCTGCTGGCACACTGCTGAGGTCGAAGATCCATCGGTACGATGGAGGAAATCAAGGTCAACTATCACTGAAACACCTCCACTGTCAAGAGGAAAAGAGGGCTGCAGAACAGGCTTTCAAAGCCCCCTTTCCCCAGCCATCCTGCCCCAGGAAGGGTTGGCCCTATGAATAGCTCAGCCTTGTCACTGGATGACCACTGCAGTGATGAGGCCGCTGGGCTTTCAGGCTTGGACTGAGAGCAGCACAGGCATCCCTGGATCCAGGCTGCTGCTCTTGGAGAGACAAAACCCTCTGGTCTGAGTCAACTGCCAGGAAGGTCATTGGCAGTGGGTGAGCACAGAAATTCTTTGTGCTGCTGCAGCACAGGGTAGAGGGGGTTGCAGCATATGACGTAACAGCTTGTCCTGACTGCTTGTGAGTCTGTTGTCCTGTGTCCTGGGTGCATCAAGGGTGCAGGGAACAGGACCAAGACAGTGCCCCAGTGATGCTACTGTGCAGAGCAGCATCCCTGTTGTCCTGCTGGCTGTGCATCCTGGAGCAGCCAGGAGCCATGCACAGATCACTCAATCCCCACGCCAGGGAGACCTTTGCAGTTGAGTTCTCTCACACTTTCCTTTGCCAGCAGCCCTAAACATGTCCCCTGAAGCAGAGGATGTCCCACAATTGTCACACAGATGTTAACCGCACTAACCTCTGGGATACAGATATACAAAGCCTCTTGGGCTTTGTCAGGTCTCCAAAGAAAAGCTGTTGATAGTCAAGGACACCCTGCACAGATGGCAGCCTCAGGAGTTTTGCAAAGGCTGTAGCATAATAGCACTGTGTTGCCTGTCACCAGCTTGCCTTGGGGTCCTTGCTGGATTGCCACGCCAGCACATGTGCTTGGAGGCAGCTGAAACCATGCAAGGATGAGGAGGGGGGACGGAAGAGCTGGACAAGCCCCTAATCTGGGGCAGAAAGGCATCATCCCTTCAAGAGGGCACTAGGCACCACAGCACGGGCAGCTGGTGGTGATGTTGGAGTCACGAGGACTGACCAGGGCTGACCCTGCTGCTCACCCTATAGCAAGGTGGCTGCTGTTGGAGCTGTGCTGTGGAGCACTGGCTTTCCATGGAAACTTGTTCCCGTGGCCTGAGGGCAACTGATGATTAGAATGGAGGGCCCTGGGACTGTGGTCCTGGGGCTGCTGGGTGAGTAAGACCAGAGGGGTCAGCGGTTGGGGCAACTCCGAATGGGGCTGCAGGTCATGGTTCAGGGTTGGCAGTTTTCTTCACCCAGAGGGCAGGGAACAACACTGCCCATTGGCATGGAAAAGCTCAGGGGAAGGCAGCCCCATGCCCTGGGCAAGAGCCACATCAGCCCCCTGGAGTCCCATTGGGGCTGGGCTCTATGAGACCTTTCCCATGCACTCCTTTGCCCTTGACAGCACAGGACAGCTCAGCACAGCACTCTGCCTGTGTCTTCACCACACTCTCCATCTGCCCCATGGCAAGGAACCTGCTGCCATCCCAGACTAGTGCCCCCTGCAGCTCCAGAACACAGGGCACAGGGTGGCAGGGAGTGCAGGACCCCACAATGGGCAGCACTAGTGGTTGTAGGGAGGACCAGCATAAGGTCTGGAGCATGGTGCTGAAAAGAATATGTGCCAGTGGCACAGCAGCTGCAAGGGTCCCCTGGGACAGCACGGCAGAGCCCCCCACTCAGCCCCCCACACAGCCTGTAGCCCTGCCTGCCCCCAGCCCCCCTGGCTCGGGGCCTCAGCCCTGGCTCTACTGTCTGCTCGCTGCCTGGAGGCTATTCAGCCCCCCCTCTCCATGCCTGGTTTCCATGGCAACTCCAGTTGAAATTACATTAAAAAGAAATGAAACCAGCAGCTTTTCTGTTTGGCAAGCAGGGGGAGGGGAGCTTAACTGGAAAAGACTGGAGAGAGGGTGCAAAGTTTGGAGGGAGGGGGCTGTGGGACAGATTAGATCCCACACAGGGTCTCAGTACTGGGGCTGGGGGTATGCAGGGACACTCCTCCACTGTGGCAGTTGGTGTTGGCAATCCTAGATCTTATGGTTCTGGTTTGCATGTGTTCTGTGTTGGGGGTCCAGCATCCCGACATGGTGGGGTGATACTGGGGTCCTCCTGCTGCCTCTCTGGGGTGGGTGCCAGGGAAATGGAGACCATCCAGACCTTCTACCATCAGGCACAGCCATGGCTCGGATGGCTTACAGGGCACCCCACCAGCCTGGTAGTCCCTGGTCCCTGCACGCTCCAAGAAGAGGCGAGACACACTGCTATTAAAAATATCACTTCTGTTTTATTTGGAATTTGTTACTCTGCGCGGGTGACAGGGTATAAATACATTCTCCAACGAGCATCCTCACCCTCAGCCCTGTGTGGGGCAGGGGCTGGGGCAGGGTGCAGGGCCACTGATGCACTGGCCCCAGGCAGTAGGACCAGCAGGGCCATGGATGGGCTGGCCCCAGGCAGCAGGGCCAGCCGGCACCGGTGCGTCACGGCCGCCAGCATGGGCAGCGTCTGCCAGCCGGACCATCTTGCACAGGGACAAGATACGGTGTCCCCACAAGGACCTGTCCCTCTCTCCTGCTTCCCCAGGCCCCAGGTGCCAGTGCTCACCATGGAGTGCTGAGACTGGGGTGCCCCACATGGGATCCCATGCTGCTGCTTCTCCATGCCCAACTGCAAGAAAGTCACTTGCCTTGAGCTACATGTGGTTTGGTGGCCACACTAGCCTAGCAGGTGCCCCAGCCCTGGTACAGGTGCTCCCAGCCCCACACAGGCTGCATCACCACCAGAGTCCCTGCCCGGATGTCTATCCCAGCTGCATGTCCCAGATGCCAGAGCTGGGGTCACCAGGCCCCATGGAAGTAACACAGGAAGCAGAATCGATGTTGGTGAGCAGCTCACCCTACTCCTGTCACCACATCCCTGCCACAGGCTGTAAACCACTGGCTCTACTTTTGGGCAGTGGCATGGGCAGGGAGGGCACAGAATGGCCCTGGGGCATTGGGGAAGGGATGTGAGCTACTCCTGGGGGAGCAGGGCAAGGTGGGGAGTCTGGGGGGCTGTCCTGGGTTCATGGGGGTGAACAGATGGTGCTCAGAGGAGGTGATGTCCCCGCAGGGCAGTGGTTGGCACTGGCCAGTGGTGGCAGTGGAGGGACCAGGGCGGGGGTGCTCGCAGGCAGGCCGTTGGATAGGCTATTTGGCTGAGATATGTGGGCACGGGTGACAGAGGAGGGAGAATATCAAAAAATACAAAAGAGCGCGGCCCCGCAGCGCAGGAGGCACTGCCCTGCCTGGTGCCCACCCACAGCAGGCGGGCGCCATGGGGGGCCGGCACCGTGCGCACACGCTGGCTTCTAACTGGCTTTTTATTTTATATCAAGAACACTTGGTTTTAAAATCTTTACAAAGGACAAAACGCGGCGACTCCGTTAGTGTGTAAAGAACTAAAGATCTGCTTAAAAAACGTCTCTGCAAAGAGAAATGACTGACACAAAAGAGATTCTCTGCAGCGCAAAGAGGGGCAGAGGTGCCAAGTCTCCAGCCCAGGGCCCCATTCCCAGGGTCCCTGAGCCCCGGCCCCAGCCCCAGCGCCCACACCCAGCACATGGCCAGGTCCCCGGACCCTGCCCGTTCCCTCTGCCTATAGCACCATGGCCCAGGGCCACTTCTCAGCACAGTGAAGGAGCCTTTTCCAGGGCTGCCAAGCTGCCTGGGGATGCCTGGGCACTGGCCGAGAGGGATGCCCAGTCCCGCTCCTTGTCAGTCCCAGGGTGCTCAGTGGGCTCAGCGCTGGGGATGTGATCGTCCCACTGGGAGGCACAGCCATGGCACAGGGAGCCCCGTGGCCACTGACAGTGGGGTACCCCTGCCCACTTGCACAGGTGCAGGGTTACACCGTGTTCCCTCTGCACCCCACTGGCGTCCCCGGGCAACCTGCTGGGCCCTGCGGCCAGGAGAGTCAAAGCACTTCTCAAAAGTTAGATAGGAACAAAAGAAAGCGCCGGGTCCGCACTGGAACCCCACAGGTCTCTGGGCTGGGAGCTGCACCGTCCATGGGTGTCACGCCTCCCTCCGGGAGCTCTGTCGGCCCCGCCGGTCCCTCTGCCAGTGTCTGCTGCGTGTGTGTGCGTGCGTGCATGCGTGTGCGCCGGCGGCGGGCAGCTATACCCTGGTGGTGGAGTGTGAGTGCGGGAGCCCCGTGCTGTTGAAGCCGGCAGTGAAGGTGTTGTAGGGGTGCAAGGTCTGCAGCCCCACCAGCGAGTTGGGGATCATGGTGATGGTGTTGGGGGTCATAAGCGGGATGTCGTCCGGAGAGCGGCGCAAGGTGAGGGTGTAGTCGGGCAGAGCGGCCAGGCGGAGGGTGTCGTGGGATGGCACAGCTTCGCACTCATGGTGCCCCTGGCTCACCTGCAAGGAGGGCATCTCCTCATCAGGTGCGTGGGCGATGTCGTTGGCAGCGCCACGCTGGGGGCTGGGCTGCCGGTGTGTGTCCTGCCGGCGCTTGTCCTTGCGGTAGTAGAGGGCAGCGAAGGCCAGCACGTTGAGGAAGAGGAGGGACGCGCCCACAGCGATGGTGACACTCAGTTCAGTGGAGTAGTCACGGGGGCTCTCAAGCAGGGTGCCCGCTTCTTGCTCTGGGCTCCATTTCTCCTTCCCGTTCTCGCTGTTGTAGGCGGGTGAGATGGCGGGGCGCTTGGTGGTCCAGATCTTGCTGTTGGGCCGGCGGGTGATGTGGGAGTTCTGTGTGGTGTCAGGTGGTGGCACTTTGGTGGTGGTGGAGGTGTAGTGGAACATATCATGCAGGTTGTACAGATGGGGAACCAGGTGCTTCCAGAAAGCCACCTTGGTTGCCCGGTAGTGGTCGCGTACCCGTGGCTTCAGCCCGATGTGCAGGTACAGCTGGTCACGGGGGTTGTACTTGGACCAGGCCACCTCCTCAAAACGGTTGGCCTTGGTGTGGATGAACTTGGTGTCCTGGGGGACGGGTTTGTTGGGGTCCCTGTGAAACATAAACAGAACAAAAATAGCACTGGGAAAAGCAAAAGCAAAAGCTGGGTGCAGAGATGGAGGCTGGGGGCACCTTTGCCAGTGGTGGCACCGTATGTGTTGGCAAAAGGCAGCACCTCAACCCACAGCCAACTACCCTCATCACCTCTGTATTCGGCTGGGTCTTGTCCCAGGGGTGCCCATGTTCTAAGCTTCTTGCTCTGTGGTTGATGCTATGATCCCAGTGATGGTGCAGCACATAGATCTCTGGGCACAGGGGGCTCATTGTCCCACACCAGGCATAACCCTATCCCACAGCATGGCCTCAAGAGGTACAGCAGACCCCAATGCATAGAACCCATCCCCACTCACCCTGTCTTGGCAAAGTTGGTCCAGTAGGTCATCACCACGGCGCTGAGCATGACATCGTTCTTGGAGAAGTTGCAGGGAAAGAGGTCTGTGGGGCCAATCATGGGGATCCCAAACACATAAGGCACCTCATCCCCGTGGGCTGCGTCGGACCACGCAGGCTTCATCAGGCTCTGGCAGTGGTGGTAGAAGGCGTAGAAGTAGGTGGGGGAGCCATAGCGGGCATGCAGGTCGGCTGTCACCACCGAAGGCTCTACCCACTGGTGGTCAGTGAAGAGGGCCACCAGAGTCTTGCGACGTGTCTCAGGGTTGTCCCGGTCAGCCCAGTCTGTGTACATGAACTTGATGGTCTCCCGCAAGGTGTCCTTGCCCTCAGGGTATCCGTACAGGTTGTCTACAAAGTTGGAGACTGAGTAGTCAAAGTCACTGCCTGAGACGCCATCCTCGGGGTCCACCACACCCTCCACAAACTTCAGCCCCTCACCCTGGTTAACCCCCAGCATGATATCATAGTTGAGGAACTCGCCCTGCTCCATCAGGATCTCTGGGTCATCTGGGATCACATCCCCGTCAATGACTGGCCCGAAGGCCACATGGTAGCGAGCTGGCTGGATGTCTTGCTCTACCAGCTCCTTGGCACTCTTCTGCCGCAGGCAGTCCACCATGTCCACCGTGTCCAGCACGTTGCAGCCCACCTTGTCAGCCAGCATGCTGGTGTACTTCACGGGCTGGTAGTTCACTGCCCAGCTGGAGAGTGCAGAGCCGCTCTGGATGATGGCTCTCTGGAAGAGACCTGCAATACAGGCAAGGAGTGGAAGAAGCTCTCAGCAGGGTTCCAACATCCCAGTGCTGCAGTGCAGGATACAGCGTGGAGAAGGGATTGATGCTCTTGTACCCCTGCGAGTATCCAGCACTCCAGCCCACACCTGGCCTTGACCTGAGCTTTGCTGCCCACTGAGCCGGGCTTACACAGGGGGCTCAGCTCAGGGCCACTGCAAAGGTGGCAGGATGACAGCTGGGCATGCAAGTGAGTGCTCCTGGCAGCAACCAAGGGCTGCTGTGCTCTCTCATTGCAGGGGATGGTCTGGCATCTCTCTGTTCACTGCAAGGAGAAGAGGGACCATGGCTGCATCACAGCCTGGCCTTGCTGAGCAGCCCACCAAGGACTGAGCCCCACCAAGCAGGGGGGGGTAATGAGCACTCCACCAAGGACTGAGCAGCCCACTAAGGACTGAGCCCCACACACGGCCCTGGCTCAACACCATCCTCCACCACTAACCTCATCCAGCCCAGGTTGGCACCTACTTCATTGAGCAGCCAGGCTGCAGGATGGCAGCAGTGGGAGGGTTAATGCCTGCTCAGAGAGACTTAACCCTGCGTGTCCCACCCCATTGCTTTGTCGAGTCCCCCTCAACCCCCTCCCTGCTGCTTCCTGCCCAGCTGGGGCTGCTCAGTGCCAATCCGGCCCTGCAGAAGCACGCTGCCAGATGCACAAAGAGGGCCTTTCTGCCACCAGGAACACAGAGGGAGTGGACTTTCGCCCTGGAAAATGAGGCCACAAAGGCCCTGGCCCAGGCAGAGAAATGCATGGCTTCGCTCCAGTCCCATGTCAATGGTGCTTGTGCTCAGAATACAAAGGGTGGTGAGGAAGCAGAGCCTCCGGGGCCGTGAGAGGCAGCCAGTCCAGGGTGCACCTCGGGGTCCCTGCTCTCCGACCAGCCCTCTTCTGCACCCCAAATGCTGCCTGCACCCTCCCCTGCCAGATCCCAGTCCTTGGTCACTGCAAGACTGTTTCAGGTAGTCCCTGAATGGTGCTGACCCAGCAGTGTGGGTGTGGGCTGCCCCTGGAGCCCAGAAATGCAGAGACCCTCACTCTGCAACTGAGGCTGTGCTGCTCTGCAGGGAAACATGCACCTTCCTGCAACACAAGTGTTCAGAGGCTCCTGGCTCCTGGCCACCACATCCATAGCTCTTGTCTGCACGCGCAGTCCTCGTTCTGCCAAGTACCTGACGTACAGTTCCGTGCACTGGGACAAAGAGAAGTCACAAGCTCTGTTTGTCACCTCCCAGTGCCCTAGAAAGCCATACCCAGCCCACAGGCTGGAGACTGGCCATGGGTTTGCTCGCTCTGCATGATCATCCAGGTGCCAAGGAGCCAGGATGGGGTATCCAGGCTTCCAGGAGATGCTGTCCCATCAGCCATGCTGTCCTGTCAGCAGCATCACTTCCCAGACACTCACCAGGCTGGGCTCTGCCCCTGCCCATCACTACCTGGGGAAGTACGGGGCAGCTGATGTCATCAACAGTTGGTCATGTCCTTTGCCGTGTCCTGGTCCAGGAGGACCCAGGAATCTGTGAGAGCTCAGACTCATCATGTCCTCCCACTCTATGTGGACAAAAATCAGGAGCTTCATTAATAGCTTTTGATCACTATGAGTTTTATTTTGATGCAATAAAAACAAACCCACCTGTTTTGCAGACTACATCTTAGCACAGCTCCCTCACTATGTTCCAGAACCAGCTACCTGTCCCTGGGGAGATGGGTGCTCTGGCACAAGGGGTTTTTGAGGTAATTTTATAGCTATTTAGTTTTATGAGACACTGGCTTCAGCACTGAGCACTCCCCTCCCACCTCACAGCATTTACAGCACCCCTGCCACAGCAGTGAGGGTGCTGAGCACCAGCACCACTGAGATGCAAGGCAACCCACACCACAGGCATTGGGGCTGGATGGTGCAGAAAAGGATACAGCATCCAGGTG
Source organism: Pitta sordida (assembly GCA_013390025.1). Taxonomy (NCBI): domain Eukaryota; kingdom Metazoa; phylum Chordata; class Aves; order Passeriformes; family Pittidae; genus Pitta; species Pitta sordida. Next base: position 3,753 of record WEKX01021124.1, on the reverse strand, counting down.
CAGGGTTTATTTTCAGAAAGCTTAGCATCACTTGGAAAGTGCTATACTGGCAGGACTATTTTTCGTGGCTGGCAAGTCACAAGGAGCAGCCCCATGTCCTTTGCCGCAGCCTCCCTCCATGCTGCTCCCTCCATCCTAGGCCACCTGGGCAGCCAAGCACACAGTCCTGCACTCCCGTGATGGAGAAGAGTACCCTAAGCACTGCAAATGCATTACACATAGTGCTCCCCCCCAGCCTTTCACACTCAATATGGGCAGACAAAACACTTTTTCTTTCAGCAGGAGCTTTCAGCCTGTAAAAGCCTTCCCATCATCAGCCATCAGCCCTGCTGAGGTTCTGAAGGTCTCCACTCCTGTGTGATTCCCAGGCTGTTGAGCAGGGCTGCAGCTCTTCACATCAGCTTCAAGCACAATTTGATGTGTGTCTCTGAGGTGCAGACTCATACCAGTGTTTCCTGCCCACACGTGTCCCTTTCTGCCCTGCATCACACCTGGAAACACAGCGCTGGAGAGGGCTGCACCCTCATATACAGCCCAGGAACAGGTCCCTGGCAGGCTAGTCCCCTGTGGACCATAATCAGTTCAGGCTTTGCTCCTACAATTTCCTTTAGGATGTTTATCAAGAACCTGTAGTCACACATTTTTTTTCCTCCAACGCTTGATGTAAGAATCTTTGCAGGTGGTTTACATGCATTTGCTCTTATTCCAACACAATCTTTTAGCATAATTACTTTCTTTATCTAGAGTAAACACTCTGCTATATTTACAGATATCAATCATATTACTTTCATCCATGTTTTGCTAGTCACAGCACTTCCACCTCTCCCAGTCTTATAAGATGGGGCCCTCCATTCCTCCTCAGGCTCATGTCTGTCTTCCCTTCTATTTCGGTATGAACGCCTGTCCTAGCACTGAGATCTGTGTTCCTGGTACCCTTCAGGATGCCCTACATCTGTTCCACACCTGCACACAGATGAGCCCAAGCACCAGGGCAGGATGTCACAGGAGTCCCAATCTTTCCCCATGCCAAGGTGCTGGCCCCAGGCTGCAGCCCTGTGTACTGGGATCACGCGCTCCAGCCCTGACTCCCACGTGCTCCATCTCTGGCTCCCACATGCTCTTCCACTGGCCTCTCTCTGCCCATGATAGAAATGTTTTCTTCTCAGTCTTGGGCCAGGCTTTCACCAGTAACAAATTAGAAAGAAGCCCTGACTTTGTTAGGCTGTGCAGCAGGACCCAGGTGGGCTTTCATCCCCAGCTTCGCACCAGCAGGGTGTTTGCTCACAGTTGCAGCATCCTCAGGCACAGCTGGCACCTACCTTCAGAGTGGTGGGAGAGGGTGAGCAGGCTGACACAGGAGGCACCGATGCCGGAGCCGAAGACAGTGATCCGCAAGGGATCTCCCCCAAAGAAGGCGATGTTCTCGCTGACCCAGCGCAGGGCCTGTATCTGGTCCAGCAGCCCGTAATTGCCCTTGGCAGCCTGGTCCCCCGTGCTCAGGAACCCTAAGGGCCAAGGGGAGCCCAGTTAGGGACGAGGAAGCAGGGGATGTCCTGACCTCCCCCCCCCACTTCTCCAGGTCTAGGGGAGTTTCTATGGGACCCTGTCCCACTACAACATGAGACCCCAGGACAGAGACCTGTGAGTTCTAAGCTGGAGCAAGGATACCATCGAGCTCAATCCACTCTCTGTGTAGCAAAGAGAGGTGAAAGGCTGAGTGATGCTGCAAGCCCTGGGGAGCCCCTCCAGACAACAACAAGCAGTGACAGAGTAAAGGGCACAAAATTCTGTCCTGCTCATATCACCACCTGTGCTAAGAATGGCTCAAGACATCTCATACATGCTCCAAGGAAAGCTGAGAAAGCATCAGTGGCTGCAGGCAGGTCAAGTGCCTGCACAGCCAATGCCTTCCATGGACCAGTGTGGACTGGAGGAGGCTCTGTAAATGTAAGGAGGTGGGTTGGGCAGAGAGGAACCCACTGCAGCTTAAATACAAAGGCTTTCAGTGAGGAAAAAGCGGAGAAATGCGTTCAATAGCAAAGGGAACACCCAAGATTACTTATCACTGTTTTTGTTTGCTTTGACTCTAAGCAGGAAGCCAAAACCATAATCCTGAGTTAAAATCCAGGCAGGTAATCCCAGCATGCAGCAGGGAGTGGCCCCAGTGCTGTGCTGGCACTTGGAGATGAGCTGGCTGGGTGTGGTGCATTACTTCCATGGAAATTACGAAGGCACCATTTAAGTCTAATGCTGTATTGTGACTCATATCTCTTAAACTTGCACCTATTCATTTTAAAGCCTTGATTTTTAATTTAAAAGGTCTTGGATAGGTTTACTTCTACTGAAACGCTTATTTTCTACTGGGTAACTCTCATCTTCTGCAAGATGCTATGGGGTCTGGATGCCATCAGAGGGACATGCTGTCCCAGGTACCAGCTGGGAGCCCAGCTGCTAAGGAAGAGCACCATGCTAGGCTGGATGGTAAGTAAGAGAGCCAGCCCTGACAGTAGCTTGGCTGGGAAGGAGCTTTTCCCAAACGTCTGCACCCCTTTTTCTCCCTGTTTCTAAGGGAAGCAGCAGCGGTGCTCCACACAAGCCTCCTGTGTGCCCCTGGGGGTTTCTGCTGCAGCAGGCAGGGGACTGCTCTGCCTTTTGACCCTCTGTCCTCATTCTGCCTCTCTAAGTCACCAGTGCTCTTGGAATTGGGGCTGCCGCTCTCTATGGCACCGACGCCCTTCTGCGGTCCTCTCTGCAGACAGCCAGACCATGGTGGGTGACTGAGGGGGTCCCAGCAGCTCAACTGGCTTGGAGACAGCCTGTGCCCAGGGAGGGAGAGCTGCCAGGTCCCCAAGACAGCCAGGCAGTACCCGCTGGCACCTCACTGCTCTGAGCCCTCTCAGGAGGAGATGCTGGGTAAACACATTTATTATTCATTTAACCGCAAACCAATATTTGCTTTCAGTTGAGCCAGTTTGTGTAAATGAGCCGGGGGGGGCCGGTGCCAGGACCCAGAGTGCGCTGTGACAGCGTGCTGGGGGCTCTGCCACGTGGCACCGCGCTCGGCAGCCTGGGCGGAAGGCAGGGGCAGTGCCCAAAGCACATCCCGCCGGTCCCACGCCCCCCTCCACCCCCTTTCCGGCTGGTTCAAGCCCGGTCGGGCACATGGGTTGTCCCACTGCCCGGCTGTGCTGACGGCACAGCCCACGCCACCCGGCTCATACCGAGCACTCCAACGCGGTAGTTCAGGGTGATGACAATCACGTTCCCATAGCTGGCCAGGATGCTGCCGTCTATCATGTTCCCCGTGCCCTCCATGTACGAGCCACCGTGGATGTACACCATCACCGGCTTGGCCCCGCTGTCCCGGATGTCTGGAAGGAGAGGTGGTTAAACACAGGACTCCACTGACGGCCGCAGCACCCTGCCCGACAGGCAGACCAAGTACAGGGACAATGCCAGCTGCCAGGACCGGGGAGGGGGCTTAGGAGCCAAAGCCAGAGCTCTCCCGGGGGCCACAGCATGGACCTCCAAACTCAAACACCACTGAACGAGCCCTGCCAGCCCTTCCTCGGGTGGCGGCCGTCGCTGCACCGTCCCCACACTGCTGTCCCCTCCAGGGTCTGAGCATGTGCGGGAGTGATGCTGGCTGGACCCCGCTGCTCTTCCCCACAGCTGGGCTCTGGCATCGCGCGGGAGCCGGACCAGCTCTGTTGTGGGTGGGAGTTACAGAGTCCAGCCCTGGGAAGCAGCCCC
>WEKX01021122.1:324525-347337 GCA_013390025.1 Pitta sordida | reverse complement strand
GCTGTCACCAGCACCCCCAGAGCCTTTCCTGCTGGGCCTTGTCATGGAGGGAGATCAGGCTGGTCATGCAGAACCAGCGCTCCATAAATCCACGTTGTCCGGCCCTGACCATCTGGCTGTCCTGCCTGTGCCATGTGATGGAACTCCACATGATGTGTGACCCCTGAGGTCAGGCTGACAGGCCTGGAATTCCCCAGACCCACCTTCTGACCCCTCTGGTAGAGGACATCACATCTGCTCACCTCCCATCACCTGGGAGTGAGTCAGGGCTGCTGGTAAAACACGAGAAGTGACTCATGAGCAATTCCAGGGGAGCTCCCTGAGTACCCTGGGGTGGATCCCTTCAGCCCCACAGACTTTTGTGTGTCCCAGTGGCAGAGCAGGTCACTTGGCTTACGGGGCTTCATTCTGCTCCCCATCCCAGGACACAAACACCAGAGCAACTGCTCTCAGCAAAACCACAGGGACAGTCCCATCTCCAAGTAATTACAAGGATGTGACCCAGGCCATCCAAATCTAAGAGGTTTAGAAGTAAAGTGGATACTCTCCTGAGCGGCGGATTAAGAATAAATGGAGACAGATCCAGTGCAGCTCAAGTGCTTTCAACAGCTTTTGGGCTCCAACGGCCACCGAGCCGACAGAAATCCCACCTGCCCGTGCTCCCAGTGCCAGAGCAGCACCAGCTGGGCCGACAGGGCCCTCCAGGATCAGACCCCAGGGCTCCAAATCCTGCCCTAATCCTCCTGGTCTGTCCATATCTGTCTGCACTGCCGAAGCACAGCAGCGTGTCCTGGAACAAAGCCACGTCCCTGTGCCTGGATCTGCTGCCCCAGGTCCCCAAGGATGGCCCCGGGCGTTCAGCACATCCCACCACGCTGGGGAACAGTGAGCTCCTCTCACAGAGGAAATGTCCCTGCCCTGAGCCTGTGCACACAGAGAATTAGCACTGAGCCAGCGGAAATTCACACCTCACATTACTGCACAGCAAGTGCCCCCTGTGAGCTTTTCAGAACTGGGAGGACAAGCAGCAGAGCCTTGGCACCACGGGGACAGTTTGGGTCCTCGGAGTCACACCCACCACACCAACAGCTTTGTGCTCTGCAAGTGCTTCTGTTCCTCAGTGGATGCATTTGTATTAAAAACTATATGTATATTAAAAAGCAAATTAGACATAAACAAACAGAGAAGCCTTTCTAGGTGCACCTGTATGACTATGAGGTCCCAGTGCTGCTCACAGGAAGGAGCCAGCACCGTTCATGGTGCAGCCATGGGCACAGGCAGAGCTGGGAGGGGGTGACAGGGACAGCAGGCACAAACAGGCAGTGCTGCAGTCACCCCTCGGTGACACCCAGCCCACGAGTCTTTTGTGTGCCTCGGGTATCCCTAGAAAATCAAACACATCCTGGTTTCTTACTGGAAATTTAAAAAAATAAACTTTTTCATACAGATCAAACGTATCAGGAAAATGTTGCTAGTTTATTGATTCTATAGAATGAGGATTACTGCTGTGCAAACAACAGGGCAATCCTGCCAAGGAATTCCCATCCTAAGGGAAAAATTAGTTGAAATTAGTTTAGTTTGTTGTTTTGCTCCAACAAGTCCAATTGTTGCTCCGTCTCTCCACTCGGTCCGTACACACGGAGCGTCGTGTCACAGCAGGTGGTCACCTCATGGCCCCCTGCTCTCCCCAATATTGAGCTGCCCTTCATTCCTACACGTGTTCAGACACAGCCTCCCCACCCAGAACAGATGTACTCACACACATGTGGCTGCTGCTGCTTAATGCAACAAGCATAGTAAAAACAGGGCCGGGAGAATTTGGAAAACAGCCTGCAGAAAAACAGCTCCCATTTAACTTTTTAATTTCAAACTCTATTAAATTAAGCATGATCACAAGGGGAGAGTGTGCTGAAACCAGAAGAATTCAAGGGTTTGATGCCCTGATGTTTGCACTTGGGAACAAACGGGATCTCACTCCAGACGTGTCACACGTGCAGATCACGCCTCTCCCTTCCAGGCTGAGCATTGAGTGTGGCTTCACTCGGAAACATCACTGCAGGAATGGCGACTTCCTCCTCAAGGATTCTCTCCCCATGTGTAAGCAGGGTCAAGTGCATTGACTTCAGTGACAAAACAGCTAATTACCAAATTTCTGCAAGCCCGTGTCAGGGCAGAGAACAGTGAGTGTGTTGTAGTGCTGCCCATCAAATACCCACAGTCTGCTGAGCTCTCAGCTCTCGCTGAAGGGGTGAAAGAGAAAAGTCCATTTCCAAGGACCCCTTAACTGGACCTTGCCAGGGGATCACAGAGCTGATCCAGTGCTTGGCTTTGGCCAGACAAGATTTGCTGACATCTCCAAAGGCTTTTTCCCCCACCTTTATTTTCAAAAAAGGGACAGCAAAATTCATTTCTCACATGTCCCTCTCCACTCCTTGGGTTTGTCACTGCTGGGAATCCAACTGTTGTCAAAGCTGTACTTTAACAACCTCGTTTCTTTTCATGTTTGTTGAAGTCTGACAATGTCATGCCACAGTTCTCACCTGCGCTTCAAGCACACTGTTACCATTAAACAAATAAAATATAAAGAGGAATGAAGAGAACTGCTCATCTTAGAGGAGATAAATTGAACTGAGAGTGTAATTTAAATGGATATTTAAATGAGCAAATAGGGTGACTGATGCACCCTCCTCACAGATAAAAACCCCTGCACTGAATTTCCATGGCTTTGGTGGCCCGTGGAGTAAAAGTCAGAGGAAAGAAAATCTCTGTTTTTGGGGTGGAATCCAAGTAGGAAGGGAGTATATGAGAAAGTGTGTTATTTGTGGAAAAACACTCTGGCTGAACACTAGGGCAGAAATTGAGTCTGCTGTGCTGCTTTGTGCTCAGCCTCTGGCTGTCCAGCTGGTAACCAGATCATGTGGAACACGGGCCTCTGAAAGGTGGAAAAAGACCTGAAATATGAAGCACTGCTGTTTTACTGCTAATTCAATAGGGAAAAAACCCTATAAAATATTAAAGAAAGTATTTAAAAATATATTAAACACAATTTGTACCATAATAGCTTAACCTGACATCAAAACACAGCTTACAGCCTGTTTGTCCCGAGTTTCAGAGTGTGGCTGAACAGAATCAGGGGCAGAGAATGTTCCACACAGCCTCCAGCGCTCGGCAAAATAGGATTTGGGCTTCGTTAAAACAAATTCCAGGTGGAAAATTGGGCATGCTGATAAAAGCAGTGCAGGAAAGAGTGTTAGCTCTGATAGGGTAGGATGGGTATTGAATTCACTCGTAACATTACAAGACTTAATTAAAGAGGTTGACCTGAGGACCCCAAGCGGCGCCGAGCTCAGAGAGCCGCTCCTGCTCCAACGTGGTGCTACCAAAGTTAATTCTCTTTAAAATGACTCCAAGTACAACGTATAGAGAAGATCCTAATTCAGGGAGAAACTCAGGTGAAATAAAGAACACACGTATGCACACAATGCACAAGCACCAGTGTGTTCAATGTAGTTCTCAGCCAGTGAAGGCTGGTTTTTATTTGTGGATCAGAATGGTTTTGTGCCATTTCCTATGGACACACAGCACTGTGTGTCCAATGACCCCTGTTAATGAGAAGGGACCCAAAGGATGGTGAAAGGGCTCAGGAACCCCCTTAGTCCCTGAATCTGTGCTCACACTGGGCTGGGGTTCAGCATCCAGCAGCTATACTTGCAACCACACCTTTAACATTATTCTTTAATAAAGAAAAGCTTAAATTAATGGGTATTTTAAAGACAAATTCTTCTGGGGTTAATCTTTTGGCCTGAACTTGGGTCATGCCAAGAGTGATGCTGAACCTGCTGTCCCTCACTATTGCCAGTCCCAGTTCTCAGGGGAACCACCAAGAACCTGCAACGTCAACTTTGTCAACTCTAAATTAGAGATGGGATGTTCCTCCAGTGAGAAACATGGAGAGCAAGACACTTGTGTGAAGGGGAAAACCAGAGATGACAGGAGGAAATCCCAGCCAGTGCCCATCCTTCATCCCAAGGGAAGATGGACTGCACTGGGTTCCTGATTCATCTCCAAACCATGGCCTGCCCTGGCTGTACAGCATGAGCCTGGAGCTGGGACAGGAGGAGGTGGGAGCAGAGCCCACCCATAGCTGTGTCTGGGCCCCTTTCCCACATGGATGGACCCACAGCTCTGGATGAGGTTTCCTGTCAGGCAGGGGATGCTCAGCTGACACCATTCAGCTTGTCACCCTTCACCTCTGCAGGGTGTCTTATTTCACCAGACTAAAGCAAAGATGTGCTGGAAACGTTGGAAATCATAGAACTTACAACATCTGCAAAAGTTAAGGTGCAACAAAAAAATAAAAAATAAAAAAATTATTTCCCCCTTTGATAGGTTCCTCATTCACCAAACCAGGCCCCATCAAAATCTACAAAAAGAATTTTTGAACAAAACCACAGCGAGCCTAAACAACATCTGGCCAATCAAATTTACAACAATAGAAAAAGCGTAATAAAAGTTCACCTCTTTTGAAGAAGAAAGATGTATTTTAAAAAGCTTTATATACAACCCTCAAATTAAGGTTTCTAAACTTAACCTCATGTCAGCTGCAGGACTGAAGGAAGACAAGGAGCAGATGAGAGTCCCCCTCTGACTGGGCACTGCCCTCAGCATCCAAACGTTCCTCTGATCATCCTGGGAAAGTCCAACATGAACCAAGTGGTGAGTGAAGCCAAGGCCATTTTGGGGGGGTGTGGACACACCTCAGCTGGACATGAGCAACTCCAGCAAAGGAGCCACGACTGACGGGAGGGCTCAGCCTCACCCCCCTCAGGCTTCAGGGGGCACAGGGGGGTGGGAGATGGGAAGGGGAAGGCCGTGGCTTTGGGGAGGGACAGGATGGGACAAGTGCAAAGACACCCATCAGAAACTCAAGGAATTGGAGTTAGTCCCTGCTCCTGCCTGCCTATCCAGGATTTCCCAAACAACACAGGTGATCATCTGACTGTCCTTCCCTCAGATCTCTGTGAAAGTGTCCACAGACCCCAGATTCTTCACATTCAGCATCACAACCCCACGGGAGAGCAGAGCAGAGCCGATGGGATCGTGCCATGGGAGCACCGGATTGCCTTTCTCCTCCAAAGAGCCCCCCAAGCCCCAGGGAGTGCCCAGGGCCGAGGAGGGGCAGGTGTCACCCCTGGGCCCCCCAGCCCTGGCTGGAGGAGTCTCTGCAGACCCACCCACACACCTGAACACGCACATCCGCGTGCGACGGCAGCCGGGGAGGGGGAGGGAACTCTGGAAAATTAATGATGTCAGCCTGTCTTCAGGTATCAAGCTAATTTGAAAGGGCTTTAATTTTCTTAAAGGATAAAAAAAGGTTTCTTTGCTAGATTAAACTTGCAATTGTCATTCATATATTGTTTATAAGGTACTCATCTCCTCACTCGCTATTTTTTTGTTTTTGATTTTGTATACTAGTTAGCAGTGAAGACTTGTCTGCGTGTATCAGAAGGAATAAAGAGAGAAATGTCCTTAACTGTCAGTTTTAATAAGAGGAGTCAACATGCCTCTATTCAGGTTAAATATTGCCCTGTCACATTTCAATAGAGTCAACAGATTTTTTTAAAGAAAAGTCAAAAGCACTGTGTTTGCAAAAAATAATAATAAAAACCCCTACCCCCCACCTCCTTGTCATAGAGTGTCAAAGCCCTTCTTTATTTGGGGGGGCGTGGAGGCAGGACAGAAAATTCTTTTGTAAAATGTGAAAAATTACTACTCATAATTGGCACTGACATGAAAAAGGTTGGGGTTTTTTTGTTCAAAAAACAAAGAAAATCTCTAATTTAATAATCACCTGCAAAGTGTTATTGTGATGGGAACAAAAAACACACAATCAAAGTCATCTCTTTTAAGTAACTATAGTGTTTTTAAGCCATCACTGCGCCTTGCTGCAGCTCACACACATAAACCAATGATGTGCAAAGTATAACACGACACTCCAAATTCCTCAAGTAAAGTTTCTCAAATAACAACTGACAAGCTGCACAGAGGAAGAGCAAGAAAGGATCTGTCAGGTAAAAGGCAATCACCAAAAGGATGCAAAAGGAGGAGATTCCACAGCGATTGATTCCATAAGAGAATTTGCAAGAGTTGCCTCAGTCCCCTGGGCACAGCCTGGGGAGGGCAGGGGGCTCTCCATGACCTTCAGATGCAAACTGGGCTCCTCCTGCCCAGTCAAGTCTGGTCTAACTCCACGGGGAAAGATGAGGCACAAAGCACACGTCTCACAGAGTAAAACACAATTTCAAGAGTTCCTGATTTACTTCCAGTGACAGTGTTTGAAGTCCATGATCGTTATTATTTGGAGTCACTTGTGCTTTACTTCGTTTGTTGAAGAGAAACAATGCTCAGGAGCCAGTTCTTGGCTGCTGCTGCCTGGATCTTCAATCACTAATAATATTCAATAAATCAGAAGAGCACACGGACCTGGGGAACTCAGACACAGCCCCAGAACTGGAGCAGGAGTGTGAGCCAGCCCCTAATCCAGCCTCCCTCCTTGTGGCAGACCAGCCCCTGCCATTGTCAGGGACACTTTCCACTGTCCCAGGTGGCTCCAGCCCGGCCTTGGACACTTCCAGGGTTGGGGCAGCCACAGCTTTTATTTTTATGGTTTATTTATGTATTCTATTTACTGTCCAGCCCCTCCTCTCTGCTGCTTTCAGCTTTGTACTCTCTGTAAATGAAGCAAATTTGGTAGAACTGGCCCGGGTTTCATCCTCCCGCTCATTATTTAACGTCTCCCAGCAGCGGAGGATGTTTCCTGCCAGAACATTTCCCATTGCTGCAGGATGCTCTGTCACTCCTGAAACCACGACCTGATGTCACAGGAAGTTAATTTTCCTTGGCATTTCACGTTGAAATTCAGCCGTGAATACACAGACTATGCTCAGGCAGACAGTGCCAGTGTGACTTCATAGAAACAGACAACAAATATTTCATAAATTAATCTTTGCAAGACAGGGTTCATTAATCTGTAAAAGACTCTGGTTGTGTGTGAACCCAAAGGGCATAACACTGGAATTCTGTGATGCCTTCTGACGTACAAAAGTAGTTCCAAATTTGCAGTCATTATCCAAATAAGCCTCGTGATAAGTCACAGCAATCAGATACTTGGTTTGGGGAAAAATGGCAAAGAAATGCCACTAAATCCTTCTCTTCACAGGTAACACGGATTTAATTGCACAGCTTATAAAGTGGGGTCCAGTCACAGTTTGGGGCATGCCCACACCTCTGGCAGCTGCAGCACCTGACAACTGGGTTCATTAAATCTTCAACAATTAAGACACAAAGGAGAGCCAAGGCCTTCCCTATTTTATCACTTTTGTTTGTTGGGTTTTGCTTTTTGTTTGGTTGTTTTGGTTTGCCTCTTTGCTTTGGGAGGGTTTTTTCTTCTGGTTGTTTGTTTGTTTCCTGGTATTTGTTTGTTTAACTTTGGCAGTTTGTATTTGTCTCCCCCAACGCCCTCCAGGAATTTCCCGGAGCTCTCACAGAGGTGAGTTGTCAGGGGTTTGGGCTATTTCTTCAGTACTGAAACGAACAGCAGCAGAAATCAGCCCTGAATGGATGTGACCATTGATAACAGCCACAGTCCAGAGGTGCACAGTTGATGCCCATGGAACACGCATCGGCCCTTTCCTCTGTGCCTGTGGCCACACACAGGGATGTCAACCAGCCTGGAAGTTCTTCTCCAGGGCCCTTCCATGAAAATCTGGGCCCAGAGATCCAAAACTTCCCTGTCTCTTCCCCTGCCAGCCGTGTTTTCATTAACAGCACTGTCTCCCCCCTTTCTCTCCCCACATCCACAACATTTCCAGCTTTGTAGCAGCACGAACAAAACTCCTCGGCGATTACTGCCCAGCACAGCCCGGATTACATCCCACAATTAGGAACTCGATTTGCATTCTCAAAGTGAAATCCATTGTTACAACCACCACCACAGTTGACACAGTAGAATAAGCCATTGTTGAAGTAATTCCTGCAAAAGGTCAGATACTCAAAGCCTTCAATTTTTCTTGACAACCTCTCAGAAAGGAACAGCACAGCTGCCCTGGGTGCAAATGAGCCGCGCTGACCACCCTGCCTACTTTGGCACGGGCTGTTCCGGCCCATCCCACACATTCCTGCCTGGAAAACGTGCTTTGGGATATTTGGGAGTCCCCTTGAAGACATCCTTGTGTCCCACCTGTCGGGAAGGAAGATCCCCCTGCAGTGAGGGTTCCCAAGAGGTGTGATCAGACATCCTCCCTCCCCAGTGTCACCACCAGGATGGTGTGACACACAACTGGCCATGCACAGAGAACTCAGGCCTGGGGTTAAATCCCTCCAGAACTCCCTGGATGTGCTGGACACTCATTCTTAATCCCACCCAAACCCCCCGGCTCAGTTTTTAGCATTTTTAGAATTACATATACTGCATTTTATGGCCATTTTAAACCACCATTTCCAATTGCCTGGTTGGGTTTGGGTGATGGGTTCACATAAAATTCCCTTTGGTGGCAAATGCTGATATATTTGTGGGTATTGCTGTGATTCATACAACTAATCCTTTTATTTAGCGTGGTTGCTTTAGTGAGTAGAGTAGAATTCAGGAGACTATTTTAGTGCTGTTACCAGGAGTAAATCTTCATCTCAACAGCTTGGAGCACAAGAGTATTTCTGTGTAATGAATATTCCCTTGCTCTCCCCCAGAACTCTGGCTGACCTTGCGAATTCTGCTCCTTGGTGAAGATCTACAGACTATTCACAGCTGCACATGCTGGTGTTCCTCCTAAACGGCCTCACACCACCCCCACGAATCCCTGCTCACACCTTGGGGTGGCTTCACCTGGACTGGGAACCTGAGGGGTTTATACTCGTCAGACACAAAGCCCATCACACACTCGTGTGCAAATCAAACACAAGGCAGCCAATCCTGCCTGCTGTGAGTTTGTCATGGAGTTGACTTTGGGGATGGAGTGGTCCCAAAAAAATTCCCTAAAGGCTCCAGAAAACTCCAATTTACCCAACTACTCCAACTTTAATTACATCAATAAGCAGATACGGGACCAGACTAGTTTTGAGGATAGAATATAATGTAGGTATAGTTTTTCATGCTATTTCTAGTTTGATTTAAAAGAACACCCAGAAATTATCAGTGTGAGCAAATCTGTAAGGAAGTATTTAACAATGCAGCAGTACCATAAAATCCCATGGGTTTGTTTCCTTAGCGAGAACAGTGGCCAAGCACCGGGGCTTCTTCAAAGCAATTTCCCAGCTGCAAAAAACTGCCCCGTTTGGATTTAACAAGTGTTTCTATGTACAACCCTCCCAGAATGTTTAAATTAATTGTATATTTTAAAGTCTGAAGAAATCCACAAAACTAACGCAACTAAAACATAGATAGTGTAACTAACAGGTCCATAACAGCCTCTGTGACCAGCCTCCACAAGTTTTAGGAATTCTCTCCCTCTTATTTATTGCACCAAAACCAGATTTATTTTTTTAAAGCCTCAGTGGATGAGCACAGGATTTATTTTCATTTATCTTCTCAGGTGATCAAAAAGTAACAGATTATTCACTCAGTGCACAGGGGAATATATTTTCCAGTGGATTAAATAAAACCATAAAATGTATTAACCATTTCTTAGCTGCCCCGGGTTTCAGACAGTTGAGGCCAAGTGCACACTTGATTTTGTATATTTTACTAGAATTATGGAAAGGTTTGGATGGGAAGGGACCTTCAAGGTCAGCTGGTTCCACCCCCTGCCATGAGCAGGGACATCTCCCACTATCCCAGGTTGCTCTAAGACTGGTTGGGGTTACACTCTGGTAACTCCAAAGACACAGCACAAGTGTTCCTTCGGTGTTTGATTTGTCTTTGCCCCTGAGCTTTTACCAACAGACCCAGCTGCTGTAGAGAAACTGCTGCTGAAATTGTTCTTCACCTACAGACCAACCCCTGAACCAGCTCCCGGACAAGCAGTGGACTCTTTTTTTCCCCATCCACACCTGATACTCAGAAGAGGAAAATAAATAAAAATCAAGATGGAACAGTTTGTCTCCAATATTAACAACAACATGAAAGTTTATCAACTACATCCATTTCCCCTTATTCTAATTCCATTCCACACCAGGAAACCCCAAACGACTCAGTTGTCCCACAACCCAACGTGTCCTGCAGCATCTCCAGTGCTGTTCCCATTCCATGGGAGCGGGGGGGGGGATTTACCTCAGGACATACAAACTGAGCCCATCCTCAGCTCTGGAAAATCAGATCCTGTGCCTCCAAACAAAGTAAATAATTGCACTGCAAGCAGCACCACCGTTCCTGTGCAACCAGGAGGGTTAAGATAAAAGCACTCAGCTTAACAAAAAGCAAAGCGGTAAATAAAAAGACATCGCTCCCAAGGACACCCAACCCAGCCCCATCTTCAGGGGGAAAATAAAAATCTATAAGTACAACTGAGGTTTCTTTATTGCTGTCAAGAGGCAGGAGGAGGCTTTCCGGACTGGAATATCATCAAGATAAAGAGCAGCCTAGAACAAAAGGTTCGTGCAGCAAAGGGCAGCGCTGGCAGAGGCATCGCCCCTCACACACTGACACTCCCTGCACCCCACAAAGGTGTTCCTGAGGGCACTGGGGCCCAGCTGCCTTTCCTCCACTCCGCTGGGATGGGCAGGATGAGGGTTATATCCCCACCATATTCACTCTTTGTCCCTTTTGCCCACACGAAACAAGAAATGCTCCACCAGCAGCCCCAGGTGCCAGCAGGGCCATTGCTGCCCAGGCCAGGCCCTGGCTCACTGGAGATGCTGTCGCTGCCTCGGCTACCTGGGCTGAGCCCGGGCTAAGCCCCCATTGTGTTCAGGCAGCAGAGGAGAAAAATAGGGATATTAACCTCTAACACTGATGAAAATAATAGCCACAATAAAAGCAGGATGGAAAGCACGGTGGCAGTAATTATTCTGCTCTCATTTAGCCAGGAGCAGGCAGAGCCTGGAGCAGCTCCTGTCCCTCTCTGGCTGGTCCATGGGTCCATGTCGGGGTGGTGGGATCCCCCCTCTGTCCCCGCGGGGTCAAACACCTCCAGCCCCCCCGTCTGCCAGGAGCCCACTGGGGAAAATCTCCTGGGCTGGAGGTGGGAAAACCAACCAAGCAAGGGGCTGAGCACTCAGAATTCCTGCTTTGGAGTCTGGCTCTTCAATTCCCACAGGCCTGACTGAGCAGACAAGGGGGGGCCATAAAAGCCAACCTGTGAAACCAGAACGGGCCTTGAGCGATTTCTCCTGTGCACACAGCAGGGAAACCACAACTCCTTTTATTTCACTCCCTATTCCTTGGTGCCCCCCACATTCCTGCACCTGGCTGCTGTCTCAGGGTACAGAACCAGACACCAGGGACAGTCATACAGGGTTTTGTGTGTGGAGAGCAATGATCGTTGCTCTTTAAAATACAACTCTTATTTCTTCTCCCCCTTCCCCCCTCCCACTTTCTTTTTTTGAGATTCTCCGTGTTGGTAATTAATTTTTGACATAAATAGCACAATTCCCTTCCATGAGTGATCTTAGTTGTTCTCAGGTTTAAATGTCACTCTTCTTTGAAATCTTCTCATTCAATAATCAAGTTGGAGCTAATAAAAAATTCAAAGGTGCATCTAATAATAATGAAATAATAGCAGGAAAAAACCATGCACCTGCATTCATGCCAAAGAACAAGGGACAGAAGAGACAAAAATGTAGGGAAAAAAGAAATTAGAGGGGAAAATCATGATATTGCTGAAGTGCTGCTCTCACACTAAGACCAGGGGGATTGGGATAAGGCTAAAGTTAATTGCATTTCCAGATGACAAACCTCTCACCTCTGAACTGAATGGCTCTTTATAAAAGCTATCAGTAATAAACTGTAAATCTCAGCTATGATTGCAAATAAAGGTCATCCCTTTCATGCTGCCACTTTCCTGGGCCTTATTATATTCCTGTCTGAACCTTTCTTACTTCTTAAGGTGTGCTGGCTGCCCATATAAGCAATCAAGGAGGCTTTTTGATTTTATTTTGAAAGACACAAGGCAATGGGATTTACATTCTGGCACCGTGCTGATCCAAAATGGAAAATCACTGAATTCTGACAAGCAGACAGAATCCTGCCAGCAGAATTAATCTTCATCTTATATTAATGCAAAGAAAGGCAATCCCTTGCCTCCACTCCTGAAATCTGTGTTTCCTTTTTCACCACCACAAATGGGCAGCTCCAATTTTCTTTTAGCCAAATGTGAAGATTATTGTGATAATACTCAGGCACCCCGTCCCCCTCGGCTCCTCCATCCACTCACAGCAGCCAGATGTTCTCAGGGTTACCTTCCCAGACTCTGCAGGGGACACGTGGGATGCTGGGACCTGACTGTCTATTCACAAAGAAAATTCCCCATCAGAGACAAAAATTACCACGGCTCAAATTCTTCTGAGTGGTTTTTCTCTGCAGAATACTTCATATCAGTGAGTGTCAGGATTTCTGACACACAGAACCCCCACACTGCCCACCTCCCCCCCAAACTCAGGGCTGTGAGCAAACGGACTGAACAGCACCTGTGGGACCCAACTTCAGAGACATGGGCCCCAAATGCCCAGGGAAGGGAGCCCAGAGAGGGCCATGGAACCAGCACAGCAGGATTGCCCTCGTGTCATCTGGGACAGGGGGAATCCAGGCAAATTTAACTTCACCTACTGTTTGTGTTTGCACATATGCAAACAGGGAATCTAAGCAGAGCAGCCTGGCAAGTCTGTTGGACCCTTTAAAAGAGGTGAAAAAGAGAGAAATGCTCAAAATTGCACAGCAACTGGTGTAAGGAACAAATAGACTTGACTACAGGATGGGATAATTATCTTCCACATCTTGAGGCTCTTGGAAAGTGTGACAATGGCATCTCTGAATGAGGCTTCTGACAAGTCCCAGATGCAGCTTTTAATTTCTGCTGCTCATTTTGAAGCGATACACTGATACTGCAGTTAGAGACAGGAAGGAGGCATTTTGGATCAGCACTTCAACAATGTTCCTCCCTCACAAATTACATTGGCCCCAATACATCATTCCTCCAGCCCTGTGTGATCCTGCCAATGTACCACACCCCCCCATCTTTTCCATCCCTGAATTCCAGACTTGGAAAGACTAAAGAGAGGCCTGTGATCAAAGGAATGCTGCAGTGTAAACTGCTTTTCTAGGGGCTCTGTGTCCTCGGCCATCCTTACATCCATCCATGGCGGCTCATGGTGAGTACCTGGCCCCAGCCCAGGCTGGGCATGGCACCCCCAGCCAGGCAAGCAGGACTGATTCCAGGGGCACGAGCTGGAGACAGAACCTCGTGGGTCCCTTCCAACTCGATATTCTGTGATTCTTGATTCTGCTGCTGGGGGACTCAGTGCTGTTCATTGTTTTCACTTTTTTTTTTCTTTGATCTTGAAGACAAACCCCTTGATTTCCATAGAGGATGATAAGGGGGGAAACCTTGAAGCCTTACTGTGTGATACAACAGGCCTCATTCAGCTGCAGGCAATTGCCCACCCCCCCTTATCTCTGCAGACCCTGACTGTCTTCATCCACATTTCACCTCCTGTGTCTTCTCACAGCTGGGAAGTCACATCTTGTTCCACACTTCCCCCTCAGCTTTCTGCTTAGATGCCCAAAAAAATCAAGCAAACCCTGTGAAAATGATTCCAGGCATTCACTGTCTGCAGCACACACGTGGTAATAACCCCTGCCCTGGGTGTGCTCAGCAGATGGAACCCCACACAGGTGAGCTGGGCAGGACAGAGCACAGGCATTAGTTGTTCTTTCAGCAATGGGGGGTGTTGGCAGGAGAGCTCATTCAACACTCACACAGGTCTTTGTTCATCCCTGGGGAAATGACAGGAACATGCTTTGGGTATTCCCACGTTGCTAAGTATGAAGAATTACAGTTTCATCAAGTTTTTAGAGGAACAGGGCTCTTAGAGGATGAATCTACTCCCCCCTCATCCTTTCCATGCTGCCTGACCCCGCATGTGTTCCTGCTTCCCCTTCCAGCCTCACCCAGCTCGTGCCCTGTGCCCAGGGCTGCCTGCTGGGAGCACCCATGGGCAGGGGCTGAGGCAGCCATGGCCCAGCTCAGCCCCCTGGGCTCCGGGGCACTCGGTGTCAGCACGTGAGGGCTCAGCTCTGCTTTCTGGGGAGCTGCCCGAGGTTCTTCTACCGAGGACGGCGGAACGAGCACCTGGGCAAACGGGCTTTGAAACCTGACTCGGCAATGAAATGTGACTGTCTCTGCTGTGTCTGAGGCCAAATGCTCTTGACATGGAGGGGAATTAATTTGAGGTCCTGCTGCAAGAGCCACAGCCCGAGAGGCTTCCCCTGACAATCCCTGTCTTTCTGCACATTTGCATCCCGGGGATTAGAGCAGCTCCCAGACAGCACAGGAGCTCTGCGCCCTCGGTGGTGGGCTCATGGCCCCCAAGTAGTGCCAAAAAAAGTCCACAAATCTCAGTGAGAACACACAACCTTTTACCATGGACTGTGCCAAGAGCACACACAACAAAGAAAAATTATTGCACGTGATGAGTCAGGTTTGACTCCAGCAAACCCCCTGGAGAAGGTCCAGCCTGCCAGGTCCACCTCCCTCCCTCCCTCCGTCTCCTCAGAGCCCCGCGGGGGCAGAAGGTCCATCACGGGCTCCAGGGCTGACAAAGGCTGGCTGGGCACACAGGATGCTCCCCCAGCAGCACTGGGGCAGATGGCCCTGCCCCAGGCTCTGCAGGGCCTGGAGACACTGGGCCTGTCACCTCACGTCAGTCACAGCCACCAAAGGGCACCTCTGGCACGACACGCTGGCTGGACACATCACACGTGCAACTGGAGTCACTGGCGTTATTAAAAATAATGACAGCGAACACACACCAACCATGTGAAACTGAACTAATTGCTTGAAATTATATTGTATGTATAACATAGGCAATAGTGAACCTTCTGAATTCACAGGATCCCAAAGAATTTATTTTTAAAGCACTGCTATAATACATGTATTGCCAAGGCAGCAGCATCCAACTCAAATGCTGAAACGTAATCGGTCAGCAGAATTTTTTTTTTAAGCTTAAAAATACTCCTTTTCTTGAAAATGGACACTAAAGCCCTAGGCAACGTAACCACTGAGGTTTTATTATAAAATACATTTCAAAAGAAAGGCTGGAAGTCTTAGAAGCACACGAGATGAAAAAGAAGTAAACAAATCTTATTCTACCATTAAATGATAAATTAAAAGCAGGATTTCGCTGTTCTGCCTCATTTTTTCATCACGGTGCTCTGGCTGTAGTGGTGTGGGCTTTCCCATCAAACAGCTCCTATTACTAAAGGTTTACAATTTGACATAGCCATCATCTGTTCCAAACAGCACACAGCCAGGTAAAAACCTCATCCAGAAACCAAATTTTCATTAATTTCTCAGAAAAAGCACTGCCTGCTTGACAGTACAGGCAGAGCCACAAAGAAATACGCCCCTCACACATTCCCTTTAAAAATTTGAGTAATTTCAGAATGGAGGCTTTCGGGATTTTCAGAATAATAGTGGAGATACTGGATGTGCTGTTGCTGCCATCGGATAAAGAGCTAAATCTTAATCCCCCTGCTATCTTGCCTCGGTGCACATTACCCCACAGCACATCCCTGTAGCGTGCTGGAACACACACCAGCCTGGGAAAAAGGAGATCCACAGAGCAAGAGGGAAAGGGGCCAGGTTTAGAGTCTCCTGCTCACTAATATTTTTATTAATTAACACACAATTTGGTTTTGTTCCTACTTTAAACCTACAATACAGAAATACAAAGGAAAACCCCCACAGCTGTTAATCCATTCCTAGTGTTTCCTAGACAGACAATTTAGCAACACTGGAAGGCATTTCCAGCCCCCAGCAGCCCTGGGATGAGAGGAGTTGATTTTCCTGCTCATCCCAACCCACCCACGGCTCATCCAGCTTCTTCCTGGAGACAATCACACATCCAGGGACCTCAAAGCCCACCCAGTGCCACCCCTGCCATGGGCAGGGACACCTTCCACTGTCCCAGGCTGCTCCAACCTGGCCTTGGACACTCCCAGGGATCCAGGGGCAGCCACAGCCGCTCTGAGCAAATCAGCAATATTTAGTCAACAGAATAATGCAAGGTGGAAAAGGAAAAGACAACCGTGGACAAAAAAGGAAAGTTTTATTAATGCTAAACACACTTTCCCTTTCGGGTTTATACCACTGCTCCTCTAACTGTTTCCAGATGGTTCAGCAACCCTCCAAGCACTGAGTCAGGAATGACACAGCAGCCGCTGCCTCTTCCACATTTAGGAGGCAAAATCCTGGGCATAAATGTGATTTATGGCTTTGATAGGCTCAAAACACGGGTAAAGACACATTGAGAGGACCAGGAAGCCAAATTAAAGATGAACTCAGAAAAAGCCCTGGCAGCTGAAGAGTTAAGCACAACCTTCTCCCTTTGAAGGCAGCCCTGTGTAGTAGCTAATGAAGGTAATGAAATATGACGTAGTTTGGCCCTTGACCACAGCAGCACCTCCCTCCCCTCTGCCTGGCAAACAAAGGCCAAACAGATGGAGCTGCGGCAGCCGGGCCGGGGGTGAGGCCTGTGACACGGAGCAGGGCAGTGGGCACGTTCCCATCCTGCCACCGGGACCTGCCCTGCCCTCCAGCCCCTCACACACCTCACTCCAGAACCCCCCAGTCTGCCCACCCAAGGAAACGTGAATATGGAATATGAGTGGAGCAGGATGAGCTTTGAGGCCCCTTCCAACACAAACGAATCCAAGATTCTATGGATATGGGGTTTATGTGCCCAACCAGTTTATCTGCTGTTAGCCTAAATATAATTTAGCAAAGAGTCTTGCCAAAAAAAAAAAAAATAGAAGACAAGGCATTATATGGACAGGGAGAGCCTCACATCACAAATCATCATCATCGTTCTACCTCAGGGAAGGGACCCACTGCAAACACAGCACTCAGCATTTCATTACCACAGAGCCAGGGATGGAAAAGCTTTCTTACAATAAACTCTTCAAGAAAAAGCTTTCAAATTCACAAAATCCCATAGAATTTATTAACCATTTAAAGTTATTTCAGCAGTTCCTCACTCACCCCTTGCTACAGGGCAAGGGACTCGACTTTCCCATGCTCTGGGCCAGTGCAGCTGCCAGGGGATAGCCTTGAGCAGGTGCCAGGTGTGCCAAGAGCCACCAAAACACCTCATCTAAGGACAGCTGCAGGTTAATACCAAAAATGTGGAGAGTGATCCCTGTTGGAGCAGTGACATCATCTCTGTCCCTCCCTCGGGTCAGGCAACAGCTGCAGCAGGGAATGGTTGAGGTCACCCCCTGGGTTTGTGGGGACACGGGGTGCAGGCAGCTCTGGGCACCAGCAGAGCTCAGGGGAGGGATTCATTGCCCCCACTGGGACATCCAGCTTGTGGCTCAGCCTGACCTAAGCAGCCCGAGCCCCTCAGTCATGGGGGCAGCCAAGGCAGGCAGCACTAACAGCTCCCCAGGGAGGAGCCAGCAGGGCCCGACCTGTCTGACTGTCACCACCCCACAGAGAGCCACCACAAGGGCTGCTCAGGTGCCTGCACCTGCCTCCATGGACACCACCCAGGGTGACACCTGCATCCTGCCAACACTGTCCTCCACGGGAAACACCAGTGACCTCCCAGCCACTCCACCTGCCCAAGGTCTGAGGTAACAAAACCCAAAGCTTGGAGTAAGCCCAGCAGACAGAGTTGGTCTCTGGAGATGGTTAAACCTACAGACGCAGCAAATGAGCAGAAGGAGCTCTCCAGCCTCACAGTTGGTGGGAACCACTTGGCCAGACTGGTCCAGTTGCCCACCCTCCCAGTGTCCACACACATTCCAGAGAGATCACTGGCTTTTTGAGCAGCTCTCTCTGAAGGCCACACATGGCCTTTATAAAAAAAACCTCTGTGCAAAATCCTTAAGTCACAAAATGCTAGAAGATACTATCATTAAATTTACCTATTCAACCTTTAATTTGTCCCTCTGTTGCATATGCATTATCACAAGCCTGAATTATATGCTAATTTGCTATCATTCTCCAGGAGCCTGACCTCATTTAGGGAGCACAGCAGGGCATGCTACAGGGTGGTGCTCAATAGCCAACCAAGATCTCTGTAGTTTGTAGACAGAGAATTTGGTCATTTCAACCAAATTTGGGCACAACTCACACACGTGACCCCAACCCACTCAGTCCCCTGTGTGTAAAAAGGGCTTAATAGGGATTTAGTTCAGCTTTATGCCATACGATAACAGAGTGTTTAGCAAGGAAGTCCTGAGAGTGTTTTCCCAACTAAGTCCCAACGCCCTTCAGTAGATGATGAAATGAGAAGGATGAGTTTGGAGGCCAAGACATTGTGCTGCTCCTCTACAAAGAATAATGCAGAGGCAGGAGCTGGGGGTGAAGAGGGAAGGTGGGATATTCCCACCTTGAGCACCTGTGCTCTCTGGGCCCACATCAGCCAAGGTTCTCCAACAGAAGCCCCACGAGCTGATGGGATTCCAGGCTGGGTCAGACACATCCACTCAGGAAGGGCAAACTGGGGTTGTGAGAACTTGGGCACTTCCAAAGTGTTTTGGTTCATTGCTTGATTTTGCAACCTCAGTGACCTACCAACACAAAGCTTTGAACCCTTAAACGTGTGAAATCAGCTCGCCAGGTGTCTTGGCTGGGCCAAGGGCAGGGACAAGGACAGGCTCCACTGGCCCAGAGATCAGCAGGTGCTGGGACAGCCCCCAAAGGGTCCAGAGAGTGGCCAGGGCGAGAGGCAGTATGGCCAAGCCCCCAGCCAGCCCTGGGAGCCACCGTGGGAGCTGCTCCCCTGCCCAGAGCCAGCCCCAGAGCAGGATGTGCTCCCTGGGCAGGCCCTGGGTGAAGCTGAGCACAGCAGAGAAGGGAGGCAGGGCCCTGGAAATTGATAGCCTGTTCCAAGCGTTATTTATCATTCCCAGCACAGACACTGACATGTGCCTTTTGAAAGGGGATACTGTACCTTTAACCTTGACTCTCAGCACGGTGGTAATTTGGGATGCGAGCCTGGGTTCAAGCGGGGTGACCTTTGGGGGGGAGGGGTGGGACTGCATTTATTTATGAGGCAGTTGGAAATTTTTGACATCACATGCTAGTCCCATTATTCACATGTTACATGACACGAGATTGGCCCTTTTAATGCAACAACATCACATCAAAAAATCTGATTTTCTGCTCTGACAGCAGGCTTGTCCTCTGCAGCTCCCCAAAATGTAATCTGTGAGGGTTAAAGGCCACAGGAAAGTGATTTAAAAACCGCACAGAACATGGAAAAACAGGTCCTGGACCCTGAGCAAGAGCAGGGATGCTGGGAAGAAATGGTCTGTTAAGTGCAAGAGCCCAGCTGGATCCCAGTAAGGGGGATCCCTCTGTGTGACCCCAGGGATCCTCCCTTCCCTCCCTGGGGGGACATTTACCCTGGGCAATATTGTCCCCAACACACACACGGGACACACCGCACCTCCCCCAGAGCAGGAAAGGCTGTTTTGAGCCTTTGCAGCTCAGAACACCCTGAACATGCCTGTGTTTAGCAGGAAAAAATGGTGTTTTCCCTACATTAAAAAAATACACCATCAAAATCATTCATTGGGTTTACCCTGATAATTCAATCTAGCAATAATAGTGTTTGCTGTGCACAAGCTTCAAAACTTCCCTTCCAGGGCAGTGCTGTGCACACTCCAAAGTGGGATGTTTGCTAATCCAGCTCTGTAAGAACGTGCCCACACTGTGCAAGGAGCTCGAGCACAGAACTACACTCCAATTTTCACAGAATTTAAAACATCAGCTAATGCACTTAAAGCTAATGAAATATATTTCATAATAATGCACCACAAAGCACACATATTAAATTACTCATCAGCTAATTCCACAGAGAGAAGAAAAGAGTTTATATGTTTAATTTTTCTAAATACATGTATCCTTGGTTTAGAGCAGGCAACGGAGGAATTTTGATTTGTATCAGGCAAAGCATTTCTAAGATTGCTGTAATTTCTCTACAGAAATATCACCTGATGTTGATGATTAGGCTGATACTAAAATAACATTACAAGTAAATAAAACAGGCTAATTTTATCAATATTTTTATAAACTTAAACACAGTGGTTTTTTACTGTGTACAAACAGTGAGAGAAACAAACCCCCAAAAACATCCAGGTCAGATGGGGCTGGGAGCAGCCTGGTCATGGGGAAAGGTGTCCCTGCCCATGGCAGGAACGAGATGAGCTTGAGGTCCCTTCCAAAGCCAGTCCATGATTTCAGGATATTAACAATTAATTAATTTCTCTCATAGGTCCAAAGGGTAACTCCACTCCAGCAGCAGAATTTGAGGTGTGTTATTTGCTTCCAGGGAATCCAGGGCAGGGCAGTTGTGCACACGAAGGTGAAGATGGGTAAGAGCACCCAGGTTAATGAGCCCAGGAAAACCCTCCTCCAGGAGTGGGAAGGGGCTCCTAAGGCACTAATACATTTTTACAGATTTATACAGGGTTTGAAGCAGAGTCCCAAGACTGGCAGAGCACAGGGGGGGAATTATTTTCTTCTTATTAAAAGAATGAAAAGACCCACCATTGATTTTGTCCTTCATCACCACACAGAAAACCTCCCAACCAGGGCGAGGATGACGGTCTGGATTATCACAACGCCGTAAATCAAAGTGAATGTATTTATTAGGGCGCCTCTCTTTGTTGCACATGTGTGTGCTGTTTGTTGGCCCATACTGTTATTATTTTAATTTATGGTTTGCTTTTCCCACTCTTTCCTCCCCCTCACAAGACCAGAGCCTGTCCACAAGTTCTCCTCATGCCAGTTAAAATCAGCGTAATGAAATGTCACGGCCAGATGCCATCGCTCCGCAAGGACACGTCTGGGGAGTCCTGCAAAACTTCAACTGCTGGGGGCTCCCCAGCCACAGGGGTGACACAGCTGGGGAACAGAGCCCAGGGCCTTCCTGAGGTGTTGAACAGCTCCAGCCACAATTAACGGCACCAATTCCAAGCCATTTGCAATGGGGCCAGGGGAGTCCAGCTCAACTCCACATCTGCCCCAACTTCATCTGCACAGGGTCACTCTCGGAGCTGCTAATCCACTCAGATGCTCAACAGCAGAGCCTTGAGTTTTCACGGATTTATGCCCTGCACTGCTCCCAGCTCCATCTGTTTCACGGTTATTGTTCTCCTCGACTCCACTTCATCATTTAAATTATTAACAGCAGAATTACACCAACTGAGATCTACAAGGGGCAGCTTTCAAATACAAAGGTTCCTATCATAACACCTTCCCTGGAACAGAGAAATTTACATTTAAGGGTCATTGCTTCATTTCAGTGCTGATGAGGGGGGGTTGGGGACATGAATAGCAGGAAAAAAGCTGGAAAAGCTCCTTTAGACAGTCACGTTCCTGACCAAGCAGCCTGGAGCTGCCCAGGTGAGGGGCCACACGTGGAAGCAGCAACACCTCAATCACTTCTGGGATTCTCTCCTCTCCTTTAACCACATCTTCCCAAGTGCAGCACATGAGAAATGGTGATGGTGAAAAGCCACTTTTGTTCCAAACCCCCAGTCCCACCTGCTGCCTGCCCCAGCCCCTGGACTACCTCAGGCAGTTCCTCCTGGCCACCAGACTCTGCATTCAGGGGCCATTCCAAACTGATCCCAGACTTCACCAAATCCATTAATGACAGGCCAGACAGTGCCCACGTTCAGCCCAGGCATATGGTTTGAATCCAGGGAATTTGCTTTTCCCATGCACTGTGCTACGTACTTATACCGTAAAAAAGCTTTCCCCCCCCTCCCCACTTCTGGGGTAATTGGCAGATGGATCTGATTCCAAAAAGGGTAATCAATGCATTCAAAGAGCTCAACCAGGCTGCTCTACCCAGGCTCCAAATGCTCTATTACACAAGGCTCTGTAGACATTTTTTTTAAATTAGTTAAAAGTTCCTGCAGCTTTTCATGGGAGATTTTCTTCTAAAGAACTCCAGCCTGCTACAGCAAGTTTTCCTGCAATCAAATCAAGAACCCAACACAGCTTTCACCGTGATAATAATGAAAGTCTTATGTGCACAGGCAAGTTCCTTTCAAGTAAAAATCAAGAGTATTTTCATTACATCACAGCTCCAAACCCACAATACTCTGCTGGACACCCGGGCAGGAGCTGCCCAAGTTTGAAGCTGGTTCCAGCAGGTTTCACAAACACCAGGTGCGACCAACACCTGAACATGCAAATTGCATTTCAGAGGGTAACACTGAAAGTAACACTAGAAAAGACATCCTACTTGTATGGTAAGGAAAATGAGACAAAGCAGGAGCTTGAGGGGGATTCAGCATCAAGATTTGCTAAAATATTTGTAGAAAAGACTCAAAAAGTGTTGAGCTGCACTTAGCCCCAGCACATAGATCACAAACCACAGGGGCGGGGGACAGGCTGGCAGAGAACAGAAACTGCAGCACAACCCTCACTGCCCAAGTTACTCACATGGCACAAGGGCATTTCACCAGAGACACAAGCAATCAAAGTCACCCTTTGGTTCCTACAACTGCAGGGAAGCCCAAGTAACAAACCACAGACAGAAAGCCAAACATACCTCGAGCCCTCCCAGAGCAGCTCCTTCCCTGTGCCATCCCAGTGCTCACGTCCCTCACCTGCTCCACCCTCATATCTATCCTCTCCC
>WEKX01021122.1:311657-324437 GCA_013390025.1 Pitta sordida | reverse complement strand
GGATTTGGGCCATCCCCCCGACAGGTGATGCTCATATCATCAGGCCCTCACAGGATTCAGGTGAGCCCTTGGCAACAAGACACCTCCCAGAAGAATGAGCAATGAGAGCAGAGGAATCCTGACAGCCCACAGGTGCCAAATCCAACATAAGCTCCCTTATGCAATGGGCTCCCACAGCACAAGTGCACCAGAGGGAATTAAGACTCTTCCAGAACAGGAGCAACGTATGCAGACTTCATCCTCCTCTAAAGGCCCAGCTCTCCCTGACCTGCAGCTCCCAGCTTTGGTTACACTTGGCATTGACTGTGCAGAGCTGAACCTGAACAATTCATTCGTGTCAGTGGTGCCCGCTCAGGGGTGCAGAGGCTGTTTTGTACAGGGCAGTTTTTCATTCAGACCAGCAGCACCACACAGCCCTTCCCCACACATGGGGCTGTTGTACAGAAAAGGTTCTGGAGATGCTGCCTGGGTGTCCCAGCAGTGTCATCGAGGGGCTACGATGCACAAAGAACTCACCGGGGAAAATATTTTGGAGTTTACCTCTGCATGGTTCTCTTTGAGAACATTTTTCCCAGCAATACCTATAATCAGAGGGGTGATAATTAGCTGATACAGAATCGGAATCACAGAATCAGTAAGGTTATATGTTCCCTGATCTGCAGAGGGGAGATCACCCAAGGGGAGGGCCATGGCCACCTCCGTCCCACCCCGGGGGCTCCTCCAGCAGGGCTGAGCTCAGGATCACCAGGGACAGCATCAGCCCTGCTCATTAGGGCTGTGACAGCCTGTAAACTCCCCTGCACAACGCCTAGTTCAAGTTGCTCTTTCTTGATGTACTTGAAAGGTCCTGGGAATTTATGGCAGGATAATGTGGAGCACAGCACCTATTTATGAGTTGATCATTTGTACAAAACCCCCCTCAAAGCACCAAAGGTTACCATTCGACCAAGAGCTGCACTTAGCTGCTCAGAGGGCAAGAAAGCCAAGTATATGAAAGTTAAAAGCATTAATAAAAGTGTGACTTATAAATTACTTCATCTTTGTCACCCTTTTTGAAATGGGGTGAGAGAGGCCAGGGTAAATTTATTTTTTAAGTGCTTTCTGAGACCTGCAAGGGTCAACCCTGAAATGCTGTACTCTATAAATCATTCCATGCGTATCTGAGAGATGCAAGTGCATCATAACATTAACAAATATTGATTTGTTTATCATTTGCAACTGTTTATAGCCAAACAGCCACCTTTGTACCACTGGTAGGGAGAAGAAACTTTAATCCCTGAGAATGCAGAGGAGAAGCCTCGGCTGCTGGCTCAGGGTACGTGTTGCTGTCAGATTATGGAACCAGTTATTTCACAAAATGACTAAAATTTCCAGGCATTCTGTGGAATTCTCTCCTCGCTGCCACCAGGCCACCACTGGCACTGGAGTCCAGCAGCTGCCCCTTCCCACTCAAAGCCCAACCCAAACCATCACACCATGGACCCTGACAAGACACCAACTGCTTGGTGTTCTCCTCCACTGAATATTACACAGCAGGTTATAAATGCGGGGAAAACACCTGGAGCAACAGGAGGAGGCTGGAGAAAAGCACAATAAAAATCTCATTACCCTAATGAGGGAGACAAACAATCTGGCAAACCTCTTGCTCATGCTTTAAATCATTATATATTGGGTTACAAACCAAATTCCTTCATTAAGCAACTACAATGAAAATGGGTGGTTTTCTCTCCCCTCCTTCTCTTTCTAAATCAGGCAACTCTCTGTTTTTATTTATTTTTTGAACTAGATAGGCTCAATAACCAGTTTCTCTTCAGAAACACCTACCAACAAACCCTTTTGAATTGGAACTCACAGCAGTATCGGGGAAGGGCTCGGGAGCTGCCCCGGGGTGGATGGAGCCGGGCTGGGCTGGGCAGGGCTCAGCACACACAGAACACTCAGCAAGCCCCTCTCTCACCAATTACAGGTTGTCAATATTGACTATCTGAGGGATTTCCATGCTCAGGAAGCAAATTAGAAACTCAATACCTGAACTATTCCTAAATGCAGTTATCAACTTCAGAGTTTTATCTCATAAAACCAATTCAGCTTAGAGTTTAATTCTATTAAATTAGGGCTTAGAAATAAGATTTGCTCGGAGAATGAATGCATCATTAGTTTTAAAATGCAATATAGTGAAACCCAAAATGTGCAGCATTACAGTTTGAAGAATAAATGAGTAGAGAAGGCACCCAAATGTACTTCTCCCTAAATATATTTACCAGAAAAACCCATGGGCTCATTAGGGCAGTGAGTGTTTTGGTGTGCAGGACGTCCACCTTCCTTCAGGAATCATAATCCTCTCGTGTCTCCCCTTGGCACAAGTTTTTCCTTTGTTCTTAAAACCTTCTTATTTCAGCAGCTGACAGAGAAAAAAGAACCAGCATCCTCTTTCTTAATAAAAATGCCACAATGAGACCCTGTGGGGCTGGTGCCAGGCGTGTCAAAGGAGCAGGGACTAATACAGGAAACCTCAAGAACTCCCGGTTTTGTGCAAGTTACAGTGGAGGGAAGAGTCACGTAGGGCTGGGCTTTAAACCAGCCTTCCAATAGATGAAAAGCACCCTTCCATGGGGTGCGTGTAATCTCTGAATAGGGCCCTTAGTCGCCTGTGGTATTGTAGCAGAAGTGATGTTTGATACAATAATGTGGGGACAGAATATGCTCAAAGCGGCCGCGGGGCCTGTCCCCCCCCATTACAAACTGTGGCAGCCCTTTCATCCCACCCCGAGTCCAACCCTTCCAGCAGCACCAGGATTACACACGGCAGCTCAGGGGAAAGGCAAATACCGCACCACAGACACTGCCAGTCCTGCACAGAAATGAGTTCCACTGCCCCTCCCGACTCCAGATGTGCTGCTGCAGATGCTCTGGTGAGAGCAGCGGGCGGCTCTCCAGGTCTGCCCACACACTCTGCATTTTAAGAACAACACTGTCCCCAAACAGGACTGCTGAGGGAGTTCCAAACTGTGCAGTGCTGCCACAGCATCACCCAGTAATTGGCAGCCCATCGTCTCTCACACAGGGTTAGAGGTTTAGGGATGAATTATAAAATGTGTTCGTTTGCTGTTCTGACTTGAGGGGACTACAACAGTTTTGTTCTTACTAGAAGTACAAAATTTTAAAAAAAACTTGACCTAATTACAATTTTTGGTAGCAGAAGAGTCACATGGAACAGCACAATTGACTGTATCAAGCCTAAAACACTCACCAGAACACACCTGAATTTACCAATTCCCTTGAAAATGTGTGGAAAGGTGTGAGAGAAAAGGCTGAAATGCCACATGTGAGCCATGTCCCCCTCAGTGCTGCCCACACCATCACCCCTCCTCCATCAATATTGAGAGAATTCTCATCCTCAGAAAGGAGCCAGAGAAGCACAACACAGTCAGATGTTTGTCGTTTGCCATATGATCATCCCCTTCCTTAATTTGGTATTATATTTAGATCAAAACAGTTGTTGTATTGTACATGGACACAGGCCTCCAAGTTTCCCTTTTATATTGCACCTTCCACAGCAGCAAGAGGCCTCCCCACAGCCAGGCCACGGCCACAAAACGTTGTAGTTTTGCTCCAATTCATGCTGGCTTTTGGTTTTCACTGGGCAGAATGGCTTTATCTGCTCCAAACAGTGGAACAGAGCAGCTCAGCCAAGATGCTACGGGGCTGCTGACATTTGGAATGCTGTTTTGTAGCCCTATTTTACATGTGCTTTCAAAATGTATCCCATGAAAAACAAAAATCAGAGAGAAGAGGGGCTGGTCAGTGTCTCAGGTGACCTACATCCAGCCATGGAGCTGAGGAAAATCCATGGATGTTGGCTGTGAAGTGAAAGGAAGGTGAGAGTCAAACCAAAACTTGTGCAAATACCCCAGGAAGGGAATCCAGGCTGGAATGGGGCAGGAGAGGGAGGTGGTGTCACACCAGGTCAGGGGGAGGGACACACCACACTGGGTCCAGCAAACTCCTTTTTCCTCACTACCAGGAAAAACATCTGGGGAACAAAATGGTTTAATAAGTGTAGCCTAAGAGGGACCATTCCCTCACACACCTTTTAATGCTGCGCTTCCCAAAATTCCGGGGGGGGGGGAGGGAAAGAAACCAGAACCCAAACACTCCCCCAAAAAAGGAACAGAATCTCTGCAAAGAAAACTTGAGTGAATCAAGGCACCACCTGAGCAGGGAGATTAAAGGAGAAACTGAACTACAAAGCTGTTCAGGTTATTAAAAATGCCTCTCTTTGTGGCCAGAGCAGCAGCTCTCAGCTCCTCCCTCATCCTTCCCGTCCGTGTGGCTCTTTCTGCCTATAAACAAATTGTAAAAGATGGCAACAGCTCATTTAAAAAATAAAACACAAAGTGTTGCGGCGCAGCCCAAATTGAGTCTGACAAGCAAGGTCACATAACTTTTCACTTTTATTTAGAGGCATTGCCTTGATTACTGAAAAATATTGCAAGATACATAAACACAAATCCAGGGGCAGGACGGGCAGCCTCCCAGGACTCCAGCCCCAGCTCCTTGTCCTTGGCTTTAAAAGGAACAACAGCAGGAATTTTTTTCATTCCCAAAGACTGTATAATTATCAAATTACAGAAAATGGTCAGAAATCATCGATACAATTTTATCAATTATGTTTTCAGTGTAAGCAGTATGTCCTGACCAGTCCTATTCCACCTAAATAAATTTGCGTTACTTCTGGAAATCTTAAGAAATGTTTGCTGCTTTAATTCCTACAAATGCAGAAGCTTTTGTCACACCTGTGATTTCTTTTAATTGCATTTATATTGCTCTATAACCTGCAAACTTTGGCAACAGCTGCCCAGCGTGGCTGTGACAGGCCCCTCGTGGGGCTGCAGCCAGGGTGGCACTGAGGCAGCACAGGACACGATCCCTGCTCTCCTGGGCCTGTCAGAGTCTTGGAGATGGAGCTCACTCACAGCTTCGTTAAAAAGGGAAAAAACAGGGATTCTGAGGAGAACCGGAGCCTGTTTGATGTTCAGCTCCTATTGTCTCCCAGGCAGACCTGAATGAAAGCTCGGAATTAAGCAGCCTTTGAATACAGCAAGTGATCTGAAATGAAGCAGCCTGGCTCTCACTTCCAGGTTCCCAGAGCCAGCTGCCACATCCCCCCTCACTCGCACACTTCTGAAGTTTATAAAATTAGGGTATAACTTTGTCATGACTTCTTTATAAATTAAAGGCAGTAATCAGGCATTTTCCCTTCCTTTGTAGAACTTCCTTTCCAGGGCCTGGAGCTTTCCTTGTCATTGCCTCACTGCAGTGCCCCAGCACCTCGAATGTTCACACTGCCCTGGGCTGTGAGAAATCCCTGCTGGAGTCACTAATACAGCCTGGACTCAGGAAATAAATATCAGGTCATCTCACAAACACACAGGTAACCGCAAGCCTGAAGTGGACTTAGACCAGTTCAGCACTGGTGCCTCAGAAATAAGAAGGACCTGGAGCTGTTGGAGTGGGAATTCCTGGCTGGGAGGGTGGGCAGGCCCTGGCACAGGGTGCCCAGAGAAGCTGTGGCTGCCCCTGGATCCCCAGGAGTGTCCAAGGCCAGGCTGGAGCAGCCTGGGACAGTGGGAGGTGTCCCTGCCCATGGAAGGGAGTGGAACCAGATGATCTCGATGGTCCCTTCCCACCCAAATCCTTCTGGGACTCCACAAATTAGCTTTTTTTGTAACTGTATTTGGCACCTGGAAAGATTCTTTTGAAATTATGAAGATTATGATTATGAAAAACACCCCCAGGTAAAGTCACCCCCCGACCAGGCTCGTGACACACTTTGGGCTGCCTGTGTCCCAGGGCACACCAGCTCACTCTCACTTCACTGCCTCAGACGGAAGGGCAGCAGTTTTCCCTGTTCCTATTCCTGCAGTTCACCTCTATTCCCTGTTCCGTGAGAGTGCCTAAAATCCCCCAGAAATGTTGCAGAACTGAGGTGGAGCCACTTCAGCCACAGCAGCGATTTGTTCCCAAGGTGTGCCTGACCCACAGGCTGGGGGTGACACACGGAGGTGACATCCCCAGGGGAACATCCCCCGGCCCGGAGGGCACTGGAGCAGGGCTGGGGGAGCTGCCTGGAGCCAGCCCTGGAGTGGCCACGTGCTGGATGCAGCAGGAGGAAGGAATGGAAGAGGAAAAGGAGTTATAAAAAGAAAAGGAGAAATCATCCTGGGACAAGCAATAGTGGGGAAGGCATTAAGCCTTGTGCTGTTCCTTCATCTAATGACACAGAAAAAAAAGGCTTTTCTGCAAATAACTCGAGTAAACAAAGTCCAGGAAGCAGGAACAACAGGACCAAATTTCTTGAAATTAGCGAAGCTCTCAAAATCCAGCAGCAGGAGTGGGGGAAACTGGGGGAGGCGGGGGGGAAAGGGCAGAAAAATCAGCCCCATTTCCTCCTTTATTGTTTACCTGTTAGGTAGCTCAACACAAATTTCATTTCAAAGACAAAAAACCCTGTGCCAAACTCACCTTGGCTAAATATCGTTTCCTGATTTCTAACAAAGATCTGATCCACTTTCACTTGCAAACACTCTGTCACTGGTTTATATGCACCACATCCAAAGGAGGGAGAGAGAAAGGAGAGATTTTTAGGTCAAATGATTAAGGAGAAAAAGGGATTTAAACCAACAATTTTTTTTAAAGTTCTAATTGTTTGCTTATTGACACCAATTTACATGGAGCCACTTAGTGAATAAAGGTTTTCACAGTACATGGCACTTCTTTATGTCAGTTTTTAGCCATCATGTCACAGCCTGGCTTGAAAAGAAGAAATGCTGAAAACTCGTAGGCCAGAAATGAACAGCCTATTAAGATCTGAAAAGCTGTCATCCCCGCTGAAAAGACTTGCGTCAGCCACTGAGGATATATTTTAAACCGCCTGTCCGCAAGAAAACTTTAATAATGCAGCCTTGCTCTAATGTCTTGTGAGAGGAGAGGCAATTTTACTTCTTCTATTAACCCAACGTGATTACAATGGCTTATTTCATGGAATATTAAGTTCAAATTCTGCTCCCTGGGAGGACAATAAAAAAAAAAGAGTGTGCTTATGACATTGCCCGAAATAGCCACAAGGACCACAACTCCTTGGTGCTTTTAATGCATCCGAGCCCTAATCCACCTTAATTTGCTAATGGTTAAGTAAATTAGCAACAAAATAATAAACCACAGAAAGGTATCGACACAGAAGCAAAATGCTTTCCTCTAAAAAATATTAAAATAACAAACGAATGTTTTCCTAAGGGTTGTTGTGGCCCTCCCCCTCCAGCCAATTCCAAAGGAAAATAAACTCCTGGTGTTGGCCGGGCTTTGGCCATGAGGCAAGTCAGAGGCAAAGGGGTTTGTGCCCGGATGGCTTTGTGCAAACAGAGCCTTTAACTGCCCCCCAGAATACCTGACAGCCTGTGCCCACACCGGAGGGGCCTGGCTGCTGGTACCCACTGCCTCGAGCTGGGCCACACCGTGAGCATCCCTGTGCCATGGGGTATATCTCTGTGCCATGAGGTGTATCCCTGTACCACTGGGTATCTCTGTGCCACGAGGTGTATCCCTGTGCCATGTGCCTGCTGATGCTGGAGCCCTGTGCCAGAGGAGCCAGTGCTCTCACCCACCTCCACCTCCAGGATTTACTAATTCTGTGATTTCCCATCCTCAGGTAAATCCAGCCACACAAAGGCAGGTGGGTCTGATCCCTGGGGAAGCCCCTGAAATCTCAGGGACACCCGCATGGCCCCTGGGAGCAGGAGGGGTGTTCACCCCCAGACCTCGCGGGCAGAAACCTGCCCCCTCCTGAAACACTCTGACCCTGACCTTAAAAATCCATTAAAAATCAGCATTAAAGATGTGGATGGCAATGCCCGTGTTGGTGATTCCAGTCCTGAGAATACGAGCATTGAGGCCGGTAAAGACCCAGCATCTGCTCTGTCACCCGCCCCGGGGCTGGGGTTAGGGCTGGGGGCAGGGACAGCCCAAGGAATTCTGTGCCTGGCACCAGGGCTTGCAGCCAAACTCCCTGTTCCATGGGGAAAGGTGGGACACAGCCAAAAACCCCGGCAGGAGAAACCTCGGACATGGCGTTTTGTTTTCAGAGTGATGTCGGACACAGAGAACTGCCCCACTCCCACCCTATTTCCCCTTTCTGGCACTGCCTTCCTACAACCTTGGTATTTTTAATTTTTCCAATGTGGGGAAAAAAAGGAAATAATTTTTTCATTTAAAAAAAAAATGATGTATGCAAATAGCTGGTGAAATTATAAATAGCTGCCATTAATTCCTTCTCCTCAGTTCCACAATTCCCAAGCAAAAAGGCAAAAACTTAAATAAATACATTTAAATCTCCTGCTGTGTAATAGTAAAGACTCTCCATAAAAGCAGAACAATATTTATTTTCCCTTTTTGGAGCAGCTCCTGGTTTATTGGGCCCGTGCTCCGCAGCGATCTGATAAGCAGCAGCGAGGCTAAATGGCAAATGGCAAACATCCCAAATCCCAACCTGATGTATTTCCACAGCCCTGACCTTCAGATAAAAATCACACAGAAATCTGCAAACCCACCAAATATGCAGCACCACACGCTCGTGTTCAGACACAACAGTCGGGGGCAAGGGAAAAAAAAGGAACGGAGGGAGAAGGGCGTTGCTGCTCCAGCCCTGAGCCTTCCCCTCCTGCCCAATTCCAGGAGCACACGGACACACCCCACAGAACCTGAAGGCTCCTCACCCTGCCTGGGACCACCAGAGAGAAAGAATAATCCCGCAGCCACCTTCTGTGGGTATTTAGGAAAATACTTCAAACAGGGAAAAAAAAAAAAAATTGTTTTGCACTGTGAAATTAGCTGCAATTATGACAACTGCGAGGAAAAAAAATTATCCGGGCAAAATTTGGGGCTGGTGGAAGAATTCTTTGATGTCTGGATTCCAATTTAACCCCGACTGAGTTCTGAGAATGAAATGAAGCAAGTCTCTCACACCCCAAGTCTGCCTGAGCAGCACCATTCCTGGTTTATCCTCCCCAGCCCCTGCACCGACATTCCCTCCCTGGCTGCTGCAGAGGCCACTTGCCCAACGCGTTTGTGCCACAGCCCAACTCTGTATTTATTTATTTATTCATTAAAACACAAGGCATTAGTATCAATAAATACGTGTAACAGCATTTCCTCCCATGCTCAGGCTGGGGGCTGTGCGGGGAACGGGCAGAAATAGATGATGTTCCACAGAAATATTTTTAGGCAAACGACTGTCACAGCCGCCGTCCCTGTGCCGTCACACCCCGTGGCTGGGGAGAGCAGGAGTTTATTAAATAAGACTGTAGGTGAATAATAAAGGCCTGATAAATGCCCAGGAATATGTGGAGTAGCAGAGCAGGGAGGTGCTGCCTGTCGCCGGCTCTGGGAACGTCACCTCTGCTTTCCAGCGGGGCATCAGCCCCGAGCCTGAATAAATCACACAACCCCCAGCACTGGGAGAATTTCCATGTAAAACCCACTTTTTCGTCAGGTACTGAACCACTTTATCCTCTAAACCTGAGCTGAGCCACCGGATTTTTGAAGCAGTTGTAAAGCATTAATAATATATCTGGGTTGTTTAAGGAATATTTCCAAATAACATGAAATATTTAGTCCGTTTTCCCCCCCCGGCCCCACCCTCAGCACAATCACCTCCGTAAAAAGATAAGATTTATCACGAAATGTTTGAGGGGTAATCAGCCATTTTGGGCCAATATATTTTAATATTTATATACCTGACATAGCTGAATATAAATGATACATCATGATTTTCCATAGTGCACGGAATTTATACAATTAACGGAGAGATCCAATGGCTTCAGGGCACACAAGGTGCAAACAGTGTTACAGCTGCTTGCTGATTATTGTTATAAATCTCACAAACTATAAAGGCATTAAGGTGCATTTTGTTTACCCCATTTGTTTTCAAATATTATACACAACAATATTATTTATCATTAAAAGAGTTACACTTTCCCGGTGTATTTATTTCACGGGATACATTTATAGAACTATTTTAAAAACACAGCTGGCAAAATACATGGCTGAAAGAGGCAGGAAAATGGGATTATTTTCAAGTTTTTTCTAAGGATGACGGGGGTTTTATTCTAAAACCGAGAAGACACTCAAGCAGCAGCTAATGTCTCATTTTCAAAGACACTGAGCTGAAGAAATGTGCCTAACCCTGCACCCCTGTGCTCCCTGCAGGGCTCCAGCTGAGCCTGCTGTGCCACTGCCCCTCGCCCAGAGCTCCGAGCCCCGGCCACGGACGTGGGAAAGCTCAACCTCCAATTTCAGAGAGAAACCCCACAGCCCCAGCCCCGTTTCTGCTGGGCAGAGGAGCAGGACTGAGCCCACACCAAGCCCCGCGGTGTCCCCGCGGGTGAATCACCGAGGGCTGCAGCTGCTGCTGCGGGCAGGGCTGTGAGCCTGC
This sequence comes from Pitta sordida, assembly GCA_013390025.1. Taxonomy (NCBI): domain Eukaryota; kingdom Metazoa; phylum Chordata; class Aves; order Passeriformes; family Pittidae; genus Pitta; species Pitta sordida. The sequence goes on along the minus strand of WEKX01021122.1, from coordinate 313,948 downwards.
AGGGAGCTCCTGCTGCTGCGGAGCCTCAGTTCACACGCCGGGGGGGAGAGGGATGGACACGGCCCCCAGGAGCCCCTGGACGCCGAGGCAGCCGGGGGGCTTTGGGGTTGTGCCGGTTCCGGGGGGTCTGCTGGAGAAAATCCCTGCCAAATACATGTTGGAAAGGCTTTGCTGGAGTTCTGTCTGCTCGGCCAGAGGTAAACAAGTCCCTTCCCTTTCTCCTGCCCTTCTGCAGCGCTGGTAAACGGGTTTTCCAGATATTTTGCCATCCAGGAGATGCAGCAGCATTTGCTGAACATGAGCCCATTTTCCCTTAAATTTACATCATTTCAGCTAAACCGATCGGAGAAATTAAAAAAGGACAATTTCAGTGTTTGCTGCCCTTTTCCAACACAAACAAAGCCCCAGCCCAGCGCCTTCCCCAGAATTCGCTTTTCTCTTCGGGCCTGCCCAGAGGTTCCTCTCTAATGTACATAAAATATAGAGACGGGGCTGGAAATGTGGGAATGCACCAAACTGGCTGTTGACTCCAGGCACGGGAAGTGTTTTGCTGCGAATTCTCAGGTGCTAAAACCTCATCAACGAGTGGGAAATGGTGCTAAATACGAGCTCTGCGAACTTTATTTTTAATGATGACTTTAAAACCCGGGGATCAGCGAGGTGAATGTAAAAACTGTTAATCTTAAATTTCTACAAACCCGAGTGTCAGGGCAAGCATGTCTGGTGCATCAAGCATAACAAGATGAAAACGAGGAGGTGTGGGTGAGGAGGGGGTCCAAGACACTTGCTTTTCTTGAATCCCTCTGAATACATTTCACAATTCATCAGTTTTTGTCTTCCCTGCCACGAGTGAGGACAATCAGACCAGACACCCATTAGATTTTTCATGCAATTTCTTTTTTTCCTTGTTCATGACATGTTGGCAGGGAGGATGGCAATTCTGAAATCTTACCAAATGAGAAAAATGTCAGAAACTGAACTGACAGCTGGTGGTTACTATGGTGATAGGTGATATTGAAAAAAAAAATAAAATAAGACTCAGTTAATTCAAAAGGAATCAAGTTCAGTATTTTTAAGCCAGTTGATAGAGATGAAAACTTAATCCCAATACCGGCGTGTTTTCCTGTTTTAGCAAAGAAACCATTTGCTTGATTAGATAATTAGCTAGATACAGACAAACATACAATGAAAATTATAGTGAAACAAATAATAATAATAAAAATAATAACATGGTTTTAAAAGAAGAAACAGCTGTATTACAAAAAAAAATAAAAGAAAAGAAAAGAGCGAGCAGATTAGGGAAAATCTCCTGGCTGTGAGAGCAATCCAGAATTGTCCTCTCCATGTCACAATTACAGCACGGGGCCCTTGGCTGCCATGGGTTTGAGGAGGAAAGAGGAGTTTCGCTCAGTGACAAAGACAAATCAGCTGAAGGGAGGGAAAGCTGCTGACTGATGGCTTCAATCGAGGGGAGGCTGTGCAGGCAACTTTGGCAGGAACCTGGATATCTCCATATTTGTGTTTATGTATTTTATGGGCTTTTTAAAAATTCCCAAGGGAGCCATTTCTGGGGCCCAAATATCGCGAGATCTGGTGTTCTCCTGGCGTTCCCATCGAGGAATTGAAATACTAAAACACCATGAGAACATCAGATCTCCTGTTATTTCGGCTGCATTAATGGTTCCCTCAGGTATTAACAAAGCCCCTGAAAAACAAACACAAATATTTGAGGCAGAAATAGGAGTGATAGAATATCTGCCGCCCCCCAGCAACTCAGTGCACCCGCACAAAAAACACCTTGGCTTTGTAATCTCACATCTTGAGGAACAAAGTGTATAACTGTGCACATCTAAAATTAATAATCTATGGAAATTATTTGGCCACTATGTCTGAATTTGTGGTAGGAATTCAGTTTGTTCCCCAAGAGCCATGAGTAGGACGCTCTCCATGTAAAAGCAGGTGGGGTTTAGGGATATTGTTGTGGAAAACAACATTTGAAGGCAAAAATCTCCAAATGGTTTGAGTTCTGCCCCTGCTCCCTGTGCGGGGATGGGAGAGGTAAAATGGGATGAGATGGGGTGAGATGGGATGGGATGTGGGCTGGAACGAGGCAAGGGATGAGGGAAGGGATGAGGGAAGGGATGAAAACTGGGATGAAGGAAGTGATGGGTAAAGGGATGAAGGAAGAGATGAGGGAAGGGATGAAGGAAGGGATGCGGGCTGGGATGAAGGAAGGGATGAAGGAAGGGATGCGGGCTGGGATGAAGGAAGGGATGAAGGAAGGGATGCGG
>WEKX01021122.1:259779-301915 GCA_013390025.1 Pitta sordida | reverse complement strand
CCGCCAGGAATTTTGGAGAGCCATCCTTCAAGGGTTTTTTAGTTCTGTCTTTCTCTCTCTTCCTCCTCCTCCTCCTCCTCTTCCCGTGTTGTGACTGGGTTTATAAAAAAAATAAAAAAGACAACTCCATGTAAGCTCGCAGCCAGGGCACGGGGAAGTCTGGGGCTCCGGGGGGAGGGAGCAGCGGAGGGAGGGTCACAGCTCCATGCCTTACAAAAGGCAACCCAAAGCCTGGATATTTTTTTAATATCCTACACAAAACACCACCGCGCATATACACGTAGGGCAGGCGCCGGACCTGCCGTTAATTAGGGTTTTGCCAAAAACTGTCGAGGTTCAGCCTGTGATGTGAATAAACCCAATGGGGCTGGGAGTTACGAGCCCTCACCTGCCCCAAGTGTCACCAAGGCTCAGCCCTCACCTGCCCCGAGTGTCCCCGGCCCAGGGGGATGAGGGTTTATGGGGCGCGACGCTGGGAACCCGGGGTCAGCCTGGACCAGTTCGTCACAACCCGAGCAGTGTTCAAGGGGTATTTTTGCACAAAGTAATTTTACTATTTCACAGCTCCACTCACAGTGGGGACAAAAAGGAAAAAATACAATAATCAGGGTTTTGTGTCCCCTTGCCAACGTCAGGGCAGCAGTGCCGCGGTGTGCCGGGACGGGGCTCCAGGAGCACAGGCCTATTGTTCCAAGGACATGGCTTTTTGTGAGCCGGGCTGGAACAGCCTGCTCCGAGCAGGAGGAGGAGGAGGAGGAGGAGGAGGAGGAGGGAAGCCCTTGCACAAGCACACCCTGCACTGCAGCCACTGCTTCACACCCTCGCATTAGATGTTCGCTGAAAATACAAGGTGCACACATGTGGCACTTTTTTTTCCAAACATGTCATTACTGGGAATGATTAAGGGCTTCGTTGCTTTCCAGTGCAAGGTCTCGGCTCGGATTGCTGACTGATGGCTGAATTCCCCCATTCACCTCGCAACATGATTTTAGCACGAGGACCGGGGGAAAAAAATGCGCTTTATTAAATGTTTTTCCGCACGTGGAATATTTAGGAAGGGTCAAATTTATTTTTGCAATTGGCAAAAGCAAATTTGCTCCTAAGCTGAACCATTGCGAGTCGTGTTTCATCCCAGAGTACATTTTTATAGGGAAGTTATAAAGCCCTGAAATACGTGTTGTCTCCCAGAAATGCTGGGATGCTCCATCACGGGGGAGCCAACGGTACCTCCGTGTGTGTGTGGGGAGCTGAGGGAGCGGCGGGGCCGAGGCAGACAATGGAGCTGGAGGCGAGGAAGGAGGTGGAGGGGGGTCTGCCCATGCCCCCCCGTCCAGGAAAGCAGGTCACTCCTCATGAACTGGGTAAGCAAACGCCAAAACAAAGCGTGGGGTTGTATTTTGACGAGACAGACAAGCCTTCTTATAAAAAAAATAATTTCCCTGCCTTTGTTTCTCCTCTTCTCCTTCAAAGTGAGGGGAAGAGCAGGTTGCTGTGTTCACGCCAGCTTCCCGAGGTTAAAAAGGTGGTTTTTAAGAATCTGCCCAAGAACAAGTTACTTGTCCTACCCCCACCCAAAAAGAGGAAAAAAAATCCTTGACAAGACTCAAAGGGTCCCTGAAATAAAGAAGAAAGGAAAACATCCAAAACATTAGACAGAGAAACATTATATTTCAATATTATCATATGAATTAAATGTAATCCTTGAAGCGACTCGTCCCAGGGGTCACATATTAGGCCATTTTTTTCTTTTTTTTTTTTTTTATTTAATAGAGGTCACCCAGGCTGAAAAGCAGAACCCAAATGAAAAGCATCTTCAATGTGGTTATAATATGAGCTGGACGAGGTCAGGCAGTGTCTTGTATGGCCTCATAAAAAATACATAACCAGACAGCCTAATAGTATTTCTTTGCATTCATTTTTGGATGGGAACTGGCGGGTGGGGGAGGGGGCCAGGAGAGGGCCACAACCGTGGGTGCATTTCCATAATGGGCAGCTTCTCCTGCCTTCCAGTTAGGGGAAAAATGAACATTCATTTTAACACATCCCTGGGCTGGCTCCCCTTAAAGAACCACCCTACAGACAATTCCTGTGGCCCCTAAAAGGTGAGGGGGGGTTGGCGTGGCCCTCTCTCACACACACACCCATGTTCATGTTGGACACGCTACCATCATGTTTAACTGGGAGTGCAACCACCTTGCACTTGCTTTCCTCAACGATGGCTCGTGGATGTTATTTGTCCACACACACACCTCGGCTGATCCAAGAGAATTATTTCCCTCCTGAAGAGAGGCCGGGGAGGGTTCGCCCATCACCAGGATTTACATGGGGTTAGGGTGGGAGAGGGGGCAGGAGGGAGGCCAGGTGTAAAAGGGGAGGGAGATGAGCCTGCAAATAAAAACAAGTCGTGCTAAAAATGCCGGGCGAGAGGAGAATCTCTAAATCTCCCTTCCCCCTCCCGAAATGCCGCCTGGAGCCGGATGACCCTGCGGGGAGCGGAGCCGCAGAGGTGACCCGATGCTAACCAGCCTGTTAGAACTAATAAGGTGTGCGCCTAAGTCAGGGGCTGACACTGGGGCATTGTGGAAATAACTCTCCTTGTTATTGCCCATCCTCAGCTTGAAATTTACTGCTCCTTTGCATTATTAAAGAGACAGCTTGCGTGCGCGATGGGGGAGAGGCTGGGCAGGAGGAAGAGCCACACACGCTTTTTTAATGGTATGTTTGTGCTCTCTCTAGTCTTTAGATTCAGATTCAGAGCATTAAAGCATGCTGGGTTAATAGGTTGTTATTTATTATTTGAATAAAATCTGGTTTAGAAAAATAATAGTAAAAAAAAAAAATTCTTTTTCTCCCCTATGGCAAACGGTCAGAAAATGGGAAACGTGTGAAACATCTCCGAGAAGGTCAGGCCAAGGCCTTGAGGGACAAACCCGGCCCCAAACGTTTGCAGTAGCGCTGCTCTGCATTTACATCACACGTGAGCAGAGCTGAAAACACCCCTGCATGGTGGATAACAGGGACTGCTGGAAGATGGAGACACTGCAGGGCTGGTCCATCCCCAGCAGGGCCTTGGGAACCACTGGGGAATTCTGTTCTGTAAACACGGAGCCCCTTGGCATCTCCAGGGTTTGATTTTCCAGCAGTTGTGGTGAAAGGCAGAACTCAAAGACTTGAGTGGGAGGAAAAAATCTAGTGTTTGTCTCCATCCCTGCAACCCTGACTCCTCCAGCACCCACCCTCCAGCATTGCCACAGCATTCCCAGGAGAACAGGAGGAATTCCCTGGAGTGGGTCCCTGCTGCGGCAGGGGGTGTGGGGGAACACCAACCCCACAATGTACACCTGAACCGGAGAGATCAGATTTTACAGAAGGTGAGCTATCCTTCCAGATGCTTTTGCCACCTCTGAGCCGGTTTTTATGGACAGGCACTTCCAGGGGCTGGAGAGTGCGTGTGGCTCCGGCCGAGGGCAGGAGCAGAATTAGGACTCAGGTATTATTAATTTTCTGCAGCAAAGCAGCTGAGTGCAGGTGGGAGACATTGCTGAGAAAGGGAGTCAATGGTGAACAAGATCCTCAAGGTAAATACACAACAGGATTGAGCCCTCCATGGTGACTGGCCTTCTGATGGCGCTGGGTGGGTGGTTTATTGTCAGGGATTCCATGGAATCAGCTACTGAAGGGATTTGAGGGAATTTTTAAGAGCACATGAGAGCCACAGCAGTTCTTGAGCTGTCCAAGGCAAGTGGTTTTTTCTTGCATGTTCAGAGACAACCCAATCTTCCGAAAGGTTAATGTGGGCATCTGCTGGGAAGACCTGGGTGACAGCAGGAATCGATGATGGAAATGTGATGAAATACATGGAACTGCCATCACACACTGAAAAAGTGTAAATATATATATATATTCCTGAAGATTCAGGGACCAGGGAGCAGCTCTGAAAGCCAGTAGGGTTTGGAAGGAGACAGAGCAAATGTGGGCATGTGGTGGAGACGGGTCAGGCAGGGGGAGGAAGACACAGCGTGTCGTGCTCTCAGAGCTGGTGTGTCACACATGGGTGGCCTCTGAGCAGGTCCCAGTCTGAACGGGTCCATCCCTTCTGTCCCAGTCACAGAACCCGCAAGAGTCAGTGTGACACCAGTGCACAGAGGAGGCTGAAACACTGAATGTCGCTGTACATTGGTGAGAACAAATCAAAAATTAAAAGCTCTCAAGCAAGGGGTGACTGCCAGCTAAGGCAAGGAAACAACATCCAGGTTTTTGATAGTGCCAAATATAAACATGGAATTAAAACTGGCACCTGGACAAAGAGGCAAACCAGGAGCCTCACTGCTCTCTCCCAGTTACTCCCTTCCTGGCATCCTGGTCTCATGGGTCATCAGAAGCAGCCAAATGAGTCCTGTCAGCATGTGAACGTCCAGATATTTCCAACTCCACTGTGACCAAAGGATAAAGCAACTTTTATCAACACAGTGTTACATGGCTGGACTTGCCTACACTATATTAGATCATTTTTGCATATGCACGTTTTTAATCCAATCCTCCCTATAAGGAATAGTAACTGCAGGACGCGTGATGCTCTGCATTTTAGTTGGAATATCCAAATGTTTTAGAGTAAAATCAAAGGTGTGGAGACTTAGGACTGTGTTAAGCAGCTCTTGTGCTCAGCCTTCAGGTGGCAAAGCTTAAGTAATGAGAGTATTAGAACCGTGACAACACTCTACTGGATTTAAAAATACAATTTTCAGAACTGATTGCCAAACTCTGATCTCAGGAGCATGCCCATTTTTTTCAGCTCTACTAGTTGATCCCATAGAAAGTACTGTTATTTCTCTTACAAAACCAGGCAAAGTCAGGCAGCCAGAGAGCAGTGGTTGGTTTGGAGGGTTTCTAATCCTCTCACAGTAATGTCCTCCTGAACCGACACCAAAACCACAATTATAAAACAAGACGCCAAATTATCCCTCACATAACGGGCTGTGTCAGTTCCCCCACGAGGTCCAGCAGTGTTCACCTGCCTCACGTTCCCTGCTGTTCCTCTTCTTTAACTCTTTAACAATTCTCTCAACCATTTTGGCTTCCCTGAATATCACAGAATCACAGAATGGTTTGGGCTGTGAGGGAATCAGAATACCCGAATGTTTTGTACAGAACAGGACCCACCTGATTAATTTTCTAAGCCATATTCTCATTATTAAAAGAAGCTTGCAAAGCTTTTAGCATCCACAATCTAACACCTAAATAAGGCTCTGCATGTGTCCTCTGAAAAGTTCTGAAGGGGTTTGGGGCTTTTGTTTGTTCTGAGTACACAGGACCAAGGTCCCCAGGGTGATGGGGTGGCTCCAGCCCCTGGACGTGCCACCAGCTGCCTCCTGGGCTGTGGATGTGCACAGTAATCCTGTGACTCATGTGCAGCACCTATTTAAACTAAAACTCAGCAGGACAGAGAGTGAAATTGTAGCTGCTCACACCCCGGTGAGTTTGGCTCACTGCTCCATCAACACAAACGTGGGTTAAGCGAGTTCAGGTGTCTGTGGTGAAACCCTGCTCTGGGCTGTGGGCTCTCGATGCTTTTAGAGTGCTAAGAATAAGAATGTGGTGGCATATCCAAGACTGCACGGCAGCCACAGAAATGCAAGGGCTCCGTTTTCAGTCACCCAAACGCTGCCAAAACCATTCGCACAGCCAAACACCCCCCGGCAGCGATCCAGGCCGGGGCTCAGGACTCCACATCCAGCCAGAGGTGCTGCCCCGGTGTGGGAAACGGAGCAGGAAAAAAGAATTTAAAAAAAAAAGAATTAAAATTTCAACCCCCATAAGTGGGTCTGTTGATGCAAAATAATGACATCACATTTTTTTTGTTGCTGTTCCTTAAGCATTTAGGAATCTACAGTCAATATTTAACTGTCAAGAGAGGGAATGAGTGTGCTTATCTTCCCAAAACACTTTGTAAGACTGCGAATATCCTACATCATGTTGAAATTAGTTACTGTTTTCCTGTGGGTGTGGCTCTGCACTGTAAAAGGTGCACAGTAACTCTCCTTGGATTTCCTTAACGAGTTGGGGGCTACGTTAACAAAAACAAAGGCATGAACTTAAAACACACCCGGCCGTAACTCCACAAATGGCCTTTATTTGGAATAAGGAGGTCTTTATTTTATTTAGTTTAGTGGTTCTTTAAGTCAGGGCCAAGAAACCGCTGCCCAGTAGTGGAAACCCTTCCACTTACCTTGCACAACCACACAGAGCTGACTCATTCATAAATTTTACTGTTTAATGGAATTCTAGAGACTCAAGTTAAGGAGCCAGTGGTTTGGGGAAGTGAAACGAAGCCAGAAAAGCCACTTATCAACCGGACTGGTACAGGAGGTGTAACCAACCTGTGTCAACAGGACCTGAATACTCGAGTCCTCCTCGAGCTCGGTGGCACTTGTGTTCCTAAATCAGAAGATTCTGGGGACACATGCATCCATTTGAAAGATTTAAAAAGAAAATAAAATAATGTGAGACTGTAAAAACATCTGGGTGAAAATTTGGAGTCTGAAGCCATGAAACTGAACTGACATCCCTTGTGCCTTAGGGACTGGAAATATATCACATAGGGAATAAACAACATCTCTCCCGGGGGGGGCAAAAGGGGCATTGTAAGAACAGACAGTCAATTAAATATTATCTGCAACTCTTGTGCCACAGAGCCCACTCCCTTTACCTGCAGCTCACTCATGTCTCATGCACCGTGAAACTGATATTCCTACAGACTCTGTAAATACAGAGGGGTGTTGGCACTCTGATTGTAACAGAAACACAAACTGTACACACAGTTCTGCTGCGCAGTTTAGATTTAAGCCACAAAGCCATGGCACATGGTGAAGGCAGGTTTTACACAAGGACATGACCATGGATACAAAGAAAATGTGCTCCAAAGTGAGGCAGTGCTGGGTGCAGCCCATCCATGGCCAAAGGTTGGTGTCAATAATTGAAACAGAACCAGCCCAGCTCGGTGAGCTCCTCGTCCATGAGAACTGAGAGCAGCTCAGACACGGTTCCTGGGATCAGTTTGAAGGGGGAATCTTGGAGGAGGAACAACTCAACTGGCTCCAGCTGGTTGTAAATGCAGCTTAAGGGATGTTTTTCCTTCAGAAGAATCAAAACTCTCCATTTGTTTTCAGCGAAACGCTGGATTTCAGTTGGGCTGAACTCGTCTCTCAGTCCCTCACAGTCCATCCCTGTTTGTGATTCCAACCCCACCACCTTCACTCTTTGCAATGCCCCTGGGAAGGAATTATCCCAAATGTCACCACTGCTCTACTTGATATTGCCGGTGTCTCTGCAGGAGGAAAAAGCAGCTGGACTCTCAAATAACATCTTGAATTAACAAAATTTAATTATTTGAATTAAAATTATTCTCTCCACATTTTCCTACTCTGCATTCCGCTGTTAAATTCAGAGTGGAAATTACAGCTTCCTTTCCTGGTTTTATGGCCTCCTTTTCTACCCTAAATTTGGGATAGGCCATTTAGAGAGGAGAAGGACGTTCTACAGAAGGCACAAAGAGTGGAGGATGTCTGGATTTAGCACCAAATAATTCCCATCTGGAATTCTGAAGCCAGGGCTTTAGGAACTTTCACCTTTTATTTATCCTGCTTATGCCGATCACAGTTCCAAAGTACATGGACATGGTATTTCCTAAAGCTACAAAAAGCACTGAAAACTGATCGTAAGAAAGGATTTAGGGGGGAAACAAGCCAAACCACAGAAGCAGCATATTAAATGTACAAAAAGACAGCTGGACAATGGAGAAAGGCGACAACTTCAGCTGAAAGGAGCCCCAGTTTATCAGTGGCATAAAGTCAGCAATTAAAAGAGAAAACCCAGGTGACAAAGGGAAACAAGGGGGAGAAGTAGGGAGTAAAGTAAACCAGGGGGTGGCTGGGGGAGGCTGAACACAAAGGAAGATGGTTACAGAGTTGGGATGTTTGTCCTTTAAGGTGTAAAAGAACACACACAAATTGTAGCAATGCTGCAAATTCACAATGAGATGATGATGATGATGGTGAAGTGGAAAATATAAAGTAGAAAAACCCTAGAAATCTTCCCAGTTCTTACTTCAAAGGAGGGATTGTGATAGTTACCAAAGGAGAACCAGGAAGCACTGCACAGGTCGGTGTTGCTGAGCTCAGGTGAAACAAAACAAGGATTTAGGGACTGGGAGGGGAAGGTCAGTGGGTTCTGTGCAGAACAGATGTTCTCCAACACCAACAGCTGGGTGTGCAGGGGGCACCCAGGAGCAGTGGATGGTGGAGGAAGAACTGATCGGAAGGGCACAAGACCAGTGTCTGCAGGATTGGTGCTGGGCACAGCCTTGGGAAGAGCTTAGGGATCCTAAAGTTAATAATGATAATTGAGAACCCACCGAATCCCAAGGCCTGGGCACTGCCAGCCCTGGGCAGTGGCACAGGAGCACCTGCCACCGGGGCAGCTTTCCCATCCCCTGCACCTTGCAACGCCAGGAATGAAAGAGCCCAGGTCTGAATTCACTTTCATCCTTATCAGCTCTGAAGGAAGCAGAAAAAAGAGCCTGGCTGAGGAGCTTTGTGCTCGCAGCCACCGCGGGTTGGGTGAGGACACGCTGGGAGCGGCTGCTGAAATATCGCCTTTTAAATGAGCAGAAAAAGGTGGGGGGCTCTGGAAACAGGTTTAGTGTCCCAATGAAAGCGTGACAGCAACAATTTATAATTTCCTGCTGCCCTGTCCCCTCCATATTTCTCCCTCACTGTGCATCCCTCCTCTCCTTCTCCCCCCACATCCATCCTCCATTTGCCGATAGCTCCTCATCCCGCCTCCCGTGAAATGGTGGCGAGCGCAGGGAAGGGAGGAAGAGAGGGAGGAAGGAAGGGGCTCCGACAGGGAGGGCAGGGGAAAAGGGGAGATTGAGAGAGACAGAGAGAATGTCAAAGCTCAAGTCTGGCATTTGCCTATTTAAATTCAATCACGCAGCCCTCGCCGGGCTGGAAATGGATGGCCTGCGTTATGAATTTCTGATCAGACGGCTGATAGGTTATGAGCGGGGACGTAATCCCATTGAGGAAGGCTTTTTTCCCAAGCAAGGGCAAGCAATAACTGCCCTTCCGAGATGGCTCTTTGCTTTGCCCTTTTTATAATTTTTTTTTCCTTTTCTTAAAAAAAAAAAAAAAAAAAAAGTCCAAATAAGCATTTTTATGATGATAAATGTGTAATAATGATTCATCCTGCCTGCGTCTGAAATGGGAGATGCCTTGGCGGAGCAGACATGCGCTCAAAATAAACTGCCATATTTTTTCTTTTTTAAACCTAATTAGAATTCTCTCCTTCGCTCGGCTCATTTTGTACCAACACTAGTGATCTAAAAAGAAAGTGAAAGGAATGAACACATGCATTGAGACCGGTATTTTTAATACCCTGCAGGGTTTTTAATGTTTTATAGTTTGCCTTTTTTAACATGATGTGTTTACATAAAAGGATACAAAAAAATTTTTTTCTTCAAATGGCAAGAACTGCTGGCACACAGTGGGACAAGCCAGAAATTAGTGTAGAGGCTGATGTTTTCTCACATGTACCCATGTGACATCACCGGTGAATTAACGGGAGCCGAGGCCACGGGCAGGTTTGCAGTACCCAACTCACCAGCCAGAGAGAGCACACGGGGCTGTGCTGGGGCATCCAGGGGCTCCCAAAAAGCAGAAAACAAGGAGTTTGCTGCCTAAAATCTGTGAGGGCTGGAACCGGCCCTGAGGAGAAGGATCTCGGCTCAGGACTGTGCTAACGGGGGTGGCACTGAGGGCTGATGCTTCTGGAAATAATTCAAAGGGAAAAAATGCCATCTGTGGGCACTGGGGAGGGAGGGAAGAGTGGAGAAACATCTTGGTGTTGCTTGCTCTTAGCGGTACCTCTCTAAATGGGTTTGAAACTGCAAGGAACATGGAACCACAGAATAATGGAATGGGTTGGGTTGGGAGGGACCTTAAAACCCATCTCCTTCCACCCCCTGCCATGGGCAGGGACACCTCCCACTGTCCCAGGCTGCTCCAACCTGCCCTTGGGCACTTCCAGGGATCCAGGGGCAGCCACAGCTTGAGTTAAATTTGCCAGTGCTAAATTGCCAAAGCTCTGTGCACAAAGGGAAAATTGTGAATAAGATACAAAGTGATTTTCCCCATCTAAAACATCATAACTTCAGAATTTCTGAAGTTCCACATACCCAAAAGGAAGGTGTCAGGAAACCCCTGAAGTGTGAAGCAATGATTTTCTGAGGAGTCCAAAAAGCTGATGATCCAAGTGGTTTCTTGGTCTCACGCCTCAAACGGTTAATTTTGCTCAGTATCCTCACACAAATGGGCCAGAAACCTGCAGCTGATAATTATGAAATACTGTGGCCACAGGGGAGTTCCCTCTCCACCACCATTGGTTAGGGATCGCCTTATGTCCTGGAGCACTCAAATTTTGATTATTTAATTGAAATTACATATATTAGCATGGGTGTTCTCATTAGCCATAAAATAAAACGTCTAATATTTTCCATCTTGTTGCATCAACATCTGGTGGAGATGAACTCTGAGGGCTGCGAGCCCAGGATGTGAAAATACCAGTGTTTAAATCTGTCACCTTTCAGTGTCACTGTCTGAACTCTTGCATCAGGAAAAAGGAAAACAAAAAGGAAGGGGAGGGAATAAAGAACTGCTTTTTTGCCTTCTTTATCTCCTTTTGTATCATATGCAGAGTAAAAAATTTTTCCTTATCCAAAGTACAATTATCCAGCATATCACAGAATTTATTTTCAATTACAGTTTCTAACTATTTTCTATTACCAGATTTTTACCCCAAGTGTTGATACTCTCCTCCAGTTCACAGGACTGATCAGCTCCCACCAACCAAGTAAAACTCCAGAAAGATTATTTTTTTTTTTATTATCTGTGTTCTAATCAAATATGGGAATTCCTAAGATGGGGATTACAGTGGTGCCACTTGTATTTGCAATTTCTGCTTTACATGTTTATTTGGTAAATCAATAACAGAGCAGAGCTAAAGAAGCAACCTCCAATAATGAAGCATCTTGTTGCAAAAAGCTTTGAGGGGTTTCTCCAACTTATCATTAAACTGATTTTTCCTGGTTTTCCCTCCTGCAGTTAGTAACTTTTATACAGCCATCTTATGATTACATTAACAAAAAAGTAAATTTCCCTCATTTCTCACCACACACTGATATTACAGCATTAATGGCAAATTAACCAGTAAACCCACAAATTAACTCAACTCATCTTCCACCCATAGGGCAGGAATTTGCAATGCAGGGCTGGAAGTTTTCAGTGTCTTTTTAAGTATTATCAAGCTTTTGCTTTTCCCAGTGTACCAGTAAAACCCACACAGGAGCCATTTCCACACTCTAATCACCACTCAGCCCTTTTTAATTGTTTCCTGAAGTACAGCAAACATGGAAGTGCTCCAGCAGGGAGTGAGCCGAGACATTCTGGAGACATTCTGGACACCAGGCCGTGTCAGGGCGAGGTGGTGGCACAGCAGGGACAGTCACGGGCTGCTCCAGCAAGGACAATTCTCCAACACCCTGCGAGGATCAGCCATGGCCAGCTCATGTTTGCCTCACTCTCAGGTGCCACGGAGCACCAGCAGAAGCACCACCTCCACCTCCACCAGCAACTTCAGCCCTGGGGAACCAGGTCCGAGTGCAGGAGAGCCTGTGGAACATCCAGTTTGGAGAATCCCACACTGGTTTGCATCGGAAGGACCTTAAAGCCCATCCAGTGCCCCCCCCTGCCATGGGCAGAGACACCTTCCACTGTCCCAGGCTGCTCCAGCCTGGCCTTGGACACTCCCAGGGATCCAGGGGCAGCCACAGCTTCTCTGGGCACCCTGTGCCAGGGCCTGCCCACCCTCACAGCCAGGAATTCCTTCCCAGTCTCCCATCTCTCCCTGCCCTCTGGCACTGGGAAGCCATTCCCTGTGTCCTGTCCCTCCAGGCCCTGGGTACCTGCCCTGTGTTTCAGAGTGGTGGAATCCTCACCCAACCTTTGGTGCTCCGGAGCCAAGGAGGGGAGGGATGACACAAACTCAGCATCAAACGAGCGGAATTTCAATAACAACAGTCAGAGACATATCTCTGGAATATTAGATTTATGCAGTGGGAAGGAACCGTCAAAACCCTTCCATTTCAGAAATATAAAGGCTTCCTGAGCTAGTGAAGCACAACAGAAACACTCAGTGATAAAGGACATCACAGCTCTTTATAAACTGAACCGGTGGTTTCCCAAATTTAATATGCATGAACAGTGTATGTGAGTCCTCTTAAATCCAAGTACCAAACCCTGCCTGTTTAATAAATCTCACCAGTCCTCCACTATTAGACAGGGGATTAAAACTAATCTATCAATCCCAAAACCAAGCACAGAGTGGATTAAAATGCAAAACACATGAGAGTATGAAGATGCTTAATGCTAAATAACAAACATTTCAATCACAGAAATCATTTTTATCTTCTTGTTTATGCTAAGTAGATACTATTAGGCTTAATATCTGTATTAACACAAGTGGGGGAAGAAACAGTTTTAAGGAGACCTAAATACTTGAATGCTGCTGGATTGCCTGCAAGCAGAGCTCTCATGGTGGGAGCGAGCAGAGCCCAGCGTTTAAAATCCTGTTTACTCTCTCAGGCCAGCTCAGTGGTGCTTGACCTTTTTCCTATGTTTTTAACCCAAAGCAGAACACCCAGAGGGTCCTGACAAAGCCAGAAGTTAAACCTGTTATTTGCATGGCAATATCTGAATATCCCATTTCGCCAACTCTGGTGTCACAATGTTAGGCTCTCACCAGATGCTCAGGGCTCCTTGTCACCAAACTGTGCTTTGGGTGGGACGTGTGGCTTTTTTTTTTTTAGGAGGAAGTGACAGGATAAATACAATAAAAGGTAGAGCTGTGTGTGCCTGCATGAAACGGGGGATGACCAAATGTGACTCACACAATGGCTCCCAGTCCAGCCAATAATTGGCATTGTCATTGTCACTCTGAATTCGTGGCAATGGAATGATCCCCCTGTCTGCAGGACGTTGTGCAGCTACACCTGCCCTTGTCCATGTGCCTGGCAGAGATAAGGATTCGGGAGCACTGCACCCAGCTGTGGGAGGAACAGGCACTCAGTGTGTTCCCTCACAACTTCCGCCTGCTGGGAAATGCCCAGAGCATCCCAAACCTGCAGAGCTGCACCTTCTTCCCGGGTATCTGAGCAAAAACTACCCACTGAATCAGAGGACTCGTTGGATTGGAGTTGAAATAATGTCCAGCAGGGCTGTGTGTGAGGTCAGCACCACCCACAGCTCCCTGTGGTTTAGGAGGAAGTGGGGGACAGCAGCAGAGGTGGAGCCGGGGGCACTGTCCCCCACAGAACGGCTCATGAGGGGACATGAGGGGACTGAGCACAGCCTCCTGCCTGGGAGGGGGATCACAGCACCCCAGCCCAGCACATCCAGCTGGAGAGAGAAACACAAAGAAAGCAAGGAACAGCCAGCCCCTGCCCTCGCCTCAACAACACTGACTTACAGGGATGGGTCATGGTGCCATTTCAGCTGGAAAACACTGGAAAGTTGCATTATCTGTGTTTGGCTTTGTCTTGGGGGCAAGACACTTCCTTCCCTAGTGACTGAAGTCCTTCACTCCCTTGGAAAGCTTGAAATAAAGAAGCACTACAGAAGCATACAGTTTTCTCTCCAGTCACCCCAGAGCTTTCTCCTGCCCCTTTTCCCACTCGTGGTCAGCACTGCTCCCCAGTGACTGTCCCTTCCCAGTGCCCAGAGTGGTTCAATTCGGGGTGTTGGCAAAATAAATTAGTGAGTTTATCCTTGGTAACTGAGGAAACATTTATTAAAACGCCATTTGGAGAGAGGAAATACCTCAGGCAGTGGCAAAACAACTGGGGAAAAAATTAGTCCGTGGGAGCGTAGGGAGCAAAGAGACGTGTGGGCAGGAGGAGGGGAAGTAAAATGGTGCAGAAACTCCTTGAACCTGCACAGCAGCTCTATGTCAATGAGAGGTGTCTAAAGCCCTGTCCAGCTTCTCCCAGTCAGTTCCCAGTGCTGCAGGAGGGGAAGGACCCTACAACAATGACCTGGCTGAGCCCAAATGACCCTGTGTGCAAGGCGAGTCCAGAACTGAGAATTAACTTCACCTAAGAGAGAACAAAGGTTTGGAGGAGAAGCACTTGTTTCTGTGAACAGCCACGTTCTCCTCTTGGTCTCCAGCTTCAGTCTCCTGTTCCTGCACACGTGGTTTGGGGTTTGGGTACCATTGTCAGTAAATCACAGCCCCCCCAGGGCCTGGATCAGCCCTCCCCAAACTGGGCTCCCTCTCCCAGCCAGGGCTGCCCCCAGAACAAAGAGGGGCTGTGAGGAGGATCAGAGCCCTGGAAGTGTGGAGAGGTTTATAAGATTAATTCTTATCTCTCTGGGCAGTGGGTCAAGTCAGAACCGTCATTCAAGGAACTCTACAGATAATCTCCCTTTATTACTTTCAATCAAACTAAGTGTCTGCAATCTGCAGCACGGTTACTAATTTAGCCAAAGAAATTACCTGTAGAGCTCGATTGATTATATAATAGCCAAAATCTAGAATAGTCTGGGTAAGCAGCCATTCAGCTTTTACACCTCTCACAGCAGAGCAGAGCTGCTCCAGGGGGGGAATGCCCAGAAAGGAGCGCACAGTGTGTCTGTCCACTGTCTAATTAAAGCAAGAGAAAAAGAAACTTGTGGTTTGGGCTGCAGTTGGCATCCAATCTAAAAAATTTGCTGTTTGCGAATATTTAACAAATGCATTTTGTGAGAAATCAGATTTCCAGCGCATTCCAGTTAATGGAATTCTGCTGCAGCCCCTGGACAAAACAATGTAAAGCTGCCTGGCTTGTGGAAATCATTCTCCTCCAGTGATGGATAATATAGCATGAGGTTTGCCTTGGTTTGATTAATTTCAGAATATTGCAGGGAAGCTGCATAATCCCTGAGATAGCAGCGAGGAGGAGGAAGACACGATGGAGCGGGATAAAAGCGCGTGGTAACGAGCACAGGCAGTTCCATACATACATTATATAGATATTATATAGATATTATAGCAAGGCTCACAAACTCGGGGGGTTTGGCCGGTAGCAACCACAATAAAGGGTGACACAAAGCAAAAACCCTCCAAACATTTCCACAGCTACGACCAGAGACAGAACACAAACAGAAAATTGCCATTTCCTTTTTCTGTTCACAACAGCCATTATTTATACAAGCCCTGAATATGGAAAAGGCTCTGACAAATTTACAGTGGGGTTTGGATGGATGAGGATGACGAATGATGGATGAGGGAGGCAGAGGATTCCCTTATTAAAGCATCAAATCTTTCCCTAAATATCAAACAGACATCTCGGCTTCAACCGCTTGGCTCACATCAAAGGAAGCAAAATAAAACAAGGAAACAAACCAAGGAAGGAAAATTCAGCCTCTTGATAAAACCTGGAAATCTGCCTTCCCTTATACACAATTTCCACTACTTAACTTAGCGATTTCTCTTCTGTGGTTCACACCTATTTAGAAGACTTACTAAAAAAAAAAAATAAAAACAAACGTGACAAGACACAGCCCCCAAAACCTCAATGAATTTCAGTACAAATCAGGCAGTTGGTATAATTACAATGTGGGGGAGCAGCTGCAGCACCCCAGTCCCCACTGCACTTCCCAGGGGTGTGAACGAGGACAATCCCACCGTTGGTTTCAAGTATTTTCTCCCTTTTTTTGTGTGTGAGGGAAACAAACCCAACGCAGTCCATTTACACAAATAATTGTTGGGGTCAGTCTAATCAAAAATGCAAAAGAAAAAAATCTGCTTTCCAAAATTGTTGTTTTCTGTGTTAAAGGTCAGAGACTTTCCATCACAACGGATATTTGGGTGAAAAATCCCATTTCCTCACTACACCATTTTTAGCTGTGAAAAAAAAAAGGGTGAGTGAACCCTTTTTTTCCAACATCTCCTGCACCTCAGCACAATCAGAGTCCCAGAATGGTTTGGGTCCAACACATGCCGTGCACTGACGGGGATGTGAAACGTCTCCAGGTGCCTTTGCCTGGGACTCACTCACAGTTTTACTACAAAATACAGAAGAAGAGCTGGGGTTCTGTAAAACCCACTGTCACCAGTAGCTCGATGGTCTGCACTTCTGGTTTTGCGTGGAAGTCTCCAGAATTTCATGCAGTGTGTGTTTTTTTCCAGTGAATGCAATTTTTCACCAAAAAAAAAAGTGATAAATAAATGACTGGTCGGGTAAAGCTGCATTTGTGCTTAAAGGAAAAGAGGATCAAAGTGAGGCAGTGTCAGAGAAGGGAACAGCTACAACCCGATTAGGCTGCAAACACCTTTAACTCTTCCTTTATTACTGCACCTATTAGATTCATTTTTAATGATTTTTAACCTTATAATTTTATATTTTAAGTCTCTAATAAATCACATTTACCTCCCTTGGGTGACGTGCTTTGATATTTGGTTATTTATTCACTTTAGTACCTGAATGGCTGTGATGGAAAAATCTTTCCACAGCAGGTTTAGTGCAGTGGAGTCTGGAAGGAGACCTGCAGCTGCCAGAGATTGGTGGAAATAAAGTCAAATGTGCAATCTCCTCTTTTCTTTGCTGGAGCAGATGGGAGCTGGGGACCCATCCTGCTGCAGCCCAGTGAGCAGGTCGTACCCAACTGGGAGAACCTGGATGGCACCAGCAGTGACCCGGTCTTGTAGTCAGAGGTGTTTGGCTGGAAAACCGTGCCAGGCCATCAGGTCCATCTGCTCCTTCTACACTGGCCAAGGCCACCCATCTCCCCAGGTGCCACATCCACGTGGCTTTTAAGTCCTTCTTTTTAGAAGCTGTGGGAGCTCAGTTGATGCCTCCTGGTCCCTTCCGTGCCCGTGGTTCCCGTGTTCTCCTGAAGCTGAGGAGTTCAGTCCTCAGGCACACAGGAATGTACAAGCCAGCAGAGTGAGCTGTGAACTCACTCAGGGGCTCACAGCACGTTTAGGGGTTGGGGGAAAAGCCCCAGAGCTGTTCCATGGTTTATCCTGGATGAGCTCCCGGGGCACAGCAAACCAACCCACCTCAGGTACCACAGCCTGCAACAGACAACGCACCCTGAGAGGCTCCCAGATGCAGCCAAACGAGTCTGTAATTACATAATGAAGCAGACAAACTGCGAGTTTGCTTTTCTGTTCCCCCCTCAGATTTCTAAAAGGCAACGGGACAGCGCTGTGCTAAAAAGCAATAAAGCACGGGTAATTTAATACAAAATTACATCCATATTGAAAAGTTTACATGAAGTTGAGAGCAGGCAGAGGTCAGGTTTGCAGCAGGACTGTCTTTAATTGTGGCCATCAGGTTTAGCAATCCAGATCTCTGGATCAAAGACAAATAAGAAGGCGTTTCCTCACCACTGACTAGTGAAAGCAGACAGTGAGCATGGCCCTATCCTGCACCAAAGAGTCATAAAAATTATTATCTGAGGGGAAATACGCCTTGCTGTTCCACACACACACCTTCACTGGGGCAACGTGGATTTTTCAAGCAGATTTTTCAGCAATCAGGAATACAAATTAAAAATTTTACTATCGGTTTTCAGTTGCAAGGGGGTTTTCTTGTCCTCTAAAAAAATGTGCCATCTTTGTGTTGGTCTTTTTTTAATTTTTTCAGTTGCTTTCAATCACCCTCTCAGCCCAGAGAAACAATTCCTGTCTCCTTAGGGAAGAGATGTGAGCCGAGACAGTGTTTCCTTTCTAAGGGGGTGGGGGGAAGAAAAGGGGGAAAAAAAAATCAAATGAGGAGTAAATTATCAGCAAATCAGATAGAAACAAGCTCCCCAGATCTGCAGATCCATTGTACAAATGAAGCAATTTCATCTCGGCTCACTCTGGGGGTGGGATTTTAAGTGGCCAAGGGGGACTGGAGCGGGATGCTGGCAGCCGAGGCATCACAACATTTGCATGCACAGACCACTCAAATCTGCACCAGGAGACTACTTGCGAGAATCCATCTTTTTTCACTTAACAAGATACAAAATATAAAACACATTTGCCTCTTATTAAGCCTCTCTTGTAAGTGGTTCCAGGTCCACCATTTTTAAAGAGGGGGAGAGGGGAGCCTGGATGTTCTCTTGGGAATTTCACGGGAGTGACTGGAGATGAGGTACAGGCTGGAAGCCTTTATTACTTTTTTTTTTTTNCCTTCCCCCCCCCCCCCCTCTAAAAGCACAGAAGGAATAACATTTTAAATCATTAGCATTTACTTTAAGTAGCACTTTCTCCAGCTCGGCTTCCCCTCCTGGCCCTCGCCCTGCCCGCGCAGAGGAGCTGCCCCCATGGAACTGCCTTCTGGTTTTGGAAGGCAGAAGGTGCTTTTTTTTCCAAAACTCTGGCCTCCAGACTCAGGCGGCTGTGAAAGAAACCCTAATCTCATTTTTCTTTAAAGTGTACTGAGAACAGGGTTCTTGTGCTTATTAGCACTCAGACCTGTGGAGCATTTCGCCTCTTAAAAGTTCCTTTAGTGCTCTTGGAGTAGTCTCTCGTTTGGTTTAAAAACAACGCAAAAGCACCACAAATCTCTGTGAAAAACAAGGGGTTTTTTTTAGCAGGCTCAACCCTATTCACAGTCACACGTTCCACAACATTTTCATCGTTTCTATGCTCGCTAAATATTAGATGCAATATTAAAATATTGAAGAGAAAAAAGGAGGCTGATGGCAACTGTTCGAATTTACAACTCAGACAAAGTGTGGTGAGTTATGAAAGGAGCTGTGGATCCTGCAGGTATGAGCATGTTACAGAAAACAGCGATGGAATAACCCTCGTTCGGTGCTCAGAAAGGAAAAACAAGTGGCTCCTCTACCTGGAAATTAGGTGCTAATCAGATCTCTTCAAAAATAAAAATAATCTGATTTTCTCTGTGTTCTCTCTTTCCATTTGCCTGAAAGGAAATCTGGGGCGCAGGTGCTTTGTCTCGAAAATTGTGGATTTCTAAGAAAATGGGCCATATTTCGGGACCAAGGCAAGCACGGTCCTTCATTTCCACATAAAGGAGGCGGCAGGAGAAATTCTGTTAGAGAACGGCTGAAGGGATGGGAAACAGCATCTGTTGGAGGACAAAAACCACCCAAAATGGGTCCTCAGTGGGATGCAGAGCCCAGGGCAGGGGGTGTTTGAGGCGAGGGACCTGCCGGGGCTCTGGGTGACACCTGAGGCCCCTCGGCAGGGTGGTGGCACCAGCGGAGCGGTGACACGCTGTGACTGGTGCCAGCAGGGAGGTTACCCAGGGGGCTGCTCTCCCATCACCTCCCTGCTCAGATACCCACTCGCACACATCCTCCACCATTCCCTGCCAACAGCTGGCCCTGGGCTGACACCTTGGGGCGGGATGGCAGGAAAAGTCCGGCTCTGACCTTCCCAGCAGCTCCGGAGGACCCATCCACACCTTCTGCTCCGGGCAGGGACCTCCCAAGGAAGGGCTGGTTTCCTTCAGTGGTTACACCAGGTCTCAAGAATTAAGACAAGTGAAGCCAAGTACTAATCACTGATCCTGGGGAGACGTTTCATCCCCTCTGTTTGCAGGTTTTGTGGTCTCTGTTCAGGAAACTTCTCAGTCTGAGCACTGGACTCTGGCCACGCTCCCACAGCCAGAGACCGAAGTGCCTCCACAGTGGCGGCTCCAGTGCCCCGACAGGTCCCTGCTGGGCTCCCCTCACACCCCACTGGCACAGTCACACCCCCTTTCCTTACCGGTTCCGCCCCAGGTTTCCCAGAGCAGGCTCAGGGGTCTCCTTCCATAAAGCCATGGATTCCCGGCGCAGTAACACAGGAACAGCTCCAGCTGCTGCCTCCGAGGAGAGACCCCAGCAAAGGAACCCCTGGGCTTTTATCCCCTCGCAGTCTACACTCCAAGAGCCTTTGGGTCCTGCTCCCCCTCCCCGTCCATCACCTCGCCGGCGTCACTGCTGTTCATCCCCTTTGTTATCCAAAGGTCGGCAATTCCCGGCTCCCATTCACCTGCCCGGATCCCTCATCCTCCTGCCCTTTGTTATCCCAAAGGTTGGCACTTCACGCCTCTTGTCCTGGGCTCCCACTCAGAGCTCAATCTGCATTTCAAGTCTGTACTTCAGCCTCTGAGTGGAGCCACCTGGACCAGGTGTATTCCCTACTCTCAAGGGCGCTGTAACCTGTGCGAGCAGCACACGGGATGACTGTGCATGGGAGACTTTGAGGAGCTCCTGCATCTCCAGCTTCAGAGGTAAAACACCATTTCCCTGGAGCTCTCCCCACTCCACATGCACCGACGGAGGACGACAGCAGCAGTGAGGTCACGGTTGACTCTCACCCACATCTTTGGCTCTGTCATTATTTTCTGGAGAAGCACATTCTGCCTGTTAAACATGTCTCAACATGGCAGCAAGGATTCTCAAACACCACGTGTTATCTCCACCTTTCTCCTTTCAATGTCTTAGGATCATCATTACCTGGTTAACTGTGACCTCAAACTGTCCTGAGAAATGGGATTAAAACAGGTGCTAACAAAGGTACAAAGGAGCAGACTCCCAAGAGCTTGGCTGCCAAACCTCCCTCTCCCGTTCTCAAAAGTGCTCAGGACCTGCTCTCCTGCCTTCACAGAATGATTAAGGTTGGAAGAGACCTTCAAGATCATCCAGCCCCACACTTGCTGTGTGCTGGCACATCCACGGGAGTATGAGGGTTTGAGCCCTGACCTGCGTGGAGGGTTGAGGATTTCATCCCTGTGTTCCTCAGCCACCTAATCCATAAAACGGGGATCCTAACACTTGCTAATCTCAAAAAGCTTCAATTGATTATTTGTTAAGATCACAAAGAACTCAGAAGGAAGCCTTTAACGACCTGGAAAGTCTATCAATTATTTTACCATTATCATTGCTGATAAACTGTATGACTTTGCCCCTTTTCCTTCGCACCCTTCAGACAGGGGAGGTTCCAGGAGGACTCCTGAGGCCACAGCCCAGCTGAAGTCCTGGGGTGTTATGTATCACTGGAGACAAACACAGATTTAAGAGTAAATTCTTCAGGCCAAGGTTCCTGTCCTGTTTATCTCATTGTTATGCGAAAACCCTGCAAACAACCTGAGCAGAGCCCAGCGCTGCAGCTCAAGGCGAGGAGTGAGGAGGAGCTGCTGTAACACGAAGTCCAGCGGTGGGGATCCAACCACGGCCCCCAGAGACTCTTAATGAGGCATTGCCATAAAACCCACGGCTGTTTATCACTGCTAACACCATGACAATTGCATGTTTATTAATGTAATATATGGAATCATATTCAAACCATATGTTTGTCTACACATGGATTCACTGATTTGTTTTCTTTAAATCACTTGACCCAAACTTCAGTGTAACCACACTGTAGTAATTTTCATCCTTTAAGCTGAAAGTCTCGTTAAAGCACCGACCAGGCGAGTTGCCTGTCCAAGTTACAGACATCCTGACACAAGGAGTTCATCAGATTTTTTTGGAACTTCCTACCACGGGCACCTCCCACTGTCCCAGGCTGCTCCAACCTGGCCTTGGACACTTCCAGGGATCCAGGGGCAGCCACAGCTGCTCTGGGCACCCCGTGGAAGGATTTTTGCATGATACTGGCAGGATTTGGTCACACCTGAAAGAGTAACTTGTCCAACATCAGTAAGGGAGGGTATTTCATGGCTGGTGTATTAGGGGGAAGCACGTCCTGAATTACCTTAATTCACATTTAATCTTTTCACCTCAGGGATCCTGGCCAGACAGGCGGGTGCAATCTCGGAATGTGCAGTTTGCAGGGACGGGATAAACAGGGCAGGAGGGGGAACAGCTCATTTTGTTATGGCCTCAGGACACTGAGCTGCAATCGGTCTAACAGGAAGGGGAAAGTTATTGAGCCACAAGCTTTCTCTCAGATGGTTTTCTCTTCAGAAGTTTACTTTACCTCCCAAATTAAATTTTTTGGTAATATTGGCAACCTTTTTTTTTTAAAAAAAAAAAAAACCAACCATGAAGTTGTAGCAGTGTGTCCACAGTTATTTATTACCTGCCTTGTGGTCTGAACAAATATGATTTTGTTATTCCATGTTGTCAATAGAAAAAGCACATATGGTTTTGGTTGACAAAATTATGATAAAATTCACTGTATCCTAAAATATGATTGAAAAGTTTGCAGATGGTTTCTGGGCATACTAGGGAGGGGGAGGATTGAATTTCAACAAAAGACGTGCCAAATTTTTTTTCTCTTCTTACTGTTCACCCTGTTTCCACATCCCTGCTTTTTCCTTATTAGATACGAGGGCAGAGCAGGTATCCAGCCCAGAACTCATCTGTTTCTCCTTAGCTTTTGGCATTCCATCACACTTGGTCATGTTCACCCAGGTTCCTTCACAGATAAACACGAAATGACGTCATAAGTCTCAAGTCACAAACAGCAAAACCCAATTAATGGTAACCTAAAGAGTTTTGCACACCAGAAATTTAATGTCTGACAAATATACTCCTGATCTGAAGGTTTTCAGTCAACCTAAACCTTGCCTTCTCTCTTGTTTTTTTTAAAGCTGAGTTCTGTTCATCTCGGTTCTTTTACTTCCCAAGGGACAGCAGTCTGGGGAGAGGGCCAGGAACAGCCAAACTCTCGTTTGGTTTGCACAGATAACCCCCTGTCCCTCAGTGCTGCTCACACAGCCCAGACAAGCCCTGCCCTGGCTTTGCTGCAGCTTTTGCACATTCTGTAAAACAAAAGACCCCTGTGAGCTCCCCATCTCCCAAACATCTGCACAAAGAGATTTCACCTGTCACTGAGGAAACACATTTTTCTTCTAAGGTTGTCTTTCTGGGGAAGGCATTTATTTCAGTGGTGAGTGGTGCCCCCGGACGCTCTGGTTGGGTGGGCTGGCAGTGGGACAGACCCCGGGTGCTGATGGGAGAGGGGCTGCGAGCTGCAGGATGGATATTTTGAATTAACAACTGTGCACTGGGACCGACCTGCTGTGCTAAAACAACTGGTGGGGAGCACCTCTCACCTTCTCACGCTTTCCAGTAATTTGGGAACAGACTTCAAACCTGTCACGGACGTTTTTCTCTCTGTGACGCTCGTGGTAGTTGATGATCTGCTACATCAACACCTCTAACAGCTGCATGTGCTGTGCACACTCCACGTGGTGACCAGCGTGGGCTGGAACAGAAGCCTGGACAGCAGAGGCTGCTTTCCCCAGCAGAAAGTGGAGGGACGGCGTCCTCGCCACGTCTGAACAAGAGGCGAGCTCTGAACTCTGTCCTTGCTCTCTCATTTGAGCTGTGTTAGTGATGGATAATCCAGAGTACTCCAAATTCATTCCACTTGCCAGAATATTCCCACCTCTGCCAAAGCTGTCAGTGCCCTTCAGCGGCTGTCAGCCCTCCTGCCCAGCGTGTCCAGGGAGCACCAGGCCAGCCTGGAGCAGACGGGTAATTACTGAGGGGAGAACATCTGGAAGGTGTCACTGGAGTGTTAGTAGCTCTCCCTGTCTGTGAGCTATGCCCAAACATGTCGGTAAGTTTTCCAGCATGGAATTCATTTTTCCTAACAGGATACATGTGGAAGTTCATGTTTCAGTTGGTGGCCAGAAGTGGCTCTTTTCTTCTTCAGAAAGATTTGTGACCTCTTCTCCTGGCTACTGTGATGTGATTGACATGGGTGTCCTTTCGGGGAGCACTGAAGGGCCCCAGTGAGACAGAGAGCAGGAGTGCAGGCTCTCAGCCTGGAGCACAGGGCTGTCCCACGCCGATGTCCATGTGTCCTGGGGTGCCAGGACAGGCAGCACAGGCCAGGCTGGGTGAGGAGCACAAAGCTCCAGGTGCAGGGCAAGGTGGGGTGCAGGATACAACAAAGGGATGTTTTCCATCCCACATCTACACCCAGCAGCAGCAGCAGCAGCTCTGGGCACTCTGTGCTCCATGAACACCTGGGCCTTGACAGAGATGGCCATGCCTTCATCCCAGAACTGCTTCAATCCTGGAGGGGATCCCTGGGATAAGGAGGGCAGCCCAACTCAAACCCCTCAGGAAGCTCTGACAAGCACTGGGCAATGTCCAAAGGTCACCCAGCCGTACCTGCTCAAAGGATCCCTGTCCTACAGCACAGACACACCTTCTGTGGGCAGTTACTACACTGTGCAAAGGACAAATTTCACACAGCCCTGAGCACTGACCAAGGAGTGAGATGCTCCCCATCCCACGCCCGCTTCCAGCAGAGAAACAAATTTTATCTAAAACTATTTTCTCATTCCAAGCACATATAAAATAATCAGTTTGATGGTGACAGTGACCCCACACATCCATAACAACCGCTCAAACGTCCCAGCAGAACGCACCGCACCTGCAAAGGTTCCTCTGCAAAGGGACCCTGGGAACAGCTTGGACCCAGAGCAACGTGTTCTTCTGCCTTGTCTGAGCCAAGGCCCTGAGGGGCAGGGTCAGCACTGCATCACTGCGGTCCTTGATAGGACACTAAACCTTCTCACCCACCAGTTCAGAGGGAAGCATTCTGCCCAATAAACCTTCCTGACATGCAATAAAATAACACATTTATTTACTTGCTTGAACCCACCAATGTGCTGTTCATTTCGGTGATTGATAGAATTGGGTTATAATAAGCATACTTTATTATTGAAAAATTTAATTTAAGGTTTAAACATAAAACAAATGGTATTTTCAAATCTATTTTAATGGAGGCTATCAAAACCATTCCATTGCCATAAGGGAAAAATTCTGTCTCCATATCTGTTATGTATATATGCATAAAATCCTCAGCCTACAAGTCAGAGTCGCCTGTCCTTCTATCAATCCATCATTCTGAAAATAGAATACAGAAAGCCTTATTTTTTCACTTAATTTTCATTAGATTCTTGAGGGAATTAAAATAACACAATAATGGGCAAATGCTGCCACTACAAATCCAAATGAATCCACTTATGGACGGAATTCGGCCAAAATTCCGACTTGGAGTGCCAAGTACAGAGCAGACACCCATAAAAGTACACGTGGAGCTGGAGTGTGTCAGGTAAATAAATAACATTCTTGAATTCCAGAGAGGAATACGCGTTCCTTCAATGACACGGGGCACTGAGCACGGTCCTCCAGCCCCATCCTCTCAGCTGGGGGGGTGGAAGGCGCCTCCAGCCTGCGGGTGGCCCTGAGAGCTCCACCTGAAAGGCTCCCCTCAAAGTGTCCCCTGCAGCCACAGGGACTTGAGCTAAAAGCACACACAACAGTCCGGTGCCCTCGGGGTTGAGGAACATCATCTGCCCACAGCTGGCCCCGCTCTCCTCAACGCCCTGCTCCATTCCTGCCCCACCACTGTTTAGTTGTGGACACAGGTAAAGTATGTTTTAAATTTGAATACATTTAAAGAGAACACCTTGTTTAAGGAGGAGTGTTTAAGTTCGGCAGGTTCTCATTCACATCTCCCTTACATTTTCTTAAATCACCCCAAAGCCCAGCAGCACTCGAAAAGCACAAGGTGTTGACTGGATTCTTGTTTGATAATTATTTAATTGGGGCTCTGCCGTGCCAGGCCAACACCCTTGGATGCAACACATTTCGCATCGTTGCAGGAAAGAAATTTATCTTTTGCAATTACTCCTCCTTTCCCTGGCTGTCCCTTTGATGCAGGTCTATTGTTTCAGGGGAAGGCAAATGTATTCCTTCCGCAGGTTTGTGCCTTGAGTGGAGTCTGTGCACAAACACAAAAAGCCCCGACGCGGTGTCGATGCGGGCTGGGGCTGCCGCACGCCGGCACATGTCAGGTTTGATGACTGATGGTACTTACCACACATTTACACAACAAAAAGTACATGAAAAAGACCTCAAGATTGCGAGCCAGTGTCACAGAAAGTGAGGAAATTCGCATTTCGGGATTTAAACTTCCAATATTGACGTGGAATGCTGAATATTAAAACAGGCTCCTATTAGAGGGAAGGCACTGAATAATTTTTAACGTAGACTATTAATTTCCTGGAATTTGTTGTTCTCTCTGCCTCTTAAGGCTTTCACATTTTTAATTAACTTTTTGGTGTGTCCCTGTCTTGCAATTTCTGAGTTGCTCCACCAGTATAATTACTTAATATATGCAGCACACGTGATAACTTAATTGGAAACGTTAACCACAATATGCACAGAAATCATAAAATCGCCACAAAACTTGGAGAGTAAATGTTTCTACAGCTTTAGCGAGTTTATAAATGGTTGTTTCCAGTATTATTCTCTAATAAAAACAATTACACCTAATGCCAGCCCAGCCTGGAGTGAAATTAGGAATAAGAAGAAGAATAATTAGTACCTACAGAATCCCTATCACCATGGTGTGATTAGTTTCAGGTGGAAAAACAGATTTAGGCTCAGGCAGCAACATTAAGCCCCCTCTCTTTGATCCTCTGACCCCCTCCCCCTGGCTCTGGCGTTGCTCCTACAAACCCCTTTTGCATCCAAACCTTTCAGATGTTGAATTGCTCTTAGGAGATGGGGAGCACGGAAATAAATGGGAATCAAAGGTGCTTAGAAACGTGCGGAGCCCGAAGGATGTGGAGTTAAAAATAGGAAAGTAAACTGAATTTGGGGGGTTTTTTTGTAACATTCAAGAAGATTATTCCCAAGTTGATGGCAGGCCTTATCCTGCTGTCAGTTCTCCCAGGCTATTTTACAAGCTTTCCGAGGGAGAGCGTGAGCAAACCCAACACGCTGCAGGAATATGCATGTTAAACCAGGGGATAAAACATCTCCCCCATAATGACTGTTTGCTCCACTCTGGAAAGGGCTTGGGAGAGAGGGAGGGAGAGGAGCACTGGGAGGAAGGCAGAGTGCTGTGAGATAAAGCAGAAACTGTTCCTTTGAATACAACTTATGTTTGCTAATTCCATTTCTATCCCTTCAGAAGGGAGGCTCCATCTTACAGCACGCTGCAGCCATTTTCCCTTCACCAAGAAAGAACAGAAAATAAGATTTTTTCCTTGAATGAACCACAATATTGGTTCAAAGGCTGACGGGAGCTAAGCAATGGCTATGGATGATTAAGGCCAGTATCAATCTAGAGAGAGGAATTTTCTTGATATCTCCAGACAAATCTGTAATTCCGGGGCCAAAGGAGCCACCAGGGGTGCTCCCACATTTTGATGTTGAATCAGGATTTGGATAGGCCTATTATTGCAAAACATGATCATTTATCAGGTTCCAAGTCTGGTGACTCTGCTTTCCAGCCTGTGGCTTCACCTGGGATGAGCACGAGCAGTACACCCCATTCCCTCCCAAAGGCAGCACCATGGCACGTCCCTGGATCAAAGTCCATGAGTCCTTCCCATGGAAGTTTGAGAACTGAGGAGAAACCGATTTCTACTGAGCAGAGTTATCTAAGGGGTATCTCAGATGATTGACCATTTTTCTCCCCACCAGAGAGCAAAAAGAACATGAGTTACAAAAACAAATTGTTTTTCTTCCCAGAGCCAAAATCCCACACACTGAAATTTGGACACGGGACAATCCAAAATGTGACAAAAAAGAGTCAAAGGCTCCAACCAGACTGTCTCACCCTACAGCCCCGTCTACCTGCAGGTTCTTGGGAAATCTGGCACTCTGGCTCTTGGAGCTGGAGCGATTAAGGGGTTGAAATCTGGGGTTATATTGAGAAATAGGTTTCAGCCTCTGTTCTGACTCCAGTCGGTGTTACTGACCAGTGGCAGGTGCTTGTCATGCTGCCCTTCAGCAAAAGACAACTCCCAGGAACACTGAAAGCCGTGTTTTAGCTCCCAAACTGTCTGCCCTGTGTTTGCTGCCCTGCCCAGCCCCGAGCCCAGCTCCTTTCCACCGGCTGGAGACACCAAGTCATCCTCCCCTGCGAGGCTGAGAAGGGCACTTTATTCCTTCCAGGTGTCCTGCCCTGCTTTATTTATGGGCTCACTTTCTCCCCTAGTGCGAGAAACCCAAGCTTTCAGCCAGCTGGGAAGGATTGGCAAGACACATTTGGAAGGGGAAAAAAATTAGCAACGCTTTTTTCTCCCCAACCTTTGCTCACCTTACCAGCGGGGAATTTTCCAGAGCACTTAAACGAGCCCCACACCAGCCTCAGCATCTGCCCCGCCAGCCGTGAGGCACAAGGGCTGGGGAGAAGCTTCCCATGAGGAATGACAAGGAAGCTGGAATGGTATTTCTGTTCTCCAGAACAGGGGACCAGGGACCATCACGGCCCTGGTAACATCACCTCCTCCCGTCCCCACGCTGGTGTGGCAGGGACAGAGAGGAGGTGCAGCACCACATCAACCCAAAATGACACCCAGCAGCTCCCACTTGTGCCACTGTGCCCAGGAACCCTCCAGCTGGATGCATCTTGTTTTTCAAATGGAAACATCAGAAAGAACCAGCTGTGCATCCCCAGCAGCTCCTGCAGCTGTAAATTCACATCCAGCAGCAGGGGGTCATTTCTTTTGCTGGAAAAGCAAAGTCGGGCACAGAGGATGTGCTGCAGCAGCTTCGTGAAGCCCAGGACCCCTGTGGGACCAAACCCAGTCAAAGTTCAGTGGTGCTGGATGGAGCCCATGGGGCTTGTCCCCACTGAGCTCCAGTCCCTGGGGTCTCAGTCGTCAGAAAGGTGATGTGGGAAACGTGCCAGGAGCTCAGTTTCAAAACACACAAGAATGAGGACCCTGGAAAAGTTGTTTCTTGAAAGAAAATTAATCTTGGGTTTATCAAAATGAAGTGTCAGATACCTTTATGCAGATGTGAGAGAGATCCTACCCTGCTTGGTTAATGGCACGTTATTCCTTTTCTTACATTGTCAACTATTGTTACTGACTGTTAATAGCATTAATATTTCCATCACTTAATTTATTTCATTAATCCTATTCAGGTTTCCCATTCCCAGCATATGAACTGTAAATAGCAATAATAATGCCATCAAGGTTAATATCAGTGATGCTGAAGGGTATTATGTAAAGCACAGGCTGTGAGCAGCAGCAGACAGGCGCCTATAAAACCTGCCCGCGCTGGCGGGGGGTGGGTTAAACAAAGGTCTTGCGCAGATTTACGGAATTGCGTTATCTTCTGGAAGAGGGGAAGATTTAATACCCAAAGCCTCCTTTAAATTTCCTGTAATGTTCCTTTCTATCCCCCGACTGTAAAAATACAGCCAGAGACACCCGTAAGGGATGGCGTTTTTAGCTTAAATTATTAAAACTCTAATAGTGGTTTCAGTTTGCATCTAAAAGCAAGGGCGGTGGCAACAGACACTTTGTTTGTTCCCTTTCAAATCCTGCCGTGCAGGTGTTGGGGGGCTCCGGGCAGTGCAAGGGAAAGGTGTGTAGGACAGCACAGGACAAAGTTATGGATGTCCCCTGAAAGCCAAAGGCTGGGTGGGAGGGGGGAGGTGGCCGACCAGGGGACCCCAAGGAGTGAGACACCCCCTGTGCCAGCTGTGAGGAAGGTTCTGGACACAATTCCAGGACACCACAAACCCAGGGTGGCCCTACACCATCAGGTGTTGGTGCACAGCATGTGGCTGACCAAGAGGAGTGGTGATCCCATCAGCACCACCACACATGCAGGATTTACTCCCTCAGAAATAAAAATTAATCCGGCACCTAAGGGATTATGAGCAATTAACAGGCCCAAATGCCTGTGGGCAGATGATTCTCTCACAACTGAAGGCTCATGGGTCCTGCAGGTTCATCAGCATCATACCCAGGTGACCCTTTCACCACAGGTGAGGCCAGGGCTGAGGCAGGGACAGCAGAGGGGACACCCCTGGCACATACCTGGCAACCTCAGGAAATATCTGCTCACGTTACTTGGGAAAAAAAGGACCAAAAAAAGATTCAAATGAGAGAATTTCAATCCTACAGGAATTCCAGAATAGAGGCGGCACTGGTGAAGAGCCCACTGAAAAGAGAAGGCGAGGGAAATGTGGGGAAAGGGCTCTGCTCGCCCCTCTGGGATGGATTTCTGGAGATAAAGAACATGTCATCTTCCTGTGCCCAGCCAGCAGGATTGACAACTCACACCACCGGATTTGGAAGGCATTTGTTAAAAGAGCTGGAGCCATAAAACACCTTTCTGCTCCTTTTTCAGGGATGCTGCTGCAGAGGGTGCAGGACCTGCCAGGACAGGGAATGCAAAAGGACATTTGCCATGGAGGAAGGCTTCATCCTGCGGTGGGAAGTGGCCCATCCACACAGACCCTCCTTTCTTTGTTACATCTGCCTTGCCTTGAAGAATTAAATTAGATATACACGGGGGAAAGAGAGAGGGAGAGGGGGAGAGAGGGAAAGAGGGAGGGCAAGGAAGGGAGGGAGGGAGGGAGAGAGGAGAAAAAAGGCTCAGGCAGGAATATATTTCCTATGTCTGGATAAGGGGAAGGATTCGAGGTAATTGCTTGCTTTTCTCATTGTTCTCAGCTGCCAAGCAGAGATTCATAGAGTGTCTGCAAAGATCTCTTTTTTCTTTTCCTTCTAATTCCTCACCCCCTCGAACCCCCATCTGCCCCGATCCCTTATCCCTCCCCTTCCTCCTGCTTATTCCACCCTAGGAGGGGGGAAAAAAAAAAGTAATTTGTCTGTTTTATTTATGATGCAATGAAGGTATGCTGAACGCATCGGGATAACCTGACACTGGTCAAACTATCTGTCAGCAAAGAAGAACTGCCTTCATACTCCAGCGAGTGCATAATTTAACCATTTCTCTCCCAGAGGCCAACGCCAGCCCATCCATTCCCAACGCCAGGGTTTGTCACTGCTCCCTCCACAATCAAACCTGGGCTTGTTGGCAAAACCCACCATTTGACATGTTTTCAATCAACCCTTTATCTTCTCATTTTCACTAGTCATATACAGATTGTCTGCATGTAATAAAACTTCTCCTTGGAAAAACAGAAAATGATTTGAGATATTCAGATGAAAGCCAGGTCCCAAAACAAGATGGAAAACACAAATCTGCCAGCGAGGAAACCAATTCAGGATGGATTTAGGACCCAGATAGAGCCAGACAATTTGATGCTGAGTATGGGGGAGAAATTGTAATGCCTCAGGTCTGAGAGGAGTACATCTAATCCCTTCCTCCTGATGCACAGGGACCAACGGCTTCAGCTCGGGGAGAAAATGCAACCCCTCCACTGAGCAGGGCGAGAGGCAAACAAGAGCTAGAGGAGGGAGAAAGCCAGGGGGAAAAGAAGAAAATACTATTAGCATCTAATATTCCAAAATATTTGAAATGTGAACCAAAAATTAAAAAAGAAAAAATTAACTGCATAAGGGTGGGTTTTGGTTAATTTAAAAACCCACAACCAAACAAAAATAATCCGCACAAGTGCCGTCGAAACAGGATGGAGCAAAGAGGCAAAAGGAATTGCCATTTTCAATTAGTCCCAGTATTTTCACATCACTCCTCCTGCGGCTCAAGGACCACGTGTGACCTCGCTGGCCAAGCTGGGAGCCCAAGGGCCATTTTCCAGCAGGGGCTGTGCCGGCGGTTCCAATCCCACACAGGTCCCCGTGTCCCCACACTCCGGGTACCAGACGGGCAAGAATTGTGGAACAGGACTGTGGTCCCAGCACAAAGCACGAGCCCAGCAGCGGCCCTGGAACGGGCAGCAGAGCCCGGGCCCAGCACACCCACAGCATCCCGATGGTTAATCAACGACAGCACAAAGTATCAAATAAATAAGAGGAGATTTTGCCCTCTAATGTGATGCATGCAACAGGGATCAGGGCAGGACTCCAGGAAACGAGGGCTTTGACGAATAGCTGCTGCTCAGGATCTTATTTATTCCCGATACACCTCAGCCCTCACCATCGCAATCAGGAAAAGATTTTATGAATGGGAATATCTCCAGCAAGAGGGAATGTGAAATGGAAGGCAGATAATAGGAAGGGTCGGGTCAAAGCCAAGAGGCGTTCCCCGGGCCGGGCAGTGACAGCAGCCACCACAGGACACCCTGGGGCCACTGGCCGGGGCCACCCTGCTCACACGGACCCCTCCGGGAAGGAGGGACTGCAGAATTAAATTCGGGCTTTATTCCGAGTCCCCAAGAAACCAGCAACTGGAACTCACACGGATTTTCCTTTGTGAGATTATTCAAGAGTCAATGGTTACAGCTATTTGCGCACTTACCTATAAATATAGAGTTACAAAACACATATCAAGATAAAAACAAATATATGTATTTGGCAAAAACCTAAAAATAAGGACATAATTTGGATATGGGAATCAATTTATAAAGGAAGAGATACTGTAGCAGATCTGTCAAAAACAGGCATATGGTGCTGTTTCTCCTGTAATTCAGGAAATCCCATATCCACACAAAAACGATGAACATTCACATTTTTCACACAAAAAATTCTGCCCTAATAATTAGAATATTTGGGAATAAAAGGGACGTCCTTTTTACTTCCTCATTTACCTTTATTTTTTCACTAGGGAATGAAGAAATACCATGAAATTACAATAAGCAGCTACATTCCTTTTCATTCACCAGGATTTTAAATATTAAAATACAAGTAGAGATCAATCCAACAAGGTTGGGTTTTGTTGTCAAATCACAACTAAAACAAAAATTAGTTAAACCAATTTAATTTTGTTAAGAAAAAGCCACAGTATGACTGAAATATTCTGTGCCTGCCTTTAAGTTGAACTAGTTTTTAAGGCTGAGCCACAACCGTGTGAACAGGACACTCATACCTGGAACAGTCGCGTTAATTTAAAGGCAGGAGCCCAAATAACATCGTCCTAATTCCAAACAGGCTCATCTCCTCAAATCCACAGGTAAAACCCACTCAGATAAAATTACAGGTCTTTTCCAGAGCCCAGGAGCTGCCCGGCTCTGAACCCTGATTCCTGCCCGGGCTTTGGAGTGTTCATAATTTGCGTTTGCCAAACCAGCCGGGTTGTTTCAGCAGGGAGATGGGATCGGTTTTCCCTCGTTAAGGAGCTGCTCTGCCATTTTGAGGTTGCTGCTTTCTCACCTGACTCGGCCCCACGGAGCCCAAACCACAAACCTAGAAATGGACGGAACGGCTCAAAACAAAATCTGTTATTGGCAATAATTCTCCCGTCCTTCCTCCCCAAAACGCAGAGCACGGATATGCTGATGGGAGGGAATTTACTCAGATCAAGAATACTTTAATCAGGGACTTAGAGCAAATGACAATCATGCTTAGTAAAAATCATACTTAGTAAAAATCATACTTTGCAAATTACGTTTGTAAAAATGTATTTTGTAAAAAATCATGCTGAGTAGAATAAAAGAAGTCCCATTTCATGTCAATATTTTAAAAGAAAAGTAGGAAATATTTGCAGAGAAGAAAAAACAAAACAAATTAAAAAGACTGAAGTAGGTCTCAGCCAAAAGAAACTTTAAAAATAAATTCACAATTCTCATCAGCAAAGTAAAAATTCTCTGGACTATAGATGTCTATGAAATCCAGACCTACATTTTCAGAGCTGGCTCTGAGGGTATTTTTGTTTACGTGCTTCTTTGGTGTAATAAAAGCAAACAATAAAATGCAAGTGCTATTAACTGGAACACATCCATGAGGGTTTTTCCACTCAGATGAGTGACGGGCATAGACGGTGCCTGACCATTTCTACCCGGGTTTAAAATAACCCTAAACAATTTCTATAATCTGTTTTCAAGGACAGCTTGTTGGTAATAGGAGATTTTTTTTTTTCCCCACAAACTTCAGTATAAACTGTTTTCTGGTTTGGCTGGCGAGTGTTTCTCCTCAGAGATGCACTTGTAAGTGTGTCCCTTTCCCATCTCTAACAGGGACACATGGAGTGAGGGGCTGTGACAGCCCACGCCTGGGGCTGGACACCCACAATAATTCCCTTTGGGGATGGCGCTTTAATGAAGGATTTTGCCCCTCGTATCCCCACTGCCACTAGACTTTAACACAGCCAGGCAGCCTTTCCTCTTTCCATCCTTTTTTATGATTCCCATTACCGCAGTCCCCGGGCCCCCCGCGTCCCTCCAGCCGCTCGCTCCCCACATCGGATTTTTTCCTCCTTAAATCTTGGGCTCTTCCCGCTGGCCTCGTGCTCTACCAGGGAATCATTTGCTTTCATAATTTACATTTTTTTTCCTCTCCGTCTCTCCGGGTTTGGCAGGGGATGCAGGCTCGCTGCGGGTGCTGTTCGTGGATGCCGAGTGCCCTCTGCAGGAAAACAGCCCCAGACAGGGAAAAACCCTTGGAAATGGGGGAAAACAGGAGCAAAGATCTGTTTGATTGTGGTTTCTGCTCATTTAGTAATTCTGACACAGCTCAGGAGTGCTGCTGGGTGCTGGGCTGAACTCCCTCAAGCTGCTCCATCCTCCCCAGCCCCACGGCCACATCTCAGCCCGTTCCGCTTGGAAGCAGATCCAACAATTTTCCTTTGCCAGGTAATGTTTTCTGGCAGGCTCTGAAATCCCTGCCACGTATGGCCAGAGCACAGACACACAGGATTCCTGCTTCTCCAGAAGCAGAGCTGTGCAGGATGGAATTTTTATTAGTTTTTCCCCAAAATAAGCTCTTCAGGAAATTCCAAATCAAGTCCTGCTCAGACACCTGCCTGGAATGACAGCCCTTGCTGGGTGTGCCCTGGGCACTCTCCTTTATAAACAGCAAATTCTGATTACGTTTTTTATATATATCTTGATAAAATCAATGCAAAAAAAATGACCAGGGTAAACCTTGAGTGGCAGATTTAAATCAGATTTTTTTTTAAAAAAAGGTAATAACAATAATAATTTGAAAAGCCAACAAAGGGAACACTCTTAAGGCAGGTCTCTAACCAGGGAGAGGCCTCCTGAAAGCCTTTTAATCACGGGCTGGACCCGTGCGGGGACCCAGCTGCCATGACTCCATCCCCAAAGGCAGCCATGTGTCTTGTGGAGGAGGGTGGGATTAGGGAAAAACACCCTTCTCTGAAGGGGAGGCATTTCGAAGGACAGACGTCATGAAAGGCGCATTTCCTCATCCTTCCCAGGAGCTAATCCAGCCTGTGCAGCACAATAGGCATCGCTCACCGTGCCAGGGGCAGACTCCCGGGCTCCTTCCCCTCTCCCCCCCTTTTTTAAGGATATCACTTATGCAAACCTCACCCGGCCTCTGCCTCCAGATTGTGCATCAGAGCAGCAGGGGGGCTGATGAAGTGCTCATTTTTTTACATCACTCTTATAAATTGCTCTCCCCATTAATTGTTTCCATGGAAACAATGCATTTGGCTTAGATGGGGACCCTGAAAAATTTTTAATGGGATTCTTGAAACTGTGCAGGAGGTGGGTGGGGGAAGAGAGGAGGTGCTCTCAAACACCCTCCCAGGAGCTCCAGCCCAAGTTCTCCCAACGTGTGCTGGTAATTGCTCCTGGCCCAAAGCTGCTGAGCCTGGAGTCAGGCAAGGAGCTGAAAGTATTATTCAAATGACCAGGGGAAAAAAAAAAAAAAGCCCCAAAAGGGCAAGTACAGATTACGTGACAGCAGAGACGAGAATTTCCAAACACCTCCTGGCAAAACACAGCCATGAGACCATGACCAAATAACAATTCTTTAATGTCACAGCCTTAACTAATAATTTAAGCATGAGCAATCCTTGATAACCCATCAGATCCTCCAGCGGCCGCGGTGCTGGCGCAGAACCGCGCGCTGACAGGGACAGCAGTAGCGACACGTCCCTGCACACCCACCTTCCCCTTCTCCACTCGTCCTACGCCTGAGAGGATTTTTCTTTTAATTTTTTTTTTCCCCCAGCAGGGAAAGTATTTGTATTACAGGGTATGAAACTAGTCCAACATGCAAGCTTATTTAATTTGGAAAATGTGTGGCTAAATGCCACTTGTTATGGGATTAGTTAACAGCTGCAAGTCTGCTACTGTGGAAAGAATTTTTTTCACAAAAAAAAAAAAAAGGAAGGGAAGAAAGAAAAGGATTTAACTGAGAGCTGCTGTGTCCTGTTTCCCAACTTTCTGTGTGGATTTTCACGTTCCATCTAGTGTCTGTGGGGTGATCCTCCGTGCAGTGCCAGCATTAATTGTCCCCAGCAGTGTCCCTGCATGCCCAGAGCAGCCGGCCCAGCCCCAGGGCATCACCAGCACCAGCAGCAGCTCCTGGCTGGTCTCAGACACCCACCAGCATCAGGTTACTGGCAGCTCTCAGGCTGTACCTCCAGCTAATCCCGCAGTGCAGACAGGCTCTAAATTACTTGTTAAAAATCCTGTCCTCGTCCTCAGTGTCCTCTGCTGTCCTCCACCACTAAGTGCTGCTAATGAAGGAGCAGATCATCTTTAACACATCAGTCACACAAGCCAAACCCACCAGTCACTTTATTTTGACCAGGGGAACTGCCTGACCGTGAACAGATATTTCCGTGAAGATGCCAAGCAGCAGGTTCCTAGACCAGAACTTGCTCCCCCCACCCCTAAGTGCTTCTCATTAGTACCCCATTGGTGTTGTACTTTCTGCTCAGGAATGTCTTATCTCAGAATCATGGAGTGGTTTGTGCTGGAAGGGACCTCAAAGCCCGTCTTGTCCCACCCCCTGCCACCGGCAGGGACACCTTCCACTGTCCCAGGCTGCTCCAGCCTGGCCTTGGACTCCTCCAGGGATGGGGCAGCCACAGCTCTGGAGCTGAAGCCTCTGTTGGGTATTAACCACGAATCAGGTGCTTGGCAGCAGCCTCAAGGAGCTTCCCGGGGAAGAAGCCACCCCAAATGCTCACCCTGGGGAGGTGTGAGGATGGGAAGGCGGGAGGGGAGGAAATGCAGCTGCTGAGCACAGCAGGGGCTGCTCAGATGGTGTCGCTTCCCATTCCAGGCTCTGCATCTCGCTGCTGCTCAACCTACAGCACAACAGCCTGAAATGTTCTCATGGCAAAAGCCTGACGAAAGACATCAAATCCATTTGTCACCCACCATGACAGGGTGACCCAAATTATCTTTATGGAAGATGCGTCCTACCGGATCCACTGCTCTGGGGGCCAGGACGATCTCACGCCTGGCTCTGGGACACTCAGAGAGGGAAATGGACAAGGGGGTCAGCATCAAACCACTGAAGAATTGCCTGTGCCTGCAGCTGTCCCAGACCACTCATCTCTGAGCAGAAGGCAATGTCTGCCTGGCTTCAGCAGAGGTTTTGGGGGGCTTTTCCCAGCTCCAGAACCTCTGGAAGTCCATCTCTCCCCCTCTGAGCTCTGCAGCCTGTCCCTGCAGCAGAGGAGACCTGAGCCACTGAACCTGGTGGATGGGCTCCAGCCATCTCTGCACAACTGGTGCGGACAGTATTCCAGCTGAAGTTTTGTTTTAATGCTGCATTTACTCCCATCACTTAGAAACAGCACAAAGGCAGTCACTTCACACTGGCTGT
Source organism: Pitta sordida (assembly GCA_013390025.1). Lineage (NCBI taxonomy): Eukaryota > Metazoa > Chordata > Aves > Passeriformes > Pittidae > Pitta > Pitta sordida. The sequence goes on along the minus strand of WEKX01021122.1, from coordinate 264,480 downwards.
TCCTTTCGGGCCCCGCAGCCCGCCTGCTTTCATGTCACGCGCACACACATGACCAGGCTGCACTGACACACACCCCGCAATTACGTGGGAACAGATGGATGCTACGTGGCATTTTTCTGCTACAAGTGATACCCTGAGAGGGGGAGGAGGGAGGTAATTGGGAGCAAGTTTCTGAAAATCCCATTTCTCTTACACCAGTGCCAATTCCTTGACCCCAGCCTGAGTCAATGTGCTTCTGCTTGGCTCAGCCTAGACCTGACTGTGCAGCAGCAGCTTTTTGCTGCCTGAAGATCAACAAACCTGATGTCACAGCCAGGTTCTTCTCTGGCTGCACACAGGCTGTGCCTCCAGCTCTGTGCTGAAGGGCCCCAGTGGACTCCCAGCGCTGCTGCTTGGTGTGTGGGTTGTGCTGAGGGGCTGGGAAGACCTTGAAAAGATCTTTAAAAAGCGCTGGAGATAAAAGCTACAAATACCCTTTTCAAGTGTATCGATATCTCACTGGCAGTGAGGACCAGCAAACCAGCACAGGGATCCCGGTACCTCACAGGGCTGGGTAAGCTGCACTTGCCATTTCAGGGAACAAACATAATCCCCCCCCCCATCAAATTTAAAATCAATGGGGAATTATAACTCATTGGAGAAGGTGAGGCTCTGAAAGCTCCATGTGAGTTGGCTCAGGGGAGCACTCCCACCCTGTGCTGCTGGGTACAGACACAGACACACAGCCCTTGTCCTGCAAGGAGCATCAGCACATCCAAACTTCACACACATCCACAGCTCCACTGGGACCGGCACGATGCAGATGCTCCCAGGGGAAAGCTGCAAGCGTAAGGAAGCTGTCACTTCCTTCAATCCCTTTTATCTTAAAAGGGTCCAGGCTGGATAAACTCTGTTTTTCACAATGCCACAGTAAAATTTTCCTTTTCTGCTATTCCCTTTAAAAGTGATAGAGTGAAAATCCTGGTTTCCAAATCTGGGGGTTTGCAGCCTCCCTTCCCCCGGGGGGGAGTGGGGTTGGGGAAGGTTTTTTCCATTCATCCACATGCAAAGCTAAGTCCACTTTAAGAGAAACAAGCAAGAATTGGGTTTCACCATTTCAGAAATGAAAGGTATTTACCCTCAAGACAGTAAAAGATCTTTTAAACCTTGCTGATGTGAGGGAGGAAATGGGAAGTTTGCAGAAGTGAAGCTGCAGCCCCTGCTCCTCCTCGTGTGTGGAGTTAACTGAAATCAATATGATTTCTCCTGAGCGCAGCTGCATATAAACATTTCCACATTTGAATCTTTTATCAGCGCTAAAGCTGCTTTCAAGAAAAAAACTTTTCCACAGCAAATTCAAAGTTCGCCCAGCTCCAGCCCTCTGATCATCGTGGTGACCCTGTTTTGTCCTACCTCACGAAGCCACACAAAGCAAATCCCTCCCACAGAAAAAACCGAGAGCTATTTGCTGGAGCCCTGATAATGTTTAAAAATATATAGTCAAACATCATGCTAAGTGGAGGCCTGATAAAGTCAAGTCCATCTCTTAAGCCAACCTTCAAGGTAAAATTAATAATTAATTAGTAAAGCCAGCACATGGAATGATTGCTATCAATATTTTAATACTTTTACTGCTAATTTCATTCTCCCTCCATAATCTGCTGCTGAAGAAGCAGGAGAGCTGTGTGTGTGTGTGCTCCCAGTGCAGCCCCTGGCTCGGGGGTCAGCGCTGGAGAGGCAGTGTCACCCACCAGTGTGCTCCAGACTCCCTGCTGCCAGACACCAAACCCAACATCCCCCAGCCAGGGCCAAACCCCTGGCAGGCAAAACTGCGAGGGTTTAAAGAAGATGAGCAAAATGCAAATGCAAACTTCCCCAAATGTTAGAAATATCTGTTCTGTCTCCTGCAAGGGAGCAAGGAAAGCCTTGGTCCCAGCAGAAAAGAGCTGGGAGAGCCATGAGGGGCTGGATCCAGGTGGGTGTTGGGGCACAGGAGTGAGGGCAGGCGGGTGGGAGGCAAGCACTGCCCGCACTCCTGGAAAGCCAAGTGTGTCTTGCCTGCTTTATTTACTCTTTATTAGTCTAATGAGGCTGTTTCCTGGGAGTTTAATTTCCATAATAGAGACAATCCCTTTCTTAACCCTCTTTACAGCCTGGAAGAGAAAGAGCCTGTGACAGGATCGGCCCCAGCAGAGCCCCGACACCTCGGGCACGTGGCTGGGGGGGGCCCTCACCCACAGCCCCGGGAACGCAGAGCTCTCTGCACATGATTAATGCTACATAAAATGTGTGGGTTCCCAGCCCTTTGAAATCGTACCTCTTCACCATTTCCATTTACAGTTTACTAGTGAAATTAGATATGGCAAAGGGTTCCTTTTTTTTTTCTCCCCCTTAAATTGACTGTACATTTTTCTAGAGTTAAATCAACATACTTTCCATTCCATATACAGCAAGAAATCAGAAAATTAAATGTGGGGTTTGTGTCTGGTGCTGCTAAGAGATAGACCCGAGGTGTTGCCACAGTACACGCAGTGATTTGCTGTATTAGACTGGCACGTCTGTTCCTCTACACAACAGATACGACAGATCAGGTTAGAACAAGGCGAAGAGGCAGTGAGGGTGAAAAGCACCAGCTCTAAGAGGAGAAAGCACATGGCAGAGCTGTGCTCACCCAGCCCACTTCATCTGCTCCTACACCATCCGGACAACACCCTGCAAAAGCAATTGCTAAACCCACGACAAACTCATGCCAGAGTCCAAAATCCAAACCAGCAGAAAATTTAATTTTCTTCTAATCCAGCCTCAGTGCCCCCCAGCCCCCCGAGGGAGGGATAACGCACCAAGTTCATCAGCAGTCCTGTCTCCCGGGCACCAGAGTACGGATGACACGAAACCATTAAAAACATCACTGGGAGGCCAGAGACAAGAGTCATGCTGGTGTGCAACATGAGCGCTGTGTCCAGGGGTGTTGCACTCCCCTCCCATGCCCAGGTTTGAGACACACATCACCGCCCCATGTCCAGGTGTGTTACACCCCCCACCATGCCCAGGTGTGTCACACCCACTCCCCCCATGCCCAGGTGTGTCACACCCACTCTCATGTCCAGGTGTGTCACAGCCACCCCCATGTCCAGGTGTGTCATAACCACCCCCATGTCCAGGTGTGTCACACCCACTCTCATGTCCAGGTGTGTCACAGCCACCCCCATGTCCAGGTGTGTCATAACCACCCCCATGCCCAGTGCAGCCCCAGCTCACTCCCTTCCAGGACAGCTCCCTGGCACCGTCAGTCTCTGGGACCATTCCCTGACCACCATCCAGGGACTGCCTGGAGGGGAATCCTCCACATCCCCCTCTTTAAAAGCACCAGTTTTTGTGTTTGCACAGCTGTCACCTTAGCTAACACTGGAACTGTAAAACGCAGGTGGAACCAAACAGTACCCCAAGGCATTTCCTGAGGTTCGAAGGGATTTGGGAGCCTCGTGTTCCAATGCCGTGTGTTTAGATGAGCACTGTCTTTTCTGCGATTCAGGCTTGGCAGCAGGAAACTGCTCTCTCAGTAAAATTCATCCGTGGATATCCCCTTTGAACACTTCCCGGATGGTTATTTTCACTAACATTGTGTTTATTAGCAGAACAGAGGGGGGACTGTAAAGCAGGAGCACGGGCAGGTTTGATTTCCAGGCAGTGATGAATGGCGGGGGAGGCCAGGTCACCCGGCTGCAACATCAAAGGGGCGACTGAACCAGCAGCACACTTGAAGTTAGTTAAAATGCCATCACCATTTTCTGAGTTTTGCTTTTTTCTTACATTTAAAGAAATTATATTCCCTGGCGCTGGCCTCAGCCATTATTTCCAGAGCTCTGATGATACCCAGGACTCTCCAAAGGCATTACCTGGCTGGGGTGCCAAGGGCTTGCCACACATTTTGACTGCGGTCCTGTCCTCCCAATGTCATTTTAGGAGCTGTGACAGCACCCTCCCAGGGGTCTGCCCCATCCCGAACACCAGAACTAAACCTGCCACGGGATTTGTGTGGGTCTGTGTCCTTTGGGGCAAAGACTGGCCAGGTTCTTTCAGAGCTCTGCAGGGCCAGCCTTGCCCCTGTCCCTCTTTTCTATCAGCAGGGACTAAGGAACCAGATGCTCTGGGAGTGGCACACGGCAAGAGGGGTCTGTCCCAAAGCCTTGGAGGTGAGCCAGATACAGGAGGAAGAAATAAAGTTCAGCACTAAGTGCAAAATTATAGTGAGCAAAGGTAAATGTGGTCTCAGACCAGGAGCAAGAATCCCAGACTGGTTTGGGTGGGCAGAGATCCTAAAGATCAGGAGGGTTCCACCCCAGCCATGGGCAGGGACACCTCCCACTGTCCCAGGCTGCCCCAACCTGCCCTTGGACACTCCCAGGGATCCAGGAGCAGCCACAGCTTCTCTGGGCACCCCGTGCCAGGGCTCCCCACCCTCACAGCCAGCAATTCCCTCCCAATATCCCATCCCACCCTGCCCTGTCGAGCTGTGCATTCGGTATGACTATTGCATAATTAACCATCAAGGCTTCAGTAACGCACCCAGGGACCAGCCAGCCCTGCGGTACCTCGCACACACCTGCGGCAGCCGCTCCTCCAGCAGCACCTGCCCGGCGGGGCCGGCGGCGTCTCCCGGGATCTCCTTCCTGGAGGGAGAAGTTCTCTCCTTCCCCTTCCTCACTTCGTCACTTTTTTTTT
>WEKX01021122.1:245406-259538 GCA_013390025.1 Pitta sordida | reverse complement strand
AAAGAAAGAAAGAAAGAAGTGTTTAAAAACTTGAGCTCCTCTAAAATTGCTTTGAGTGTCACAGAATCCCAGGGTGGTTTGGGTGGGAAGGAACCTCAGAGCCCATCCAGTGCCACCCCGACATGGGCAGGGACACCTCCCACTGTCCCGGGTGGATCCAGCCTGGCCTTGGACACTCCCAGGGATGGAACAGCCACAGCTTCTCTGGGCACCCTGTGCCAGGACCTGCCCACCCTCCCAGCCGGGAATTCCTCCCCAGTATCCCATCTCTGCCCTCGGGCAGTGGGAAGCCATTCCCTGTGTCCTGTCCCCCATCCCTTGTCCCCAGTCCCTCTCCAGCTCTCCCGGAGCCCCTTGAGGCTCTGGAAGAATCCAGGAACCAGGGGAACCCAGTTCTCAGCAGGTGTCAGACAGGTCCAGCTCAGGGATGCTGATCCCCTGTGGATCACGTGGAAGATGTCCTGTTTCCGTGGGCCTTTGTCCCAGAACTGTATCCTGCAATTGGATGTGTTTATCCAGCCTGGCCTGGGACTGTCAGGGCCCAGCCCTGCCAGGGCAGCACCTTTCCCACCTTCTCCTCCCTCTCCGCAGCGACACCGATTCCATCACCATTGTGTCCCTCCAGAATTATCAAACGGGGGGAAACAATATTGATCTTTTTTTTCCAATTTTAAAAAGAGAGAGAGAGGGAAAAAAAACCTAACACAAGAAGGGGGAAACAGACAAAGAGAGGTGAAATCAAACCCCAGAGCAACAAAGGAGGAAAACCAGGTGGAAGACAGGAATTGTTTTCTGAAGTGGAGAACTGAAACGAGGGAGGCTCCGCGAGAGGAGCAGGGGATGAAAGGCAGCCAGGGGAAGAAACACAAGGGCTATATAAGTCTGAAAAGTGCTGGAAAGAACAAGGGAGAGAGGAGACAAGAATGAGAGCCTCTGATGTTGGCAGGAAATGTTGTGATTCTGAAGATGAAACAGCTTGTGGGGAGAAAAAATTGGGGGAAAAACTCCCCAGTTTGTGTGTATTTCCCGGGGTGAAGGGGAGCAGCAAAGGTGACAGCGGCGGGCACAACCAGGGGAATTCAGGGCTGGGAAGTGGAAATTCAGGGCTGGGAAGTGGAAATTCAGGGCTGGGAAGTGGAAATTCAGGGCTGGGAAATGGAAATTCAGGGCTGGGAAGTGGAAATTCAGGGCTGGGAAGTGGAAATTCAGGGCTGGGAAATGGAAATTCAGGGCTGGGAAGTGGAAATTCAGGGCTCCCTTCCCAAGGCCAGGAGATTGCCCAGCCTGCTCCCGAGGCGGGAATGGATATTCTGTGGCCGTGAGATTCCTGCCATAAAGGGAACGAGGAGGGATGGGGCAGGAGAGATCCTGGAAACTTCCAGACTCTTTGGGGATGAGCTGATGGCTTCCTGACTTCTCCAGGAGTGTTGAGGGGGTGTGTGTTTGCACGTTGGGGGCTCCAGCTCCTCTGGACGGGCGCCAGCGCGTTGGGGAAAAAACTGCCGGGGAGAGGGAAGGAATAGATTTACTAGGAAAAAAAAACCCCTGCATTCCTTCCAACCTTTCCGCAGCTTCTTAAAAACATACAAAAAGCCTCCTTCAAGCTGCTCAGTGCCATACCAATTTCCTGTGCAGACCTGGATATTAGGGTATGTTTTTCTGTGTCTCCGAAGTTTCCCAAGTTACCTAATGCACGCTCAGCATGGAGCATTTTTAAATGAGTTAGTCTTTATTGAATTATGATTTCCAGCAGTCACTAATAACAAAATTCAAATTGCTCCAGCAGATGAGGATTTGAAGAATGCTGAGAAGAAACTGAGTTTTTAAGAGGCTCTAGAAGAGCCACCCACTGCTTGTGTATAGTAACCATGAGACTCTCGATGGAATACTTCAAATAGTTAATTAGATTTGCCGAAAAAATAATGAAAAATCAGTCATTAGGCATTCCCACTCTGGAGACACTGGGTGAAGGCTGTTCCTGGCACACCTACAGCTCTGGCAAAAGTGAAGTTAAAATATTTTTTTAAAAATAATAAAGTTTCAGGTTTTCCTCACACCGTCCCTGCAGTGGGCACGGTGCAATTAGCAACACATCTGAAGGGGGAAGAGGAACTTTTATTCCATCAGGACTTCTTTTTTGTTTGCCTCGGGAATTTCTTCAGGCTGCTAAAGAGGCGTTTTTTTCCAGCCAGGGATAATAGGGAGGCCGGGAGCCCATCCCCAGCCCGCGGGGCGGGAGCTGCAGCTCACCTGCAAACCGAATTTGCTCGGGTTTGTTAACCATTTATTTTGTCTTTCCTGGCTGTTCAAAGGGAAGTGTGATAATCCCACTGTTCCTCACCGGCTCAGCGGGGAGTTTAATCTAATAAAGCTATTACAGCCGAATGGATTAAAGCAACGTGAAGCATTAGTAATTTGAGGAGCAGTTAAAGAATGTTAACGCTCGGGCTCCGCGCGGAGTCTTCCCCAAACACGATCCCGGAGATGAAAGCAGAGCTCCTGCTCGATATGTCATTTTTCAGGCACAAAATTGAATTCCCTCAGCCTCCTCACCCAGATGTTTGTAGTGAGGAGCAAGAGGCTGCCCATTACTGAGGAGCTGCTGAAACCAGAGGCTGACCACAACAGGCAGCATTTCGCTCAGCCCAGTGTTGATTAATCCTTCTGTTACAATAATATCGTTTTTAGAAAGGGACACAGGTGACCCGAGTCATCTGATATGGCCTGTGAGGACCAGCCGCAGTGGCAAAGGGTGACGTTCCAATTTTGCCCCCCTTTGTGCAGCACATGTGGAGCATCCCTGCCCAAGGAGGATCCCCCCCCAAACACAGGCAGGATGGAAAATAAAGCACACTGGGGACATCTCAGGCTCTGGGGTGTGTCCTGGGTGACTCTGCACTCTTTCAGATAAATGATAGATGAAATCTCATGCACACAATGAAACTCATCGGTGGGTTCAGAGCTGCTCCTGCTCGCTCCTCATTTCAGGGCTGCTTTGGCAGAGATCCTAAAGATCCGGGAGGGTTTCACCTCCTGCTATGGGCAGGGACGCCTCCCACCATCCCAGGCTGCTCCAACCTGGCCTTGGGCACTTCCAGGGATCCAGGGGCAGCCACAGCTTCTCTGGGCACTTTATCTGTACCCAACTGTTCCCTGAAGTTTAATGCAATGTACATATTATATATTGCTATAACATAAAATCTAACACAGCATTCTGTGCTGTAGCTCTTGTGCTCCTAAACCCCCGTGAGCACATCCCAGAACTTGTGTCACGCCATCCCAGGAACACGTGCGAGGGTCTCCTGCAGACACCTGGCAGCTGAAATCCAGGGATCCAGGGGCAGCCAAACACCTGTGAAGGGAGAGAGTCCCACCCAGCACAGCCAAGTGACGTGGGCCTCAGGAACCTCAGGAGCCATCGGGACCTGGAAAGGAGCATTAACACACTCAGAATTCCTCTTTTGACCTTCTTTGCTGTGTCTCCTGTGGGGGAAACCCAGCTCTGAGCTCACACATGTATCACCACACAGCAGCGGGATTATTTCCAGGAGGTTCAGGGGGGGAACTTGGAAACTGGACTTCAAGCATGAAAGTAGCTGGCAGCAGAACTGTGAAAAAAAATCCATTGCCTGTACATGATGCAAGTTCCTCCACTTAATTCAGTCACTGGTTAATTTGTTTCTTTGTTTAATATGATAGGAACCCCAGGGATCGAATCGTTCATAATAAAATTATATTAGTACTTTATTTTTGTCATTTCTGATTGCTCTGAGCGAGCATTATTGAATAGTTTGATCGTGGGATACAGAAAGTTACCGTTTAATTAATATGAAAGGTGCCTAAATTTTGAATAATATCGAGGGAAAAAAGCCTTAGGAGGTGGCAGGAGACTCGGTGTGTTATTAACTCTCTTGCTGTCAGCTTTGGGTGCACTTCAAGACGTGAGATTTAATCCATAAGCCTCAAGTTGCTCAGAATGGTGTGGTTTCTGTAAAGGCTGCACATATTCCCGCTTAGAATAATCGCTTTAAATGCAAATTATTTGGTCTGTGTTGACATGGCCACAGTGGGAGCTGGGATGGGGAGAGAAGTTTGCACAAGTTTCTCCCTGTCGTCACTGTTTCCAACATGCCAAGGCTTTCCAGTTGAATAAATGTGCAGGTTGTATCTAATCAACTCAATTCTCAGGTCTTGAGCAGGCTCCAGCCTGAGCCCTGGCACATCCATGAAGCACCTGCTTGGAAAATCAACAGAAAGTGGTTTGTTTATAAAACTTTTCTGTTGTGTTTTGTCAGAGTTTCACAAGTGGGGAGCTAATTATCCTCCTTGTAGGTCCAGTGTGAATAGTTCCCTTTGTTAAAATTAAAATAATTAATGCTTTTAATGCCTGTCAAGGCTTTGCAGGCGCGAAACGCCAGAGGCTAAAAAGGACAAAAAAATAAGGCTGCAGCTAAAAACATATATTGTAAGTGGTCCCTTCCAGCCTGGCGTGGGATCCTTTTATCATCCCTTCATTCCGAGGTTAGGAGGTTATTAGCCTGTGTCCTGAGGGAGAAAAGATGCACATCAATTATATCAATTGAATAGACAAATGAAAATCAAATTAAAAATTTAACACGCGCTGCCGTAATTACAGTGCAGAGCTTCCAGGAGGAACTCCAGCCAGGGAATGAAATGGAGAAATGCTTCCCAACTCCAATTTACAGGAGCAGGAAAACCAGCCAGAGACAGGGAACCCGCTCAAGCCCATGCAGGAGAAAAGTCATTTTCCAAATCTGCCACCCACTGAGAACTTCTGATTGCGATTTTAGATTGAGAGGTGAAAATATTGACTTCACTTAATGAATTCCCTGTGTTTGTACGGTGTAATTATGTGCATTAACACTGGCGCATTCAACCAGTTAAATAAACCCTGGGGATGCTTCTGCCTTTGCTGGGATGCAGGAGGGTCCCTGGCTGTCGCCTCCCACGGCTGCACAGGCAGTGGCACCGTCCCGGTGTCACCACGGGATGGCAGAGGTGACATCCCCAGCCGCCCCAGCACCAGGGCTGGGCTCTGCAGATCCCTCGGCAGCAAACAGGGAACAGGAGCGGTGCCGTTTCAGAGCTATTTCTGTCTGTGTAAAACCTGCCCTAATTTGTTTACCACTCCCGGATTCAACAATCGTGTGCAAATGCAAACCCCACTTATGTTAATGCCCCTTTCTCAGATCGGGTTCTGAATAAAAATTAGGTAAATACTCTGTTTGGAAATATATAAGATGAGAACTGGTTGTGGTGGGGGGGAGCAAGAGAACCTCCAAATGCACAGTCCTATCAGCCACATTATTTTTTTTTTTACTTAATAACTTAAGTGTACTGTTAGTGAAATTACAACCTGCTGGTGACACAATAAATTTGCAACAAAACTCATTCCATAAATTATTCAATTCGCTGACTCCGACAACGCTGAGAAATATCACCACGAGCAGATGATTAGCATGTGAAAGGAAACCCATCTCCAGCCTGAAACAATCACTGTCACACCTCCATTTGAAGGTGCCTGGTGGAGTTTTGTAAAATTACCATTAAGAATACACACTTAAGGCTTTGTAGTTTCTGTAAAAGCATTAAGTATTTGATTTACATTACGTTCATTTGTTCTTTCTTCAACTGTCTCTCTTTTTCTTACACACCACAACCGTTGGGATAAATGCTGGCTCAATCAAGGGTGCATTAAAACAAAGGAATTTAAGTTCAATAAAAGTGATGAATCAGAACTGGGAGCCAACGTTCCCCCTCCTTCCCCGGGCCACGGGGTTGCTGCAGCAGCAGGAGGAGGCTGGTTTGGGAGCCAGGAGAACAAGAGTCTTGTCCCATGTGGACATTCCCTCCTGGGGGAGAACCCAGGGCAGCACCTCATCTGCCCTCAGGTGGAACAGGGGAGAACTTGGAATCTCCAAATCAAACCACAGCAAATGAAAGTGGGAACCTCTGACCCATCAGAAGCACTGGAATGGCTTCCAGAGTCCTTGTCACCCGCTGGATTTCCCAGGTGGAGAGATTCAAGGGGTGCAGGTAAAGGATTTGTTGCCCTGGAAAGGTTCTTCTTGTTCTAGGAGTCAAGACAGTGAATTTTCACTGAATACTTAAAGAAATAAGAAGTCTAAGAGCAGCATCAGGCGATTCAAGAGCCATGAGAAAATCCACTTTCACAGGTACGAGTGTTTTAAAATAAGAGCTACTGTGAGTTCCTCCTCACCAACCCTGCCACCAGTAAAAACGAGGATTGTTCTACAAGTGGCAACCACAGGAAAAAAGAATTTCTGCCCCCTTTTTACCCAGAAACTTTCTTGGCTCTAGGTGAGACTGCAGTGCCCCGTCCAGAGAGGAACTGCTGGACATCACTGCCAGCACTCAGACACATTCCCTGACTCCTTCCCAAAGCCTCCCCTCCATTATTCATAAGGATCATCACAACTATGCAGAGAGCTGGGGGTGTGTAATGGAGAGGCTGGCTGGTATCCCATCCAAATTCCAGCCACTTCATGGAGCTTACAACTTGCCCATAAATTTTTGTGGCGTGGGACAAACCCCCATTTCATCCACTGCAGTGGTCCCAAGGCGGGGACAGCTTTGGGAACAGTTCTCATGCTCCCCCGTGGAGTTTTATGACTCTTGAATGAAGGAAATGCAGTGGGAATGTGGTGCCACCCTTCCACGGGCTCTCCAGGATGTGTTTGCTCACACATTCCACCTCTGCACTGTGCACATGGGAGGCACAAACAGCACTCGTGCTCTGAGGCAGCATCGAGGAAATCCAGTGAAAATCAATATTCCCAAGGCCTCAAGGACAGCAAAATCAAGTCACTGTCGTTTCCACTGGCTCCATGAAAAAGGGTCAGTGCCCTGCTTGGCACCAGCTGCAGGCAGCCAGCAGTGGGGTGGGTTTGGAGGCACCTTCTTCAGGGCTGGTGATGGAGAGAGATTCCAGCCCCAGCTCCCTGCGAGAGGCACCCGAGGCAGCCCCAGCCTGTGTGAGGCAGGAGGGAGCAGTCAGAGATGTCTCACTCCAGGAGCTGGGCTGAGGTTTGCAGGAAAGGTGAGGGATCCTCACAGCGTGTGCTCCTGGAGATATCCCAACTCCTTTTGCACAAGATTATTAAATATCAGGAGTAAAGGAATAGATGAAGGAAGTGGAGGTGTTTCTAAACCCCTCAAATCTGAGAGGATTCCTTCCCTCAGGGTTCCAACCCGTCCTGAGCAGATCCTTGTCATCAGATGGAGGGAAGCAAGAGCTGAGGATTCACAGCCACATTCACAGTAATAAGTGTAACTCCAGCAGAAGACAGAATTATGGAGACATTAATAAGTGATGAGATCACAAAACATCTGGAGAAACATGAGCTGGTATAAAAAGTCGCCAGCAGAGTCTCTTAAAGGGCAAATCTTGTTTGACAAATCTGCTGGAGTTTTTTTAAAGAGGGAACACAGACTCCAGACAGGAAGAAAACATGGGACATGATCCGTTTGGCTTTCCAAAGGTTATTTGACACATCCCATCCCACAGGCTGGGGTGTTAAAGTGCAGAGAGTGAAAAAATGAACGGACAAATGGAACTAAGGAGGTTCACAGCTTGGTAGAGTCAGGAGCAGAAACCTGAGGGAGCAAAGGGAGCCTGGGAGCAGAAACATCCCAACACTCACATCCATGTCCTCTCCAGCATCACCTTCCACATTCAGCCCAGGAAAACTGTGAAACAGAGCAAATAGATCAGAGGGATCACAGGCAGCGAGGGCTCCAAAGGATAAATTATCACTAAGCTGAACACTTGGAGAGCAAAATGCCCATTCCAGAGCTGTTGGCAGCAAGGACAAAGGCAGTGACAGAACACATCTTCAGAGCAAACTTCCTTCAGCATTTCCCAGCTTTGGGAATGTAAAACTTAATCTCCTTTTCACCTTTTCTTTCAGGAAAAAGGAACAGTCCTGGAGGGTTGTTCAAACCCAGCCTGCAGTGCACAGCTTGGGCTGCCAGTGCAAGTTTTATTGATCATTTTGGTGTCTTTCCTACATTTTCCTAAAGTTTGCCCAGAGCAGCCGTGGCTGCCCCTGGATCCCTGGGAGTGTCCAAGGCCAGGCTGGAGCAGCCTGGGACAGTGGGAGGTGTCCCTGGATGGGCTTTGGGGTCCCTTCCCGAGGGCAGGAGGGGTTTGGATGGGGAGCAGGGAGGGGGCAGGTGTTCCCCACTCTCGGCCAGGCCAGTGCCAGACGTGTTTGTCATGAATTTCCCTGGGATTTTCTTTGGATGTGCTGCAGTGAGCACTCGTAGGTGTATTTAGGGAGACTCACTGTGTTATTCCACTTGTAAAACTTGAACTGCTTTGTGTTTAATTAGCGTAAACCTCAGGGGGACGGGGGATAAAGCAGAAAGCCAAGGTCTCAGGTGTCTCCTCAGCTGCAGGGGCTCAGGGGAGATCCCCTGGAGTTTGGGGAACATTCACCTGTGTAAAACCAATTACTGGAATGAATTTAAACCATTTCTTCCCCCCAAACCTGTAACTTTAAGCCAACTCCTGGAAACCACACTCACACTGGGAGGTGGGAGCTCCTTGTCAGATATTAAACATTTTCTTTCTACAACATGGAGACTTAAAATAATTCCTACTCGGCTTTTTTTGGGTAAAAAAGCACAGTCAGGGAAAAGTTACACCGATTTAAACAAAATTAATAAAGAAGTGTTCTGCTCCTTTTTATCATCTTTCTACCTCTCATCATTTATCATGCAAATTAAATTGCAGTAATAGAAAATGTAAAGAAAACAAACTCTGCAATATATTGAAACCTCTCTCCAGCCAGAGATAAGGTTGAGTATTAGAAGGAAAGGTGCAGAAAATTAGCTGTCCAGACAATAACTGGGAGGGAAACTGGTTTATTTAGCCTGGAGGGATTTTTTTTTGTTGCAAACTGACTAAATTAAAACCCAGACTATTATACCCAGTATCACCCCAGAAAACGCCTTTCCCTTGCACTTTCAGATAAATTTTCATTGATCTCATTTTATGCATGATTACATTTTTAATGAGATGTACAGTATTCCAAAGCTAATTTTAAATGCCTTCTCCCTCTCCTTCCTGCCCTCCCCGTCTCCTCCTCCCACCACAGACACACTTACGCTCCTTGGATTAACATTTCTGATAAATTGCTGGGCCAGAAAGGAGAGGAAATAAATTACTTCCATCTCTCACAGCTCCGGAGCAGCACAGTAACCTTTCAAATGGCCACCGTGTGATTCTGCCGCCTCGCAGTTCCCCCAGCGTTTCATTTTGGGGAAGGATCCTGTTTGCTGCTGGCTGCCTTCCTGTGCTGGCAGTTCTGGAGCAGCAACACCTTGAAACTCAAACCCCCCGGAGATGAGGAGTTTCCTGGGCAGGATCTTTGGTGGATGAAGCACAGAGCAGGTGAGGGTGGGTGACCTGGCCTGACGCCCGAGCGCGGGGGTCTCACCTTGAAGATATCAGGCCATGATTGATTTTCAGCATGGAAATCTTGGCTTGCTCCCAGAAGTTTTCAACTTTTATTTTCTTCCTTTGACTATTTTTGGTAAAGTCATACCCCTGTAAAACAGAGGGGGAAATTGCAGGGACAGAGTAGGGAATCAGCTGCTGCCTCCAGCCCATCGTTAAGGGCCCGGGGGTTTATTTCCCTCTTTGATTCGGGGCTGGGCTTTAGTGAAGAGGGGATGGTTTGTCCAGACAGTTTCCCTCCACTCCGTGCTCAGGCAGGGTAAATAAACGAATGAGTAGGGAGATTTGGGTGTCCCTTAATTGAATCTCAACTCCGTAATTTCCAACCATTTTTCAAACCCTCCCAGCCTGTCCTGAGTGCCTGCCTTGCCCTCTGGAGGGAGAACAGCTGCTCATCCCTTTGCCAGCCCCGAGACACATCCAGTGCTTCATCTCTGCCAGCTCCAGACCAAGGGAACAGCTGCTGGCCAAGGCAGAACCCTCTCAGCTCTCTGCCTCATTTACCTGCTCAGTCGGAGAACAAAGTATAGATGAGGACCCAGCAAAGGTGCTGAACAGAAAATCATGATTTGGGTGGGAAGTGACCTTAAAACTCATCTCCTCCCACCCCCTGCCATGGGCAGGGACACCTTCCGCTGTGCCAGGAGAAATGTGGCAAGGATTGCAGGAGGGAAGGGGCTGAGATGGAGCCTGGGCTGGGGAACCCACGGAAATTAAGGAGTAACTGAGGAGCACCAGCTCAAGCTGAAGCATCAGGAGAGGGGATTAGGAGTTTAGACTCGGAACAGTGGAAATGAAGCAAAACGTCCCACAGACAATGGGAGCAGGAAAGGATCGTAAATGCAAATCCACGTCTCACAAAGGATTTATCGTTATCCAGCCCCGCTTTGAGAGTTAAGTGTTTCCATCACAAGTGCTGTCCCGGAGCACTGACAGGGCAGACGGCGTGAGCCTTTCCAGATGTGGCAGAGCAGATGGGTTTAAGGGCCACGCACAAAACCCTTCCCTGCTCCCCCCAAGTGGGTGGATGGGGCTGTTACACAGGCTGGGGGGAATTAACACTGCTCAGACCACGGGATCCGGGGGTGAAAACACACCAGGCAGTTCTGGAGAGTGGGAATATGGCTCATAGAGCACAGCCCTGCCCTCAGGATGCACCCCCGTGTGAATTATCACAGAATAGAGAACCCTGAAGTGGGCTGGGTTGGAAGGGACCTTAAAACTCCTCTCATGCTCTATCCCAGGCGGCTCCAAGCCCCATCCAACCTGTCCTTGGACACTCCCAGGGATCCAGGGGCAGCCACAGCTTCTCTGGGCACCCTGTGCCAGGGCCTCTGAGGTGGTTAATGGTATAATTATTGAATTGTAACTGTGAAGGATGGACAATATCAGAGTTCTTGGTGAACAAATGACGTCTTAGTGGTGAAATTAGTGAATGTTAATATTGCCCAGCTAAAGAACAGCAGGGGCAGCAGGTGCCTCAGGGGAGCACACTCCCCTCCCCACACACAAGCAGCATTTCAACACTTGCCCCACCAACCAAGGCTCTCCTGGCTCCGGCTGCCCCCAGCCCTCCGTGTTTCAGGTCCATCTCAGCCTGGAGCTGCCTTGCCCAGAGCACGTTTCCCAAGTAATCCCAGACATTTGGCAGGGAAATTGCCAGAGCTGCTGGTAGGCTGGATGTAACTCTGAGCACACAAAAGCAATTACTGCCCGGGTTTCACTGGCTCTCCAGGCGGATCCCAGCCGTGGGCAATGGGAACTCCTGGGCACCCCTGGGCTGGGCACAGGGGCAATATCACACAGCAAAACTCATCCTCAGGGCCTGGCACCACCAGCTCCCCACCGGCACTGCTGCTACTGCTTTATTAAAATGCATAAAGCAGCCAAAGAAGCAAAGACACCAATAAATTCTTCTGTAAAAGCAGAAATGTTTTTTTCCAATGGCTCCCCTAACACTAATAATCACAGCTCTCTCATGTGTACTTGACTCTGGTTAACCTTTTTCTGGCACTTTTTAACTTCTCCAAGTCAGGTACTAATATGGAACTAATGTGGGGTTTATTTTCCCTGTAGGAATAGCAGAAAGAGCACAGCACATTAGTGTAATCACGGCGGCTCCTGCCAGAAACTGCAGGACTTTACATCAAAGTGGCCGCATTATGGCACAGGAAAAGAATTTAATAACAATTGGGGGACTAAGCATTTTTTTTTTTAATGTTAAGGGGGGTTTTATTGAATATTAATCCTATAAAACGCTGCTGAAAGTTGGCAGAAGGAAAACTGATGTCCCAGCTCGTTACCGCGGCCCTTCCACAGCGCTTGGACGTGACTGAGGAGTGATCAGGGTTCATCATGCCATCAGCAAAGGAGACACTTCCTCCTGCTCCCACTGCTTGGAACGGGCAGAGCTGTGAGGACAGGCTCATCCTCAGCCAGCCCCTCAAAGTTTGGGGGGTTGGGGCTTCAGATCTTGAAGTTTCTTTCAGTACAACTCAGTATTACATCTGTTCAAGGTTTGTGCTTTCCTCTCTGAGGGGACCAGGGATGCTGCTGTAAAAAGGAGCAGGAGGCACCCAGAGCTTCCCCCCCTTATTTCTAACTGCTGGATACTTTCCTTTTTCCTTATTTTATGTTTTTTTCCAGGGGAGGGCACTCTGCTGCCCGACACAGCATCAATCCCCGCCCTGCTGAGCTGCCGGAGGAACGGGAATTCATCCGGCACCAGCAGGGGAAAGACAGACAGAAGGAAAAATGAAGGAGGGGAAAGAAATGAATAAATAAATAATTCAAGGAAAGGATGAATACTTGAACAAAGCAATGCCTGTGCACCAGGGACAGTGAGGCTGCTCTGAGCAGGGAGGGGACAAAGGTGCACAAAGCAAAGGCAGGTCACCTGCCCGGGCACTGCTGTCCCCAGGCATCACCTGGACACACCTCCCGGTGCCCTGGGTGGGATCTGCTGCCACCCTGGAGCTCCTGGTACAGGTCTGGGTTTGTGCCAGTCAGCTCAGCAGCTCTGGAGAGAGACACAACTCCTCCTTTTCTGAGTGTCCAGTGGCCCCAAATCAGGCCTCAGGATTTTGGGGGTAACTTCTGAGGGCTGTGCACGGGACCCACAAGTGGGAAGGGCCCCGTGCTCTCAGCTCTGGACTCGGTTCCATCCCTCTGCATGTGGTCAGAGACACAGAAGCCACTTGTGCAGAGGCTGGTGCTGCAGAGCAGGGCAGCACAGAGCCCCCAACCCCACTGGGGCTCCCCCTGCTCAGACTCGATGATGTTCTGGGATGTTCTCTGGCTTCTGCTTGCCTGGCACAGGAGCCTCCTTCATTATGGATCAATCCCAGCTCCGTGTTAACAGCTCACAGCCTCAGATGAGGCAGGAGCAGAAAACACTTCCATCGCTGTTCCCTCCCGGCAGTCGGGAGGCTGCTGGCACTGCCTGGAGACACTTTCCCACCTCTTTATTACAGAGACACCCCCAAACAGTAAGTGGAAGAGGGACCAATGCAAAAGATGAGTTGTTTGCTCCAGTCTCAGTCCCAGTCCCAGCTCTGTGCTGTGAACACTCCTGTCACCCATGAGCTGCCTCTGAGCGGCCCCGGCCCTGCTCTGCCTGATTTACCTTTCAGGAGCACCAGGGTCGAGGCTGAGCAAAAAAGCACATTAATAAATCTTAATATCAGTGCTTTATCAATGCAGGCCTGTAAGTTTACGAGCATTTGGCTTTATTTTACACCAGGCAACTCCAGGCCAGCCCAGAGCAGCTGTCAGATGTGCAGCCTCATCACCTGGGACAGGTCAAGCCCAACAGAAACTCCTGGGGAGGAGAGTCCAACAGAAACCTCCTGGGGAGAAAAGCCCAACAGAAACCTCCTCCCTGCCCTGCAGCCCCTCTGGCACCACCCTCCCAACAGGCTGAGCACATCTGGGACAGCCTGGGCTGCAAAGTTACGGTTGAAACGTCTGAAGGCCCGAGAAGGCGGGTGCTGCAGGAGGGAAAGTGTGAACTCCACGTGGATCCCAAGGGCTGCAGAGGAAGTTTTCATCCCCATCCACACAGAGGTTTCTCAAGTTAAACATGTTAAACTTGCACCTGTGCAATAGCAAAGGAATCTCTGCAAACTTGGCACTTGGGAATGGTGAGGACATCAAACCATTGTGGGCACCTCAGAGTTAACAACAACATTTCACTGTGCCACACACTGCTGTCACTGAGCCCTGACTTAAAACTGCCCAAAAACTGAGCTTCCTCCTGCCTTTGGGAGACTTTGCTTAGGCTTAAAGATTCCATTATTGGTTGTTTTTTCTCTACTATTGCCTAAAAATGCCTAAGCTCAGCTCCTCACCTTGGTAAGGATGAGCATTTCATTGGAGTGGGAAAAAATCCTCCCAAGGGTGACGGTCACTTTGACGGGAGTGACAGAAGCAACAGCCAACCCAAGGGACAGCCCTGACCTGTTCAGTGCCCCCCACATCCCAGCTGAGGGCACCACACCCCCCCAGCACCCACAACACCCCCCCAGAACCCACAACACACCCCCAAAAACCCACAACACCCCCCCAAAAACCCACAACACACCCCCAGAACCCACAACACACCCCCAGAACCCACAACACCCCTCCA
>WEKX01021122.1:196912-245328 GCA_013390025.1 Pitta sordida | reverse complement strand
CCCACAACACACCCCCAGAACCCACAACACACCCCCAGAAGCTGCTCTCTAGTTTGAAGTTGATGCAAGGAAATGTTTCTGGCAGGTGATCTCCACACTCACCCACGGCAAGCAGGACTGGCAACTGCAGGTTACTTAACCTGACATCAATCCTCAGCAGAAAGGCCTGGAAGTGAACACGGAGTTTGATCAATAAAATATTAGAGGATGGGAATAAAATTAACTCACAAATGTTTTGTACAGAGTCTTGTTGAGCAAACATTGATTTTTTTTAAAATTTTTTTTAAGGTTTCATAGTGTTTCAATGGAGTGAGTCAGAGAAGCCTTTGGGGCTGTCCCATGTGGCAAAGCCCCCCTGGGTGCCCAGTGACAGCAGGTGGCTGTGCCCAGGGAGCACATGGCTCATAAACTCACTCTCACTACTGCCAGTCTATTTGGAAACCATTTAATCATAAAAATAAAACAATAAACCCACTTCTGCAGCCTCCAGTGCCAGCCTGGTGCAGGACACCCCCCCCCCAAACAGGCACAAACCCCCCGATAACGAGATCCAGCAACTGCAAGATGCAACTTCAAAGACATTAAAAGACGTAACATTTTATTTGCCTTCTGCTTTTTTAACTTTTGGGGTCCACTCACGTATGTGATGCTTTTGAATTTTTAATTAAAAATAAAAGCAAGGCTGCCTGTGCCGTCATTTCCCTTTGAAGTTGGACATTTAAGTATAAAACGTGTTACCTGAAGACTTTGCTAAAGCTCCGAGTTGAGGAGCCCAAAACATGTGTCTCAGCAGATCTGGACACTTAGTTTGGGTTTGAGCTGGTTTTATTTTGCCTGAAACTCTCCCCACACATTCTTTCAGCAGTTTTTAAAGTCAATTTGAATTCCATGGAGTTTCTCTTTTTGCATTTTAAATTCAAATCAGAGTCGTGTCATGGTTTGGGTGGGAAGGGACCTCAGAGCACATCCTGTCCCACACCTCCCACTGTCCCAGGCTGCTCCATCCTGCCCTTGGACACTCCCAGGGATCCAGGGGCAGCCACAGCTTCTCTGGGCACCCTGTGCCAGGGACTGCCCACCCTCCCAGCCAGGAATTCCTGCCCAATATCTAGATTTACCGCACGGTTTTGGTGTCATCACCACAAATTGCCTCCATTTCCACCCAGTGCTGGTCCCTTCCCGAGGCTCTCGAGGGCTGTTACCACCTCGGGTAATTATAAAATGAGGGAAGGGAGAGGGAAAAAAAGGCAGATTAACACTCAGGGTGTTTGTGCAGGGCTACAACAGCTTCCAGTTGGAAAGGAAACTGGAGGAGGATGAAGAAGAAACGGCAATTAAAAACCGAAATGAAATCCAAAATAACACATGAGCTGGAACACTACGAAATGTGGGGGGAGTGGGGGAAGGAAAAAAGAGGTTTTTGTTGCAAACCAAACCCAGCCCAGATTGGAAAGGAGAGTCAAAAAAACTCTCGTGCAGGTTTGAGGCTGGGTCAGACCCCCCGAGCTGGAGGAGGGCTCTGCTCCCCCTGAGCAGGTAAAGCTCAGCAAACTGCAATTTCTGTGTGACACTTCATGTACTAGAACTGGGGGGGGGAAACAAAGCCAGACCAAAGCAAACAGGCTGAGAGAAGCCCTAAGAAATGAGATGGTTCCAGCAGTGAAAATGAGTTCTTTAATCCCAGAATGGTTGGAGTTGGGAAGGACCTCAGAGCTCATCCCACCTCCCAATGTGCCAGGCTGCTCCCAGGGATGGGGTGACACACACGGAGCATGTGGGGAACCCCCGGAGCAAAGGCACAGCCCCTGGAATGGGACAAGTCACAGCATCCCTGGGATGGGGTGACACACACGGAGCGTGTGAGGAACACCTGGAGCAGAGGCACAGCCCCTGGCATGGGACAAGCCACAGCATCCCTGGCATGGGGTGACACCCACGGAGTGTGTGGGGAACACCCGGAGCAGAGGCACAGCCCCTGGGATGGGGTGACACACATGGAGCATGTGGGGAACCCCAGGAGCAAAGGCACAGCCCCTGGCATGGGACAAGCCACAGCATCCCTGGCATGGGGTGACACCCACGGAGTGTGTGGGGAACACCCGGAGCAGAGGCACAGCCCCTGGGATGGGGTGACACACACGGAGCATGTGGGGAACCCCCGGAGCAAAGGCACAGCCCCTGGAATGGGACAAGTCACAGCATCCCTNCTAGAACTGGGGGGGGGAAACAAAGCCAGACCAAAGCAAACAGGCTGAGAGAAGCCCTAAGAAATGAGATGGTTCCAGCAGTGAAAATGAGTTCTTTAATCCCAGAATGGTTGGAGTTGGGAAGGACCTCAGAGCTCATCCCACCTCCCAATGTGCCAGGCTGCTCCCAGGGATGGGGTGACACACACGGAGCGTGTGGGGAACACCTGGAGCAGAGGCACAGCCCCTGGGATGGGACAAGTCACAGCATCCCTGGCATGGGGTGACACACACGGAGCGTGTGGGGAACACCCGGAGCAGAGGCACAGCCCCTGGGATGGGACAAGTCACAGCATCTCTGAGGGCACTGAGCAGACAAGGAGCCTTCAGCCTCTGTACCCTGCTCCTAAATCTGAATTAAAGCAGAATAAAACACGGGATTACTGCCCTACAGGTCCACAGAGCTCAGTGCCAGCCCTCGGGGCCACAGCTGTGCCCACCCAGCCCAGCCCAGCCCAGCCCGGCCTGGCGTGCAAAGGGGCTGATGGCAAAGAAAGGCCCTTTAATAAACCAGCACCATAATCCAGGGCTCTGTCCTCCGTATTTTTTAATCGAAGCCTTTCACGATATGGAACTAATTATCGCCATCTGCTGTCCCCAGTCTTATATTTCCTCCCTCACAGCTCATTCTTCAAAAACTCAGTAGCTTCCTCCCTTTACATTTGTAAATGCTGTTGACTATGGATAAAATCCATGTTTACTTTGTATTCAGGGCCCATAGGAAAGCTTGTTTTAATCATCAACAGATGTTACATTCTGCTCTGCTGTGCTTGGCACACAACTTCAGAGGGAAGCAAAAGAAAAATCTTTATTTTAAATTTAAATTGTAGATTGTTACAGACTAAATAAAATGCCAAATTGTTATTGGAAACAACATGGCCACTGTAATAACTGTAACTGACATTTACTTTTTACAATTAGGGGTTTTTTTTTTCCTGGTGCTGTTTAACACAAGATGGTTTCCACATTTTGCAAAGGACTTTTTTTTTTTTTCCCCTCTTTGCTCTGAAATGATTTGCAATCAACCCACAGACATTTGTAATTTATTTTTATTTAATACTTTCCTACGAGTTTATGAAATACTGGGATTATTTTGCCATATACAGTAGATAGTTTGTGAACACCCCCCCCTCCCCCTGGGCTCATATTTCAATCCACATTATCCCCTTGAACTCATTTATAAACACCAATTATTCCCCCAGACCCCGCTATAAACATGGGATATCTTCCGGGCCTTTTTATCTTTGCCTTCTTTCCAGCAGCAAATGATATTGGTGCACTTTGAAATAAAAGTCACAGATTCCTGGGATGGTTTGGGTTGGAAGAGACACACCCAGTGCCACCCCCTGCCCCTTGCACTGTCCCAGGCTGCTCCAACCTGCAGGGGAGGGGAGGGATGGGTTTCATGCCAACATTTCCTGAATCCAGGAGTTTAAACATCAGAGGGTTCAGGAGCTTTCAGGGCAAGGCGGATCCTGGTGACACAGTGACACCACTGCACTCTGCAGGACGCAGTTGTGAGGGTTTATAAAATATATAAAATGCAAAAAAAAAATACATATATACAATTTATAAGATTTATAAAATGCAGCAAATTCCTTACAGTCAGATGCTGCAAATATTAACCACAAACAAATGAAAAGATTTCTCCTCAAGAAGTGCTGTGATCTAAAATAGGAATGTCAGGAGGACACAAACTCTGTTCTTTCCAACAGTGCCGAGCAGCCTGGGGAGCAGCAGACAGGGATTTTACACTGGTATGAATTAACAGCTCATTAACAGAAAAAAAACCCAAAACGTTGCAAACCATAAATCTCCAAAGCAAGCCAGAGGAACTGTCATCTGCCATTCCCAGTGTGGGAATGAATCCAAAAGGCATCAGGGGACGGGGCTCTTCCAGGAGCCCAACAAACAGGTGCCCCCTGGGCTCCCACCCCGGGCCCAAAGCATCTGGGACCAGCACAGGGATAATTCCTGCTCCTTGAAACAAGGAAACAGGGATGACAAATGCCCCCGACATCCCAGAAGCAACAGAGATGTGCACTGTGAAGGATCCCCCCAGGAACCCTGTAAATCATACCCAAGTTTCACTTGTCCCGCAACAGGTTTGCAAATCTGTTTGTGCTTTCTCCTGCATATTTTGGGCTGTGTCTGGTCAGGTCAGAAATGGAAGAGTCCCTCGAACCCCAGTGGAAAGCTCTCTGTACGTGTTATTTTAAAAGAGCCTGAAACTGCAGACAAATTCGCTCTGAAAACTCAATTATTTTCACAGTTTAAAAAAATCCTTACTCTCATTTGGCTGAGCTGCAAAGTGTCACCTGCACGGGGCAGTGTTCGGGCAGAAGAAAACAGCAGTTGATGGACGTGGATCCCTCCCTCTCCACTGTCACTTCTCCCCGGTCCTGGTGCTTTATCCCACCCAGAAATTGTAAATAAAGCAGAAATTGTAAATAAACAGCCAAGCCACTGTTGTGACACGCAGGGGGGACAAGGGAATCGGTGCTGGGAGTGTCACTGTGTCACAGCCCCGCGTGTGACACTGGCACCACCACACAGGGGGGCACAGGAAGGTGGGAACATCAGGGAATTTGGGATATTTTCCTGACAGCCCATCACGTTATCGGTTGGTTTCCGTACTTGTGTTCAGCACTGGAGAAACCCCGGTTCAGACAATGCCCTGACAAACCTGGGCTGGAGGAGCTGCTGAATTATTCAAGAAACAGGGAATTATCCGAGGTGGTGTTTATTCAGAAACAGAAGTGCCTCGTTAATTCCCGGGGCTGGGGGTAATGGGAGGATTTGAGCTCACACCGCATCACCCCGAGCACTGGAATTTGCTGGGTTGGTTCCAGTTTGGAGCCCAATCCCTGCCCTTGAACTGCAGGTTGAGGGAATCACCCTGGTTCCACTGATTAATCACCTTCCCTGATTAACACCCACATTATTTCTAGTCAGATTTTTGTCTGCCTTTAATTCAATTCACTCAATCTCATTTTACTTCTTCTGCTGTTTTTAAGAGCTGCTGATTCCTTTTGCACATGGGAGCCCTTCCTGGCCACCTTCACCCACCTCTCTGGTGCCTTTCTGGTAACAGAAGAGATTTTATTTTTATTTTTATTAATTCTATTTTTATTTATCTGTCATATCAGATATATTTTGGGCTTATTTAATTCCCTCTGTGGATTTTCAGTGTCGGCCCAAGGAATGGACAATGTGAGGAGCTCTGGGGACTCCCGGGACTGAAGGGAAACTACCAGCACATAAAACCCTTCTGCAATTATTTTTAATTTTTCAAAAGAGCTGCATACTTTTAACGTGCATTTCAGCAAAAGGCAGTGACCTTTTGTTTTTTATAAATATACAACTTTGAACTGCATTCTCTTTAAAAGTTATACCCCTTCTTCACATCTTAATTAATGCCAAAACTTGATTTTCTCTCTTAGTTGTGCATTAGAAAACTGCTATTAATGTAATTTAATTTCTGTGAGGAGGAGCATTTGTTTTCTATTTAATAATAATAAAAAAAAAAAAAAAGTCGGTGGTTCTGAAATCCCCGTCTGTCAACATCACTTACAACATTCCCATTCCCTGCCTCCGTGTAATAAATTAAATCAGAGTTTTAATTGTGCCCATGCTCTGTGGTTCCTGGCAGTACAGAACGATCTTCTGTGAACACACGTCCCCCCCCAAATCCTGCTGAGTGATTAATTACTGCTCTGGAAGATATAAATGTGCTTTCCAGGGCTGCTGGCAGCTGTGGCTGAGGGTGTGTCTCACCCAGCAGAACCAGCCTGGCCCAACCAAGGCTTCGATATTCACTGGCACTGCAAACCCAGCCCCTCTTCCCTCAATCCAGGGGATATAGACCTGAAACTGAGGGACAGGAGATGTGTGTGTTCAGGTTCTGGAGTGTCCCAAGCTCTCCTCAGTTCTGGACAACACTGAGTTTATCAGCACAGGAATAAAGCCCAGCCCAGGCTCCGGGGCTCTCACAGCTTTGCTCTCTCCTCGGGCTGTTCCCTGCTCCAAACCCATCCTTGGAGAACCCAGTGGTGTTCCCAGCCTGTCACACCATAAACACCCAGGGAGAGGAGCTTTATTGCCCTTCCCACCACCAAAATGAGCCCCCAGACCCTCCCACCTGCGTGTCTGTGTCACCCCAGCAGGCGCTGCCAGCACCCAGGGGAACATCTCTGGGCAGGAGAAGGAAACTAATCAACCTTGGCAGTGATTAAAGGACGTGGAACCGGGGATGTGACACTGAACGTGTCTCCATCAGGTGCCCCCAGAGGAGGCTGGTGCCTAATGGCCTGGCAGGGGCACGGGGGGATCACAGCCCAGCTCCCCGAGGAAACAACAGCATCGATGTCACTGCGTGACAAACAGAGACAAACTCCATCCTCACTCTCTGAAAAGGTCTGTCCACGGTCCAGGAGCAGAGTGAGATGTGAGAGAGGAACACGTGCCTGTTTGGAGCACAGCAAAGGAGAGGTTTGCAGTCCTGAAATCACTGGGGCCATTGTGATTGCTCATTAACAATACACATCTCCCGGCTGACATTTCCCATTTGGACCCTGTGCAACCACAAATCAAACATACATAAGAAGGTAGCCAACTTCAACAGGGGAAAGGTCTTTAAAAAAAAACAAGAAAGAAAATAAACCTTTGATAAAATAATTGCTTCTACTGTTATTTTTTTTTTTTTTGCCGTTGCTTCAAAAACAATTTCTCTCTCTTTCTTGTTCATCTATCTGGTGTCCTGCTGGTGCACAGATGAAAGGTCCAGTCTCTTTAAAATTTCATGCAGGGCTCTTTAGAACATCTCAGTTTTAAATGCCCGTGGCAAAGACAACAAAATGTACCAGTAAATGGGAGGCAGATGAAACCCCTGTTTGTGGTGAGTGTGACAGGGGAGCTGCTTGCACACCCCAGCACAGTGGCAGGAACCATCCTGAACCACATCCCTGGTGTTCACCAAGTGCTGACCACAACTCGAGAAAATACAGCTCCAAAAACTACCCCTGACTTGGCAAACTCAGGGGTGTGAGGTCACATCAGGCAGCGAAGGAAGTTTTCTCCTCCTTCCACCCTACAAGGCTACAAGAAAGATGAAGAGGGGCCATTTCCAAGGGCCTGGAGTGACAGGACACAGGGAATGGCTTCCCACAGGGCAGGGATAGGTGGGATATTGGGCAGGAATTCCTGGCTGGGAGGGTGGGCAGGCCCTGGCACAGGGTGCCCAGAGAAGCTGTGGCTGCCCCTGGATCCCTGGCAGTGTCCAAGGCCAGGCTGGATCCACCCGGGACAGTGGGAGGTGTCCCTGCCCATGTCGGGGTGGCACTGGATGGGTTTGAGGTCCCTTCCCACCCAAACCATCCCGTGGTTCTGTGATATCACTGACATTTGTCCCTCACAAAGTGCATGTTTTGACCAAATTCAGGACAACAGTCTCACAACCTCCTTCACGTTTCCCCAGCCTGACAGGTCTGTGTGGCCTCCCAGCACCTTCCTGTATCTCAGAACTGTATCTCAGGGCAGGGAATTTCCCTCCGGAAGCCACAGCATCTGTTCCTCATCTCTCTGCTGCTGCTGCTCTCACTGACAGCATTCACAGCCCTCAGCACCCCTGGGAAGACATTTCTGACCTCCCTGGGGGTTGGGAGTGCAGGAGCCACATCTGTGCTGCTGGAGCACCTTGAGTGGAATCCCTGCCTGGAAGTGGGAACAGTATAATTAAAATAACCCAGAACAAAACACACACAAAAAACCCCAGAGAAAACAGTTGGCAAACCCTGAGACACTGGAGGAAGGACAGAGATTTAGGGACTGTTTTTCAGAGATGCTGTGATGATACCTGATGGGAACCTAAATTCCCTTTAGGAATAGGGGAGTTTTGGCTCCAGAAGCTTGTTGTGAGTGGAGTTGTTTTGTACCCTCAGAATGAAAATAACAAACAAAAATTGGGCTGGAGGGGACCTGTGGGCTCTCAGCACCGTGACCCAGAAATTGTTACCCTGCAGGAGTCACCGGTAGCCAATCCCAGAGTGAGAACCAGGTTCAGCCCCACGGCGGGAGCAGGTGTGGGAAGGGATGGCTCAGAGTGAGGATGATTCCAGCAGGAAACATCCCTGTTGGAGGCTAAACGTTGGGTTTGGAGAGCACCACACAACGGTCAGTGTCCAAAGGAGCTGCTCCTGGGTGACCCTGTGCCAAGGCAGCCCCGAGGAGACAACTCAAACTCCTCAGATGTCCAGCAGAAGGATGGAGAGGGAGTCATGGAATAGTGGGTATGTGGCAGTGAGTCATGGCTCAGCAAAGGGCTCCTCTGGCCACATCCCTTTGTCATGTTGGGCTAATAAGGACCAAAAAGCCTCAATTGCATCAGTCGTGGCAAAGGAAACAAAGTCTTTCAGCTGAGCCTGAACTGATGCATCCAGAACAACACCCCCCCGAGGGAATTTCCAGCCAGGTTTGGTGAGGAATATGAATCCCAAAGCACTTTGTCTGTCACTGAGTGACCCCAGAGGGGAAGGAGCCCAAGGAGCCCCGGCTGCGAGTGGCTCCATCACGATTTTCCCCGCAGGATTCGCTCCAGGATCCCTGTCCTGTGTGGGGACACCCTTCGCTTTGGGGCTTGAAAGGCTGAAAATCCCAGGGATGGTTTTGCACAAGGAGCAGAGCAGGGCAGCGTTTCCATCCCAGGACCATCATGGGACATGTGAGTCAAAGGAAATCGCTGTTACTCATCCCAGAGTTTAATCAGAGGAGGAGGATAAACGGTGTTTCCTCTGCAAATCGTGTCTGTGGGACATAAGGTGCTGTCACACCACAAACACAGGATGGAAAACCCATCTGTGTTTTCCCCTGACTCTTGACTACCTGGTTTACTGCTCAAGCACTGAAACTCATCTCCCCTTCCATAAAGTATTTTAAATCTAAAAATAATTTGAACCATGTTTATTTTTAAGAACTTTTACCCTCCCCCAAAAACAACGTTTAAAAGGAACCAATTTTAACCATGAGCACAGAGTAAATAATTGCTGTTACTTTCCTTGCAGATAAATCACTTTTACTCTGATTTCAAAAAGCAAAAAAAAAGATCAAAAGTAATATTAATCATGCTAGCCAGGGAGCAAAAGGACATTCCCAGACATTAACTGCTTTCCAAATATGAAAAACACATTAAATATCTCTCTCAAACAAGATGTTTTCCTCATGTTTCCTTTGGGGGGAGTTTGCTAGGCACATTCCTGTGCTCTGGGACCCCCCCCCCAGCCCAGCCCAGCCCCCGCCAGGCTCTGGTGGCACATCCACACAATGTCCCTGTGCCACCTCTGCCCTGACCGAGTCCTCCCAGGGCAGGGGAGATGCCTCTGAGCAGGAAAGTTTTAGCTTCAAACACCTACCTGTTGGAATATGTGCCCTGGGCTGAATTTCGTGTAGCACCAAAAAAGGAGCCGACAGGAATTGTTATTATTTTCTGGTACTCTTAGAATAGTGCTCAAAGATACACAGTCTGAGTTGTTTTCCAAACATCGGGAGAAGGGAAAACAAACATTGGATGCATTGATTTGGTCTCGAGTTGTTTTCCAAACATCGGGAGAAGGGAAAACAAACATTTAACGCATTGATTTGAGGCTGTGTTGGTGAGGAGTTACCACACCGGGAGCTGTGGGTGTGCCTGTGCCACCACCAGCACTGCCAAGGGACCCCGTGTGGAGTCACTGCAGTAAAAACCGAACCAAACCAGACAATCTGAGTGAGCCAGGCTTCTCCCCAGCCCGGGAGGGAGCCAGTGATCCCTGCTGGGGCAGGACACAGAGAAGCACAATGCCCACAGGCCACACTTTTTCATTTTCCTCTTGGCCGACCTACAGCTGAGCTGCCAAAACAAACAACCCTCCCCTCCCAGTCAGGCTCAGAGCGACCCAAACTGAATTTTTATGTCATAAAAGGAAGGAAAAAAACCCCAGCAAGAATGGTTAAAATGCTTTAAATATCAACACTTTTCTTTCCAGAAGGGAGAACAGCTTTATGAAGACAAGCTATTAAGCCCTGATTTCAGACACTAATTACACAGTGACCAACATCCTACAGGGTGTCACAATCACAGCTGTCTGCCCCAAGTCAGTGAGGAGAGAAACTTTGGCCTGGTGACATCAGGGCCCGAAAAACAGACTTTTTAGGTGAGAGGAGGCTCAAGCACATATTTTGGCAGCTGCCTCATCCGGCTCGTTCTGTGCAGAGCAACGACTCCACCAACCAACCAGTGTTTGGAGTGACATTCCTGCTGCCCAGTGAAAGCTCCAGGAGGAACCTGCAGAGGAATCCAGAGTCTCCTCAGTGGCTCAGAGCCGCAGGGACACCCCAGGGTCACCAGCTTGGCCTCAAAGACAAATATTGTCTGTTGGCATTGTCTGGAGTCACTGGTATTTCTCTGGAGGACCCAGGCCACTTTCATTTCCAGACCTGATCTGAGCTGTTCCCCCAAACCAGGCTCTGTCCCTTCCCAGAGAAAGGTTTGGGTCCCTTCAGGGACACGGTGACACGTTCTGAGCTCTGTGGTGGGACCCTCAAGCAGCGACACAGTCGAGATCATTCCCTGTTTGACCCCGTGCAGATTCCAGCTGCCCCCTGCCTCTGCCATTCCCATAAGCAGAAGTGTCTCACATCAGACCTCACCAACATTCCTCCTCCTCACTGGCGTTTTTGTGAGCAGTGAATGACCCCAACTAAAAATAAACTGCAGGGGATACACACCCTGGGCTGGGAAACCAGGGGGGTTTCAGGGGATCCTCTCCCTTTCCGTGGATACCTGAGGCAGAGAGGAATCCATCCTGAGAAACCAGGGGGGTTTAGGGCAGGGTTTCCTGGGGATCCTCTCCCTTTCCATGGGTAACGAGGCAGAGAGGAATCCATCCAGTGGAACCAGGGGGGTTTAGGGCAGGGTTTCCTGGGGATCCTCTCCCTTTCCATGGATAACGAGGCAGAGAGGAATCCATCCTGTGAAACCAGGGGGGTTTCATGGGGATCCTCTCCCTTTCCATGGATAACCGAGGCAGGGAGGAATCCATCCTGAGAAAAGGAAGGAGAACTCCCCAGCAGGACAGATGTTTCCAGCATTAATGTGGCGTTTTCCCCTGCTGTGCACACCCAAAGTCTGTGTACGTGAATTAACACTTGTTCTTGTCTGTTTTCTCACCTTCTTTATGGACAAGAAGCCCTGGGTGTGGCTTCACTTCCAGCCGCTGTTAAGGAGCATCTGTGGCTGCAGAGATGATTTCCATCGATGTGAGAAATGGGATTGTTCTGTGCTCTTCCTGGGGGGGGGGAAATGTAAAGAGTTACACCAAAAATTAAGAGGAAATGTCTGTTGGACTCCCGGCACTTCATCCCCAAGATACCTCTAAAACCAAATCAACCTTCCATCCCTGGGATGGTCACCCCATGCCAATAAAAAGGGTTAAATCCATTTAATCACAGACCTGCTGCATTGCTGCTTGGGCAGAGCTCAGCAGGAGTTCCGGGGCTGCCTCTGATTTCTGATCTTAATGTTGTGAATTAACATTCTTTTAATATCAACACCAGCCTGAGAACAGCCCTGCGTGGTCACCTGCTCACTGCCATCAGCATTCCTCTCCCCAAACAGCTCCTTGCAAGGAAGAGTTTTTAAAAATAATTGGTGTTTTCCTGGAGCCAGCCATGGTTTAGCAAAAAAAAAAATAATTAAAAAATAGCAAAAAAATTTTAAAACATAATTTAAAAATAGCAAAAAATTAATTAAAAAAATCCTTATTGAACCAGGTCGGGAGTTTTAAGTGAGTTGCTGAGGGGCTGCAGCAGAGGAATCCCCTGAGCTGCCAGGACATCCCCAAAATCCGGGTGTGTTCAGGTCTCTGATTGCCCTGGTTGTGTTAATTGGCAGGAGAACAACCCTGGGACGGGTTTTTCGCAGCAGAAACTTGTGCGACAGAGAATCCCCGACACAAAGGTGGAGTGACGAGGGTGATGAAGGCAGAGCAGCCCCAGTAAATCCAGCTAAACCCGCGATCCCCGCAGTCGGGACACACATTTGCATCTTTAAATGACTCCAGTGAGTCATTTTCTAATTTCCTTTTCAATTGCTGAGCGGCCTCTGTGTGTGCAACGAGTCCCCGGGGAGGGCGGAGTGTCCCACACAGCCCCGCGTTATCTGCAGAGGTCATTCCTCACTTAATACAGATTTAATTGTGCACCTCATTGCATCATTCAGTACCAACCGTGTTGCACAAGTCTGGAACACACTCACTTGGTTTTCTCCTTGGGAAAAAGTTGCCTGTGAGGGTTTTTGTGGCGGAACGATCCCCACAAGTCCCAGTTTTGCCGTGTTTTACCTGCAGCAAACGGGGATGAAGGTGGTCCTGCGGTGCATCTTCCCCACCAAAGGAATGCCCAGGGAACGCAGCAGAGCCGTGGAAATGTTCTTTATTGAAGGGAATTCCGTCTGCCAGCCTCAGTGCAACGCACACACCTGACCTTCCCAAGCTTCTCTGCCTTAAAATTTCAATTAATTGCGTTATTTTATTCCAAGGTTCCAGCATTTGCATATTAAAATGAACTCTGTGATCACTTTACCTCAATGAAACAACTCACCAAGGCAGAGCTGATAAAATTACAGTTCCCCCCTCGTGGCGTTGCCTTCGTACCCCAACAGAACAACTTTTAATATTATATTCTAAAAAATAAAAATCCTCATTTTATGGAGCTGGGCGGGTAACTAATTAACTTAATTAACCTTTGCTGGAATGCAGCAGGGGAATGTGAGCAGCGACGCAGCACAAAGGCACAGGAGGTGTTTCTGAGCACCCAGCCCAGCCCCAGGCTGGATGGATCCCTCTGTCCTGGGGATCCTCCTGTCACCCCCCGCTCATTGCTGGGAGCTCTTGGCTGAATTCATTTGCAAAACAAAGTTTGTCTTTTTCCCTCCCAGATCTTTGTAAAAGGAACCTGCCCCCGAGTACCAACTTAGGAGGAACAGCCTTTTTATTTTATTGTTTTGGTTTTATTTCCATCCCTCCCTCACCATGACAACACAATAAATGAGCCCCGAGAGACCCGCAGCGCTTCGCTATTTAAAGTTGTGCGTTTTCTCTCTCACTCGGAGGCTCCCAGACCAAACACCCGCGGTGGGTTTTTGCGGCCCCGAGTGAAATCAGCCCCGTTCTCACCTGCTCGGAGGGACACCCTGGGCCCGGGCTCGGCTGGTTCTGTGCTCCCCTGAAGGCACAGCAGCCAGGCAGCAGTTCCCCATCTGCTTTTGCCATCTCTGCGCGGAGCTGTGCTGGATGGCTCTGGGCAGACACGGGGCTAATGGGAAACACAACTGCCACTTCACAGATGGGCTTCAAACTATCCAACATTAAAGCATTCATCCCACAAAAACTGACCCCAAAACTGCTTCATAAAATCAACTATTTCCAGGGTTGGGTTTTTTTTTTCCCCCTCAAAGCTTCAGGATGTTTCGTGACACTATAAGAGGCCCCAGGGTTCAAAAAGACTCTCACAAATACAGAGAGTGACAGTTTGTGACCTGAAATCTCAGGGACGGGAGGGTTGGCAGTGAAAGCAGCAGCAGTGACACGCAGGGAGGCTCCCGGAGCCAGGATTGTCCTGCTGGATCCCAAAGCTGCAGCAGGACACTCCCAGAGCCAGGATTGTCCTGCTGGATCCCCAAAGCTGCAGCAGGACACTCCCAGAGCCAGGATTGTCCTGCTGGATCCCAAAGCTGCAGCAGGACACTCCCAGAGCCAGGATTGTCCTGCTGGATCCCAAAGCTGCAGCAGGACACGGTGGGTCCTGCCCCCTGCACCATCCCGAGGTGGAGCAGCAGCACAGCCAGGCTCCAAACCCAGGAGCCCAACACACCCTCAACAACCACCAACCCAAACCCGGGGAATGCGCCTGGGCTGTGGAACAAAAGAATTCATTTCATCCCCGGCAGAAAATGGCTCCTGGAGAGCCGGACCCCGTGATGAATGTGCCCCCTCCAGATCTTTATTGCCCCTGTAAATCACTGCTCTGACAGCACTTAATAACAAAGCTTTGCAGCGGGTTGAAGTTTTGCTTTGGACAAATAAAATCTCATATTAAGAGAGAATTTGCTGGTCCTCAAGGTGTGGAAAAATGAGTGTGGCCAGGACCTGTTGTGCTTGGGGTTTTTTTAACTGTTTGGTTCCACTCTTGGTTTGGGGGTTTTTAAATATGATTTTGTAGCAGAGGGGCTGGAATAACATAAGGAAATCAACTCTGCATTTCAATACAAAAGGGGAGTCGGGATTTGGTTATTAAAACCCCCTTTATTTCTGATGGTTCTGTGCCCTGTGATGTCTGGGCAGGGCAACAGCACCAAATGCACAGAATATAAAACCTGAGGTTGGGTCAAGCAGCTGCACCCTACAAGGAGGTAAAAAAACCAAATTACTGCAACACAGATATTTAAAAAAGTGAGCAGACCCATTGATAATGACAGATCCATCATCTGCTTTGGGGCTGACAGCCTAGGAGGGATTTTTGGGGTAAGAAGTGGTAATTTCGAGGTGTTCAGAAAGCAGCTGCACTGACAGACAGTCCCTGAATGACCCTGCAACCCAAATAAACCCCAAATAAACCCCAGATGAGGGTGGCTCAGGCAGCAGCACTCCCTCCAAACCAGTTCATGGCACACTCCGGCCCAGAGAACCACCACAGGAAACTCCAGTGATTTGGGCAAAGCCAAACGTATTTCTGGGGAAATAAAACCATTTCCTGTTCCAGGTGGGAGCCCGGGGGAGTTCTGTGCCAAACTCTCAACAGGTCTGGAGAGAGCCCAACCTCCGCAGGGATTGAAACACCGTCAGTGGGCAGGGACTGCAACCCAGGGAAATAACACAGTCACTGCTACAGGAGCACACGAACTACTTCAGGATGATTTATTCTTACTTTCCGACCCAGAAGCCAGTCTTTAAACCCTGCAAAGAGTTGTGTGGGCACCTGCCACTGCTGTCCCTGCGCTGACATGATTTAACAGCTGGAATCCCTTATTTAACCATGGCAGGGGTTTGCAGGGAACCGACTGAGTTCCACCAGCCGCGTATTTCTTCTCGATGACAGAGTGGTTAAAATGATTTTTTAAAAAAAAAAATAAAAAAACCCAAGACAGCAAAATAAAGCAGTAATAAAATCGATAAAAGGTGCTTAAAACATCCCTTCTATTAGGTAATGGCATTTAAAATATCCGTAGCTTGTAACGGCACTTAGGGCATGCCCGAAAATCAATGGGCTAAATTACTTATTGAACTCGTTAAT
The DNA here is from genome assembly GCA_013390025.1 of Pitta sordida. NCBI lineage: Eukaryota > Metazoa > Chordata > Aves > Passeriformes > Pittidae > Pitta > Pitta sordida. The sequence goes on along the minus strand of WEKX01021122.1, from coordinate 229,759 downwards.
TTGAACATTGGGGGTTATATGGGCACGGACAACAGCGGCGGCGAGGAGCCCGGTCACAGATCTCCCTCTGCTGGGAAAAACCCTGCGAATTCCCACGGAGATGCTCCGGGTGGGTGTGGGGTTGGTGGGGTTTGAGCAATGACGGTGAGGGATGTGAGGAGCGAAAGCTGCACCAGGGACTGGGACACTGAAGCGGCTTTGGAGGCGGTGAGGGCTGGAGGTGCTGAACAGCAACGTTACCTTTTCCCCCCTGAAATAAAAGCCGAACCCTGTGTCAGCTCCTCCTGTGGGGGACAGAGTCTGCCCCGACCCTGCTCCTCGTTCGGGGATCAAACCCGGCATCAAACCCTGAGCGCCCCGATCTGCACCGACCTCCGCGTCAGGGGAGCCCCGAGCCCGCGGCTCCTGAGGGGAGGGCAGGGGGAGGAAGGGGAAGGAGGAAAAGGAGGGGGAAAATGGGAAAGAGGAGAAAAAGGGAGGGAGGAGGGAGAAAGGTGAGGGAAAAGGGAGAGGAAAGGGGAGGGGGAAGGAGCGCCCGCCCCGCCCCAAGATGGCGATATTACCTTATCAAGATGGCAGTTACACCTCCCCAAGATGGCGGTGCAACCTTCTCAAGATGGCGACCGCCCCGCCCAAAAATGGCGGCGGACCCTCACAAGATGGCGGAGCAACCTACTCAAGATGGCGACCGCCTCGCCCAAAATGGCGGCGGACCATCCCAAGATGGCCGTAGGACCTTCTCAAGATGGCTGTCGCCCCGCCCAAAAATGGCGGTGGACCCTCCCAAGATGGCGCCGCTACCTCCCCAATATGGCGGAGCTGCCTTCCCAATATGGCGGCAGCACCGCCCCAAGATGGCGGCAGTCACGCCCCAAAGATGGCGGCTGTTCCTCCCCAAGATGGCGGTGCCACCTCTNCCCTGAGGGGTCACTGGCTCCCTGTGGGTGCCGTGGGCTGTGAGGGGACAGGGCGGGCAGGGACCGGGGCGGTTCCTGGGCAGTAAAAGCTCGGTGTGTGCCCCGCAGGATCGGCAAGGTGGGCAGCCAGAAGCGGGTGGTGGGGGTGCTGCTGGGCTCGTGGCAGAAGAAGGTCCTGGACGTGTCCAACAGCTTCGCCGGTGAGTTGCGGTGTCCTGCCCCTCCCTGCCCTGAGCACAAACTGCTCCACAAACCCCTTCGGTCACCCCCGCCGGCCACAGGGAACCAGAGCCCTGCAGCGAACGCGTCTGTTCTGGTTTGTCCCCAGTGCCGTTCGATGAGGACGACAAGGATGACACCGTGTGGTTCCTGGACCACGACTACCTGGAGAACATGTACGGGATGTTCAAGAAGGTCAATGGTGAGTTGAGCCCTTCTGGCAGCCGGGGTTTGCTCCCAACAACTCCCCAGGACTATGGAAAAGGGAGTTTATATCGATCATGTAATCAGAGAGTTGTGAGGGCTGGGAAACACCGGTGACACTGTCAGGTGCTGGTGCCAGCCCAGCAGCACCGCTCGCCCAGCCCTGTTTGTGAGCACCTGCAGGGATGAGCTGTCACATCCTGCCAGCTCCAGTCAGTAAATGCTGATAAATGCCCGGCTGAGCTCAGGGCTGAGGTGTCGGTGTGGGCAGTACCTGCAGTCCCTGGCCAAGCCAGTGCCTTGTGATTCATTCCCCCTTTCCAGCCTCAGTCCCTCTCCGTGTGCTGATCCCACTCTCTGATCTGGGATCCTTTTGTGCTCTTGCTCAGCCAGAGAAAGGATCGTGGGGTGGTACCACACGGGCCCGAAGCTGCACAAGAACGACATCGCCATCAACGAGCTGATGAAGAGATACTGCCCCAACTCTGTAAGGGGGATGGTTTGGGGGCTGGGGGCATCTCTGTGTCCCTAACAGGGGGTCTGGGGTCCCTTTGCTGCGGGTGACGGAGGGTGGTGGCCCTGCGCTGAGACTTTTGACTCTGTGCCTTGTCCTCGTGCCCCTGCTGAGGAGGGAAGAGCTGACTCGGGGTTTTTTCCAACTCTCTGGCTGAAATCCACTTTTCCACCCCCTTTTCTTTGTCTCTCAGGTGCTGGTGATCATCGATGTGAAGCCCAAGGACCTGGGGCTGCCCACAGAAGCCTACATCTCTGTGGAGGAGGTTCATGACGTGAGTACTGACCCCGCGTGAAGTGAGGGGTCCCTTCCCGGTGCCCACAGGGGTGCCCAGTCCTTCTGCCCCTCCAGAGCTGAGGAGGTGGGTCAGGAGTGGTAAATCAGCTGCCACTGTTTAAGTTAAATTAATCCTTCACGGATATAAAAGAATTGGGTCCTGTTGCCTTTCTGAGCCCTCGGCTGGAGAGCAGAAGCTGCTCCCCCAAAAGGCAGAGGTTGGGTCAGGGACGAGAGGAACAACTGTGACATTCAGTGAGAGTTTTTATTGTTCCCCCCTCGGGCACAGAGCAGCAAAACGCAGCAACTGGGAGTCCCCCAGAGCACAGATTAAATCCAGGGTGAAATCCTTGGGATTGCTCGTGGCCTGTCCGGAGCTGCTCTGCAGGTCCCCTCGGTGCCAGCCCTCCCCTGTTTGTGTCCCCTGGCAGGATGGCACCCCCACCTCCAAGACCTTCGAGCACGTGACGAGCGAGATCGGGGCGGAGGAGGCCGAGGAAGTCGGGGTGGAGCATCTGCTGCGGTGAGTGGGGGGTGGGACAGCCCCCCCCCCAGCTCTGCTCACACCCCTGGAGCCCTTCTAACCCCCCCCTCCCCTCTCTCCGGGCTCCAGGGACATCAAGGACACCACGGTGGGCACCCTGTCCCAGCGCATCACCAACCAGGTGCACGGCCTGAAGGGACTCAACTCCAAGCTGCTGGACATCAGGAGCTACCTGGAGAAAGTGGCCCTGGGCAAGCTGCCCATCAACCACCAGATCATCTACCACCTGCAGGACGTGTTCAACCTGCTGCCCGACGTCAACCTGCAGGAGTTTGTCAAGGCCTTCTACCTGAAGACCAACGACCAGATGGTGGTGGTGTACCTGGCCTCCCTCATCCGCTCCGTGGTGGCCCTGCACAACCTCATCAACAACAAGATCGCCAACAGGGACGCCGAGAAGAAGGAGGGGCAGGAGAAGGAGGAGAGCAAAAAGGAGAGGAAGGACGAGAAGGAGAAGGACAAGGAGAAGAGCGACGGCAAGAAAGAGGAGAAGAAGGAGAAGAAGTAAAAGGTGTAGGGTTGGGGGCTTTTTTTATTTGTAAATTAAAACAAAAACAATGGTGAACTCGAGGTGTCTGTGCTGGGGGGTGTGTGCTGTGCCCAGAGCTCTGTGCCCTCCTCCCACCCGGGCAGGGCTGGGGGGAGCCCCAGGGAGGGGTTTGTGTCCAGCACAGCAGCTCTCCCTGCCCCAGCTGAGGGTGTCACTGTGCACAGCCCCAGTGTCCAGGGGGAATCCTTGGCCTTCAGCCACACTCGTGTGCCACAGCCACCCCTGTGGGGGGGCACAGGTGGCAGTCACTGCTGTCACCCCTCTGTGCCAGCCGTGCTCCCTGCCTGGGCAGGCCCAGCCCCGCTGGAGCTCCTTGGGGACACTCCAGGGCTGGCACTGCTGACACGGAGACACGTGGACAAAATCCCTGGGATTCAGGACCCCCCCAAAACACGGCCCTGCAGCCCCAGCCCCCTGCACGGAGCACTCCGTGGGACACAGGGACCCCAGACCCACATGGGGACCCCAGACCCACACGGGGACCCCAGACCCACACACACACAGCCGTGTCACCCACCCAGGACACACAGGGACCTACAACTCAGACCAGGACACACAGACCCCCGGACCCAGCCCCCCCCCGCCATGCCCGGGACACACAGGGGTTTGTGACACCCATCCATGCCCAGGACACACACACAGGGGTTTGTGACACCCAGCCATACTCGGGACACACACACAAGGGTTTGGGACCCCCAGCCAGGGGTTTGTGACCCCCATCCATGCCCGGGACACGCACACCTGGGCAGCTGCTGATGTTTATTGCACACAAAGCCGCGGAGCAGGCGGGGCCGTGAGGAACCCTCTGGTTCCCTGCAGTGTCCCATCTCCTCAGGCTCCACGGGATGCACAGCCAGGGACACCAGGTCTGTCCCCAGGTGTCGCTGCCACCAGCCCGGCTGGTGACAGAGGGAACGGGAGGGGGGTTTGGGCAAAGGCCGGCAGTGCCCCAGCCCCCGAGGAGCAGCAGCTCTGAGCAGAAGCCACGGGCAAACACAACTGCAGAGGGGCACGGACAGAGCCAGGCCCCGGCTCTCCTGGTGCTCGGGCAGTGCAGAGACCCTCCAGAGACATCACACTGGGGGTCCCTGTTACTGTTCCTGGGTGCAGCACAGGCCCCAAAATCAGTCCAAGAGCATCTCCCCCCTCACCTGCAGCCACTGCAATGCCCTGAAAAGGCAGGAAAGAGCAGGGGGACAACAAGAGCCTGTGCCCAGAGCAGGGCTGACCTCAGGGTGTCTGTGAGGGGGGAGCCTCTGTGCCCCCCCGTGCCTTCACCTCCTCCCCTCTGTGCCAGCCCTGGTGCCACCCTCGGGCAGGGAAGCGCAGCCCCGTGTCCCCCAGGGCTGTGGCAGTGCCGGGACAGGAGCAGCAGCGTCCACAGGAACGGGCTGGGCCCGGGGAAGCCCCAAAGCTCCCTCACTCCTGGCCGAAGCCTTCGGTCTCCTCGATGGCGTAAAGCAGCTTCTCCTTCAGCTGCTCGTAGCTCTTGTAGGGAGGCAGATCTAGGCGGTTGAAGCTGGGGAGAAACCAGGGGGGTGTGAGAGGCTGTGATCCCGAGCCCCTCCCCATGGCACAGCCAGGAAAGCAGCTCCATCCCATGGCATGGGGACCACCCAGCTGTCCCTGCCCGGCCAAGGGCCACTGACTTACCACGTGTGGCTCCGTGGCAGCCACGTCTCTTTGCCAACTTTATCGATGCAGAATTTCTGGGGCCCGTTGCTGCCTGTTAACGACAGGCACAGCAAAGCTCATTATGTGACATGGGGCTCGAAAAGAACTCCCTCCCCCCATCCCATCCCAGTGACCCCAGGGACAGGAGACACGACCCCAGGGCAGCAGCCCCTGCCTGGGCTGCAGAGGGGATGTGCAAAACTGCGGGGACAAAGCAAAAGCAGATTCACGGCACGGGGGGACAACGGCACCATCTCCAAGCACAGTGGCTCCATGGCAAGTGCTCAGACCTGCTTATCTGTGACTCTCAGCAGCATGTGAGTCTGTCCCAGAGTTTTAAGGGAGCTGGCTCAGGATGTCTGAGTCACTGAGGTGGATTTTAAACAGACTGGGAATCCTGGAGAGGTTCCAGTGGGGTGGGAAAAGCGAACAGGCCGGCAAGAAGAACTGAGAGAGTTAAGTGAGCTGATGAGCTTGACATGGGTGCCAGGAAAGTCAGGGGAAATCTGGTACAGGCCCCAAAAAGCAGCAAATTAAAGGATCAGAGTGGAATAATGCCACGCTGTGGTTTTCTGGAAAAGAGGTTTTGTCGCACAAGAATCGAAATTAAATCAGGAATCCAACCTCGCTCAGAACGAGATTAAAAACCAGCCTGACAAAGTTACCCAGGGCAGCGCCAGTCCCAGCCAAGGAATGTGTGTGTGTCGCTGTGCTCAGCCCTCACAGCTGCCCCACGGGCTGGGCACAGGGACCCCCCAGGCCGAGCCCTCCCCTCACTCACCGATGAGCTCCGCGAAGCCCCCGACGGGCAGGCGGCAGGTCCCCGTCACAAACTGCAGCAGCCGGATCCGCTTCTCGTTGTCCATCTCCTTCACCACCTGTGACAGGACACGGCTCAGTGCCACCCTGAGCCCCAGCCCGGCCCCCAGCCCAGCCCCTGCCAGCGACTGACCTGCCAGAACCACTGGATCTGTTTGCTGTTCTTGGTGTAGTGTCTGTAGATGGTGTTTTTCTGCCAGTCGTTCATGTCGATCTCCTGCATCCCACACAGCATCAGCTGGGGACAGGGGACAGTCAGCAGGGCACACGCAGGGCCCTGTGCCACTGCTGGGCTCCAGCTGGCACAGGCACCAGCACTGGGGTGTCTGGGGGGAATTCCTCCCCTCCAACAACATGTTCTTGCTCAGGGCCCCAAGGAGCCCCTTCCAGACCATCAGAGCTGAGGGGAACAGGGTGTGAGCAGAGCCACCTTGTGCCATCCCATGCCCATGTCCCCACCCCAGGGGCCGGCTCACCTCCAGCTCTTTCTCGTCGAAGTACCGCAGCCACTCCAGGGGCACCACCTCGTTGAAGCCATCCAGGAATGCCTTGGTTTGCTCCTCCACCCCCCGTGTGAACCTCCAGTCTGTCAGCAGCCTGGGAAGGGAGGGGGGTGGGCACAGAGCCCAGCACGGGGAACCCCCACCTCCCCTCAGCGTGGGGAAGGGGAGAGGGGCTCCCTCAAAGCACCTCAATTCTCACCCGTGGGGTTCTGCCGCTGCTCCCAAATCCATGGGCAGCACCAGCCCCCAGCACAGCCCAGCACCTCTGGGAGGTCCAGGGGCACAAATTACAGGTCCTGGCTGGAGCCTGAGCCGGCCCTGGCAGCCCCAGGCAGGGCAGGGGGGGGTGTGAGCAGCTGTGGGACGGCAGAGCAGCCTCACCCTCTCTCCCCTCTCCTCTTTCCTGAAAGTCCTGGCAGCTGCCCAGCCCGCAGCAATCCAGCCCACAGCGCCAGCCCCGACTTGTCACAGGCCACGTAGCCCAGGGAAGCGGCCACGTCCCAGGCCCCACCTTCCCAGCCCTGCAGCCAGAGGGGGGGTGGGTGCCCGGCGGGACCCCCGGGACGGTCACTCACATGATGTACTCCTCCTTGTTCTCCTCTGTCACCCGGATGCTCTCGCCGCCCTCCTTCAGCTCGTGGGTGGTCACCTTGCCCAGGATCTCCATGTCCTGGATGAAGTAGAGCTCCAGGCCGCACTCCTCCAGGCTGTTCTCCCTGCAGAGGGACAGGGGGAGGTGGGGGGGAGCTCTGCCCACCCACGGGGGGGCACGGGAGGCAGCCAGGGCACTCACTTGGTCCAGACGATGGAGTTGTAGAACTCGGGGTCGATGGACTCCAGGTCCTTCAGCGTCGGCCGCTTGTTGAGCATCCGCTTGTAGAAGGGCAGCGTGAAGCCGGTGTCGATGAACTTGCCGTGGTACAGAGCCTGGGGCGGGAGGGTGACAATGGGTGACTCACAGGGGACCCCCAACAAGGCTCTGCCATGGGGCAGCCCCAGGGCCACAGGGGACGGTCCCCAGGCCCCTGAGCTGTGGCACTCATTCCTGGCTGGCACACACGGTGGGGAGGGGTGGGCTGCCCCCCCCAGCACTGCCCAGGGCGGGTGGGCTCACAGCCCCTTCTCCCTCCCTCGCTCCCCACCCCCGAATTCCAGCGCGTCTCCCTCTCCCCTCGCAGCTCTATTAAGAGCACTTGTTTAAACAGAGCTGCAGCCGCGGCTTCCCCGAATCCCTGGCTTGCAGGAGCCCCGAGGCAAAGGCAGCCAAAAATAATGCAGACGCTTGTCTCGCAGGGCCCAGCGGTGAGTAATAGTCTGGGGTTTTATTGGAGCCCTGCGAGGCGGGGCAGGGCAGGGCAGGACAGCGGGGCCGGGGCCGCCCCCGCACACACCCCGCCAGGGACCCTTCCCCGGCCCCGGGGAGCCCTGCCAGCCCCCCTGCCAGCCCCCCTGCCAGCCCAGGGCTGGGGCAAACCGCGGCACGTTGGCCTCGGGGAAGCCAAGACGGGCGGGAGGAGCCGCTCCGGAGCTCGGGCAGCTGGAAAATCTCACACTGCCGGGGCTAAAAATAGTCCCTGGAGCTGCAGGGCCGACAGCACCTGGGGTGGCAGCCAAAGCCCCGGAGCCATCCATCCCTGCCACGGAGAGCCTGGGAAAGCAGGTCTCCTCTGGCCACTCCGGGGGTCTGAAATGCATCACCCCACTGCACCTCCCCAAAGGCCCGTCTGCCACACCTGGGCAGAGGAGGGCAACAGCACCCAGCCCAGCACTGCCCTGGCACACGGAGCTGCCCATCCCTGTCCCCTGCTCCCCCCGGGGGACATCCCCGGGCTCTCACCATGGCGATGAAGCGGCCGATGAAGCGGAAGTAGGTGAGGTGGTCGGGGTTGATGGAGGAGGCCGGGTTGATCTGCAGGCAGTAGTTGTTCTTGCCCGCGTACTCGAAGAGGCAGTACATGGGGTTGAGCACCTCGTGGGACAGCAGGAAGAACCACTCCCTGCGACGAGACGAGGGGGACGTGGGGATGAGCAGCTCGGGGAGGGGACAGCGCGTGTCCCTGCACACACCTGCGCCGACCCAGGGGCTGCCAGGACAGGCGCTGGGCCCTGCTGTGACCAGGGGCCGTGTCCCCCACCCCGGGTGCTGTGCGGGGTCTGGGAAGTGTATCTGGAGAGTCCAGTTTGCCAGAGGCTTGGAGCACTGGGGGTCCCGGCAGGTGCCACACGCTCTGTCCCTCCCAGGCTGTCACACACATCCACACACACCCAGAGTGCTGCACACCCACACCCACACCCTGCTGTGACCCGAGTCCCTCTGCACAGCCCCACACCCAGCTCAGAGCAGCACAGGGCAGCACCATCCTGGCTCTGCTCCCCTGGCCGTGCAGGGGGACGGGAATCCTCGGACGCAGAGGCAGCCCCGGCATCCTGTCCGTGGTTCTACCCTGTGGTAGAACAGCATGACGTAACCTACCATAGGGTAAAACCACTGGCAGGACACGGAGAGAGGCGGAGAGCAGGAGCCCCTGCACCAGGGCCGGGGGCAGCAGGGCAGGCAAAGCACCGGCACAGCTCCGAGGAGACACCCTGACCGAGCCCACGGGGACGCGAGAGCCTCTCCAGCCCAGGCACAGCCCCCACCCTGTGGTAACACCATCCCCAGGGGCTGCAGTACCCACATCACAGCCCCTCTGCCCCAGAACACCCCAACTGTGCTGGATGTGCTCAGCCCGTCATCCCCACACACGGGGGATGCAGCAGAGCCCCAGCGGGGTCCCCCAGTGCTCTCCGTGCCAAGGACAGGCTGGTGTGATGCTTTTGGGGTGTTGTGCCATTCCTAAAACACAGTTTCCCATTTGAATGCCCCTTGGCTCCTTGGCTGGGATCCCGGGTGCAAATGCCCGGTGCCCGTGCTGCCCTCGGGGACTCGGGGCACAGGCAGGACATGTCCCCATGGCCCTGCGCTCACCTGGCAATGCCACCATAGTCCAGCCCCTCCTCCCCTCGCATGATGATGTACAGGCGGCGCCGCAGGTCGTACGGCTTCATGTTCATGATCTGGGGACGAGCAGGGCAGTGTCACCACGGGCTGGGGACAGCAGCAGCTGCACACCTGGCCAGCCCCATGGCCCCAGCAGCTCCTCACCTGCTGGAAGGAGTCCTCAAAGAGCGTCTGTCGGGACACGCTGATCTTCACGTGGCTCGGCAGCGCGTTTGACTGCAGGCAAGGCAGAGGCACGGGGCTGGGTGAGGCTGGCACGGCGGCTCTCCTTGCCCACCCCTGTCCACGGGCTCAGGGCACCCCCCCCAGCCCAGCAGCCCCCAGTCACTCCACTCACGTGGCAGAGGAAGCGGAACTGGTGGTACTTCCAGCGAAAGCTGCGGTCGTACGCGCCCGGGGAGCCGCCATGCTTGCTCCTGCCAAACCAGCACGGGCCTGGGCTCAGCACCGGGCACAGCTCTCCTCTGTCACAGCCCCGTGTGCCCCCAGCCCCCCCTGCCCGCGGCTCACCCAGACTCGAAGCCCGGGCGCGGGTCCTTGAAGGTGGTGGTGCGGGTGTTGTGGTCCACGAAGTACCGCACGCTCTCGTTCGTGTACTTCATCTCCCAGCCGGGCGGCAGCGGCGGCTCCTGGATCATCCTGCTGACAAGGAACGTGTCACCAGCTGGGCCCCTCGGGCACTTCCCACCCTCAGCTGCAGCTCTTGGGGCCACCCGCAGCCTGCGGCTCCATGCCAGGCCAAAGGAAGGGTTCATGGCAGGGATTGGCACCTGCCTGGGCAGCACTCTGGCCATGGCCAGGGCACTGTTAGAGCTCTTCCCACCCTCTGCAGCAGATGTGGCCTCAGAACCCGGGCCAGGCCCTCAGCTGGGGCAGGTCCCTGGAGAACTGCACCTTCCAAACCCACCAGCACCCTCCCCACTGCCCCCCAGCTCCTACCCCTGCGTCCGAGGGTCTTCCCACTGCGTGGTCCGGGTGTTGTGGTTCACGTAATACACTCGCCCATTGTCCTGTCTCTTCTCTGGGAGAAAAGGGAGAGGAAGCATTAGCTGGAGTCCTGGCAAGTGTGCCCCATCCCACCTGCCCCGCTCATTTGGGAAAAGCAGGATGAGCCCTACACTCCTTCCACGTGCCCCAGCGATGCCAGCTGGCTGGAGGTGCTGGGGGCAGAGGCCAGGCTGGCACAGAGGGTGTGCTCCCCACTCACCTTGGTGGCACAGGCACTCTCCTCAGACACACAGCACTGTCCCTCCTTGTGGACACGCATTCCCAAACTCCCTGCATGGCCCTGCTCTGCTGGTGCACTCGGGAACACCCCCAGCTCCTCTGTGCCTGCAGCCCCACAGGCTGCCCCAGGCACCCCTTCCCAACACTTCCAGCGCTATTTGCACATTTGGATTGGCAAAGAACCTCCCAATGGGGGCTGAGCACCACATGGCCTGGCCTGCGGATGATCCTGCACCTCATCCCACCTGCCCACCCCAGCCCCCTGCCCACATCTGCTGCTGCCCCACCACTGAGTTCCCCACACAGCCTCACTCCTACACCTCGGCCCCGCTCCGTGATGGCAGGGACACCCTGCACACACACTCCCTGGCACTGCCACCCCCTTGCTCTGCCTCGCTCCCAGACTGTGGCTCTGGCAGACCCCACGTGTGATGACCAGGACTGCATCCATCCCAGACACCTCACTGCCCCCATGGACCTCGTCCATCCATCCTGGGGAGCCCCCACGCCCAGAGTGCTCAGCCCCACGCAGAGCTGTGCCTCCCCTCAGCCGGCCCAGCCGATGGGACCCATGGGTCCCCTGTCCTTGCTGATGGGAGGTGGGACACCCAGCAAAGGGCTCCAGTGCCATCCCCGTGGAGATCCTGCCTTTGGGGACCCCCTGAGCAGCCTGGGCCCCTCTGTCCTGCGCCAAGCTCCAGGACTTAATCCCTTTCCTGCCCTCCCTGGCACAGCCCAGCCCAGCTGCACCCACAGCACATCTCAGCTGCCCTCCCCACGGATGCTCTGGCTGTGGAGGGGGGTCTCTCTGCCCTGAGAGTGGCACAGGCACATTTCAAAATGTCCTGGCACATGATGGTTGGGCCACGGGGTGACAGCCAGCTACAGAGTGGGGCAGAGCACCCCAGGATGCAGCACAGCGGCAGGATGGATCCCTGCTTGTCTGGGGACGAGCAACGAGTTGGATCCCAAACCTCTCCCCCCATCCAAAGAACTTCTGCATTCAGCAGCTGAGAGAGGCTGGGAACTCCTCCAGGAAAAGGGGGGGAAAAAAGCTGGATTTCAAATCAGAGAGACCGTGCTGATCACAGGCAGCCCCAGCTCGGGGAGCACCGGCCTCACAGCCACCCTTCCCAGTGCCCGCAGGGATGGGACGGGCAGGGTCCTGCTGGGGTGGCCGCAGTGCCCCCACAGAGGGTCCCCATGGAGTGTCCCCATGGAGGGTCCCCACGGAGGGTCCCCATGGAGGGTCCCCACGGAGTGTCCCCATGGAGTGTCCCCATGGAGTGTCCCCATGGAGTGTCCCCATGGAGGGTCCCCACGGAGGGTCCCCATGGAGGGTCCCCACGGAGGGTCCCCATGGAGGGTCCCCATGGAGTGTCCCCATGCAGGGTCCCCATGCAGGGTCCCCACGGAGGGTCCCACCGCAGGGGAGGCAGTGCAGTACTTACCCCAGCCGGGAGGAAGGGGCCCGAGAGGATCATTGTCAGACGGGGCGCCGGAGGACTAGAGAGGGCAAAAACACGGAATAAAGCCCCGGGCAGGGAGGCTGGGAATGCTGAGGTGAGCTCCCACTGCCTCCCCTCGGCCTGCAGCAACCAGGGAACTAAAAAAAAAATACTTGAACACTCAAGGGGGGTTAAAAAAAGAAAGGGAAAAAATAAACTGAAAAAAACCCTCCTAAGCCAAGCAGGGCTGAGGCAGGGCAGGGGCGGCAGGGCAGGGGCGGCAGGGCAGGGGCTGTGCCCGCCGAGGGCAGCGGGACGGGTCCAGATGTGCGCGGCTGCTGCGCTCCCGCCGTCCCCTCCAGATACACCTCCAGCCTCCTCCAAGAACCACACACAAGAGGGGAAAAAATATCGCAGGCCTTTCCAATGAAATCATTCCCACAAGCGCTGTCCACGCCCCGCGCTTCCTGGCGGGATGGCGGCCCCCTCCTCCCCGGCGGGGCCGGCCCGGGCTGCGGGATGCACTGAGCCCGCATTCATCCCGCGACCCCCGCCCCTCCAAAACCCGCACAAAGACCCTTTCTGCTGCCCGGGCACGGGCGTCCTGTTCCCGGGGGTGCCATCCCCCCCCGTGCCCATCCTCCGGGGAGGGAGGTGCAGCCCCCCAGGTCGGGGGAGGAGGAGGAGGAGGAAGGCTGCGAGTTAAGGACCAAACATGCCGTTACCCAAAGGCCATTTTCACCTCCCAGACCCATCTGCTGGAGAGGGGGGCTGTGTCCCTGCCCACCACGCTCAGCCTGGGCTCGGGGAATGCCACCCATGGCCAGCCTGGCCCTCCTGCCTGGAAACAGGGCCAGCCCTCGGGGTGACAGGACCCCCACTCCAGGAGAGCCTCAAAAGTTGGGGGGGTCCCTGTGGCAGCCCAGCACCCCGGGGATGGCCTGGGGCACGTCAGGGCTGGCACGGTCTGTGCCCCTCTGAGCTTCGTCTCCTGTACCTGAACGTGCCAGGGCTGGGGACAGGAGGCCCTGCCTGGCACAGCCTCGGATTTGGGGCAGTGTCCGCTCCCCCCGTGCTGGGACAGGCTGCCCAGACACACAGGGGAGTCACATCCGGAGGTACCACCTCACTGGGACCTCACTGGGACCTAAAAAGAGCTGAGGACAAAGCTCTGGGCAGCTCCTGCAGCTCCCCACAGTCCAGAGACCCCTCTGTGCAAAGGATGGTGGGCGAGTGGCCCCTGGCTGCACCCCCAGGCTCTGCCTCGCTGCTCACACCTCCCCACCCTGCACTCCTGGCAAGGGGGCACAGGGATGCTGGAGCTGGGGCAAGCGAAGCCCAACGCTCCCACAGGGCAGGAGGCAGAGCAAGAGCCATCACCGCTGGCTGCAGATCTTGAAACACAGAGTACAATCGTTTCATCAGGCTAAATTTGGAGCTCCAGTCCCTCCCTCCATGCTCCGCTCGGTGCTGGAGCGGCTCCAGGGCTGGTGCTGGCAGGGAAGGAGTGACAGCCCTGGAGCCTCCCTGGCCACGGTGGAACCCCTTGCCCACAGCCCGCACTCAGCAGGGGCAGCAGAGTCCTGGGGGTCCAGCTCCTGCTGCGAGGGCTGGTGAGAAATCTGGGGAGGGACCTGCAGGGGAGGAGAGGGGCAGAGCAGCTGCCACAGCCCCAGGAGCAGCCCTGGCTCAGTGTCACATGGAACAGACTTAGCACTGCCTGCACCCCCTCCCACAGACCCCAGCTCCTCCTGGAGCCTTGGGCTCACTCCAGTCCCAGCTGGCACTCAAGGCTTTCTCCAAGGAGCTACAAACACTGATGAGAAGTGGGTCCTTCTGCTCTGCCCCCCTGCCCTCCCTGCCTCTGGCACAAGCCATGCCTTTCACGGGGCCAGATCGCCGCTCCAGGGAGTGGAAACATCCCAGCCTGGCCCTTTCCCAGCACTGCTCACCCTGCAGCCCATGGCCACCACTCAGGCCAGCAGAGGTGCTGGCCACCCCCACAGACAGGTCCCAGCTCCACAGCACAGGCAGCACAAGAGAATAGTTTGAGAGACCATTCCCTGGGCAAGGGAACATGGACACTCAGCCCAAACCAAGGTGGGGAAGCAGCAGAGAAGCAGGAGAGAGCTGGCCCTGCCCAACAGTGCCCGTGCCCTGCACTCTCTGGGCCCCTCAGGGCCAGCACTTGCCGCCCCTAGGACCCAGCCACACTGCCCTGAGCCTGACACAGGCCCAGGGAGGGATGAGCTCAGTCCCCAGAGCCATTTCTGCAATCCAGGCTCCCACACTTCTGCAGCCTCAGGGGTCAGCAGCAAGGCTTGCCTGATGGGAGCCATGGGAGAAAGTGTGTGCTGAGCCACACTGGCACTGGAGGGACACTGGGGACAGGCTGCAGGGCACCTCCCACCACCCTTCAGAGCCACACAAGCTGCTCTATTAAAAGAAAATCACTCCCCCATAGTCCCTGCAGGGATCTGAAGAGCTTGTGGGCTCCCCTCCAGGGGCTGCTCTGCTGAGCTCACCGAGCCCACAGAGCCCAGCAAGAGCCTCCTCAGGCCCCGTGGCTCCCAGGTCAGCCCCCCATCACCCCCCAGAGCTCTCACCTGGTACAGGAACCTCTGGCTGAACTGCTGCATGGCCCCCTGCAGCTGGTTCCGCTGCGACTGCCACTGCTCGTAGTTCCTGACGTACTCGGCCGTGGGGCGCTGCCACGTCGTGGTGCGGGTGTTGTGGTCCACATAGTAATACCTGCCTCGGGGATCCACGCGCTTCTCCCACCTGGAAGCACCCAAGGGAGTTGTCACTGGGTGTCCTCAGACAGGGGGGGTGGGTCCTGGGGACTAAGACACCCTCCAGCTCAATGCCCAGCTGCAGAGTAACCACTGACTTCACAGCTCAAGGGGCTCTTTTGGACACAGACCCACCACAAGTAAATACAAAGCACTGGTAGCTCTGGAAGGAGCTCCTGCAAGGGCACACCAAGCCCGACAGGATGCCACGAGCACGACTCCAAGGCAGCCAACCTCTGACCGAGGCAAGGCACTGCTCTGGGGACCTGGGGCACTTCCAAACCCACCCCCGCCTCTTCCAGCCCCACACAGATTTCAGGTAGGGGACTGTTTAAAAAAACCAGTCCTTGAGCAGAGATGAAAATACCACAGACTAGAAGACCTTTTCCTTCTATATGTGCTGAAAAGACCTTTCTGTGGATTCAGAGCAGCAAACACTCCATCACCTCAGCCCATTTGTTTTTAAGAGAGAAAAGACTTCCCTCCCACCTTCCCCACCATTCTTCTGCTTGCTGCAAGTCAGGGTGGCGTGTGAGGTGCCAGCTGCCTCCCGAGCCCCTTACCCTGGAGGAAGGGGTCTCTCCCACGTCGTGGTCTTGTTGTTGTGGTCTACATAGTAGACTCTACCATTGGGCAGCTCCCGCTGTTCCCACCTGCCAGAAAAACACAGTCCTGAGGCAGGTGACACAGGAACGTGACCTGGTGGGTCAGGTCACCTCCTCACACCCCCCGTGCTCCAACCTTTATGTGCCAGCTCTGTGTGGCAGCTGCTGGCCTGGCTGAGCACAGACTGAGGGCGAGGGGCTGCAGCAGTGCCTTCGGAAACAGGCAGGGCTGGGAGCACAGATCCCTCACTTCCCACACAAAGGTCAGAGTGAGATTTCACAGGGGGGCAGTTTTATGCCCTGTGGTTTTGATGTAGCTTTTGTTTGGTTTCTCCCAGTATGTCTTTGCAGGGAACACTCTGTGTTTGGGCTGGGTTCTGTGGCAGCCCCGGGCTCACTGCTGACAGCCAGGGCTTGAACACACCGTGTGGCCACAGCCCTGGGGTCAGGGTGGCCCCCGAGGACAGCCCGTGTGACAGGGAGCCTGGCTTCACAGGGCCACACTGGAACCATTCTCTGCCTGAATCCATTCATGAATTTACCCTGGCAAAGGTGAGAGCTCTGTGGAGCCCGTGCTTTCCTGTCAGCTTTTATCCTGCAGCAGAGGGAGGCGAGCCAGCAGCTGCTGACAGATAAAATGTTCTCCTGCCACACTCCTGCTCCCACAGGCCTCCCTCCCTATTCAATCTGCTGTCTCAATTAATCATCAAAAAGCTCCAGCAAATTAATACACATACCAGCTTCTGTTGTGACAGCCCAGGCTGGCAGAGAGCTGGCAGCCCTGGGGAACGATGCCCCATCCTGCCTCATCCTCACCTCCCAGGGAACAAAGAAGCCACCAAGCAGTGACCTCAGCCACAGCCACACACCTCCTGCCACACAGGTCACCTGCGCCCGTGTCTGCAGAGGCCAGGTGACACCGGGATGTGTCACCCCTTGCTTCCAGCCAGCAGCACTGGGTCCTCTGCCAGCCTGGGACAGACCTGGGATACCAGAGGGTCCAGCCCTCACACACCACTCCTGTGGCTGTACTGACCACAAATCCCATGAGAAGCATTCCTCCAGGTTTCTGGATCCCTCAGACACCCCTGTGGGTGCCCTCATGGCTGCAAAGAGCCACCCAGGCCTGGGGAGAGCTGCTGCAGGTGGCAGCCACTGACCGATGTGCTCTGTCCCTGCGTTACAAAAATCAATGAGCTCACGAGCTCCTCACCAGCAGCTCCCTGGTGATGGGAAGAGTAAATGTGCCGAGGGCTGGCTCACCCTGTCGGTGCTGAACTACGGCCACTGGTGACACACAGCAATGGCCTGGGAGATGGGGACACTGGGGACAACCCACCCTTGCTCAGGCCACCAGCACGGGAGATCCGTGGTTTGGGGAGTGCTGGATGGTGGCACCACGCTGCAAACACCGAGTGCCTGATGCTGCACCAGCCCTCAGCAGCTCCCCTGCAGCTGCCCACAGCTCCCCATCGCCACAGCCATGGACACAGGCAGCCACGGGCACTGGGAAGTGGCAGAGCTGAGGCAACCCCGCAGTCCAAACAAAACGCCCTCCTTATGTAAGAAACCACAGCCCCGTGGCTCCTGCCAGGCAACATAAAGCAGCTCTTTGTGCAGGCGAGACAGAGCCGTGCACACCCCGCTCCCGGCAGGCTGTCCCCGCACAGGAGCATCCCTGACGAGAGCCAGACACAGGAGCCAGCAGCTCTTGTGCCCCACTGCCCCTTTTTGACTATCCATCCCCTCAGAAACCCCAGGGAGGGCCAGGACGTTGCCCGCAGGCCTCGGGCGCTGCGGCCGCCGCTCCGGTGCCACACACACGCCCGGCTCCACACGGGAACTGCCCAGAGGATGTGAGGGAGGCCTGGGCACTGTGGGGGCTGGAATTGCTCTGAACTCCTTCCAGCACCCTCCAGCCCCTAGAACAGAGTCCCAGTTGTGTGAGGGATGCCTTTGAGCCGCCACACCTGGTGCAGATGTGGAGACAGGCAGCTCTGAGCGGAGCACATGGCTCCAATCCCCACATGAACCCAGCGCTCTGTCTGTCACAGCCCAGAGCGAGCACAGGGGCTGGGGACACCCTCCACAGGCTGAAGTGACTGCTCCCTGTGCTCCCACACGTGGAAGGAGGCACCTGGAGGAGGCAGGGCTCATGCCATGGGGAGGGATGTGATGGCCAGACGTTGTTCCTGCGAGTGGCAGAGCAGGAACCATCCCTGACAGGCTCTGCAGTTCTCTCACAGCCACTCCAGCAGAGCTGGGCTAGTGAAGGGCCATCCTGCATCCCCATTTCCCAAGCCACCAGTCAAAGTCAATCCCAGGTGAGGTGAGCTAGCCAAAAATCAGCCACTCGGGGCTCAAGAGAGCCCCAGAAGCAACTTCACACCACTCCAGGGACACGGTGTGTTGTGCACTCCCAGTTTAGCAAATCCCTGTTCGCCCAGGGCCTGCTCTGGCAGCTCTCAGGGCCTCCACAGACTCAGTTCTCCACTTCCAAAGCACAGCAGCTTTATCCCCCTCCCTGTTCCTAGTCCAGCACGACTCTCTGGAGTGTGAGCTCCGCGGGGAGATGGGGTGCAGGTGACATGGCCACCCTTCCTCCTGGCTGGACCAGGTAAATCCAGCCTGGTGTGTCCTCGACAGCAGTGCCTCCAGAATCCTGAAGTGTGAGGTATCTTCGGGAAAGAAACAACAGCCTGTTTCCACTCCAGGTGGGGAAAAGAAGCCCCTTCAGTCTACCTGGTAGGAGCAGAAAGGGGCACAAGCTGTGCCTGGAATAAAGGCCTTTTTGAGAGCACTGGACTTTTCCAGCTGCCTGGAAACAGGAAGCACCCAGGCCTGCAGAACAGAACCCCTCACACACCCGGCATAAAGGCACAGTGAGCCGTTAACCCTAATTACCTGTGACTGACACGCGAGCGGGCCCTGACCTTCCAGGCATCGCCTGAGCCAAGGCAAAATAAACAGCTCCCTTCATCCCAAACACAGCCCATTTCACCCCCCGCCCCCAATTCAAGGTGTCTGATACAAGGGGAGAACAACCCAGCTACAGCATGGAAGGGGCTGAGCACCATCAGCCCTGCCCTGCTCTCCTCCAGCCCCTTCCCCACACCCCAGGAGGAGGAGGAGGAGCAGCATCTGCAGCAGGGAGAACAGGCACTGCTGCTCCAGGCTCCTGCCCACCTGCCCCCAGAGTGGCCAATGCCTCTGCAGCGTCCCTGGAGCGTGACAGTGCCCTCCTGCTCCCTGGGAGCTCCCTGGAAACCCACACCCACTCTCCCGGGTGTTCTCCTCTGACTGATGCCTTCAGCAGCCCCGGGAGAGCCGGGGGCTCTGGTGCTGCCCAGGCACAGACTGTGAGATGCTGCTTGGCACAGCGATGCCACCCTCTGCCCATTGCCCAGCCCCGCGGTGACACAGAGGACCTGCAGCATCAGCCCCTGAGCAGATGGGCAGAGCAGCGACCACAGGCCGTGCCAGGCAAGCAGCACTCAGGGATCCCCACAGGTGACCACCAGCGTCCCCACCAGCTCCTGTCCCTCCCTCCAACAGCCCCTTCCCCCAGCACACAGCAGAGCCCCAGTCTGGTCCCGTCCCACCTCCCCCAGGGCCACAGGAACCCCACCATGGAGCAGCCTCAGGCAGAGGGCAGAGCTTACCCGGGGGGCAGAGCGTCCAGGGCAGGCACAGCTGCCCGGGCTGGGGGGACACTGGGGACACTGGGGGTGGCCGCTGCCTCCTCGGCCTCACCGGAGCCGGCCGGGGCAGGAAGGGCCGGAGCGGCCGAGCCGTCGGTCGTGCCGGACACTGCCGGGGTCGGAACAGCGGCTGCCACTGCCGGCCTGTCCTCCTCACTGTCCACAGCAGCCACGGCGTCCCCGGTCACTGCAAAGGCACAGGGCACAGAGGTCAGCACCAGGGAGGGGAGGGGACCAGTGGGTCCCCGTGGGACACAGAGCACAGACAATCCCAGCACAGGAGCCGTGGTGCTCCCAGCCTGCACCAAAGGCAGCACCTGCTTCACCCACATCCCTTCTGGGAATCTTTGCCTCCACCCCGAGACAAAAACACTTTGCATTTGTGCTCAGTGTCATTTCTGCCACTGGAAACACTCTGGGTCCCCCATGGGAACTCAGACAACAGGCAGGAGCTCCGAACTGTGGGAGCAGAAGGAAACAGGCTCAGCCAGTCAAGAGCACTGGAAAGAGCTAAATGTTGCTGGATTCCACTGAGCTCTCAGAAAAGGGAAGGGGAAGAGACAGAGAAAAGGAAAATGACAAAGAAAACCGATGAGGAGGAAAAAGCAGGGTGAAAAAAAATGGAAGGGAATTTGTTAGAGGAATATTTATTAGATAGCCAAAACCCTGAGACCTGTCAGTCCAGCTGGGGAGAACCTTTACTGCAAGACGTTCTGGCTGGAGTAGAAAAGCAAAAGTTTTAAAAACAACCCAGAAACAAGACTATGCCTTGGTTGGTTTGATCACAGTCCTGGACAAAAACGTCCCAGGCAAAGCTGATGCAAAGTTCACCTGATAGGGAAGGGCTCCAGGGGGAACAGAGCAAGGGCTGAGCAATGTGGCTGTGGAGAAAACCTGCCTTGGAATAATGTCCTTTGATTGAAATTACAGCTGTGAGTGACAAATGTGACAGGGACGTTCTTGCAACAGCCTGCTGGAAAAACATGGCAACGTCACCACACTGAGGGGCAAGAGGGTGGTTTGCAGAGGCATCCCAGGGTGTCCAGCACTAATCCCTGCCACCCCAACCACTCCTCTCCCCGTCCCAGTGTCACCAGTGACAGGACTTGTGGGAGGCACAGAGGGTGTGAGTGGTAAACACCAACAAGGAGGGCACAGTCATGAAGCCACTGGGGAGGCTGCGGCTGGGCCAGTAAAACGTGCTTCAAACAAACCAAAGCCAAGGAGCCAAGTTGTACTTGGGAACAAAATCCCTGTTCCCAGCCCAAGGGAGTGTCCACAGAGTGACAAGTTTGGGGAGGGCTCGGCTTTGGCAGAAATGGGCTTTGGCAAAATTGAAATTGAGTTGCTCCAGGTTTTCCCAATGAAATGTAAAAAAAAACCCAACTTCATTGTGGATTGAACAAATCGTTTCCTTCTCTCCTAAATGGAGGACTCTGCTTCTCCTTCCAGGTCTCCCACAAAAGCAAAGGCAGTGCAGAGCAGTGGGAGATGCTCCATGAGGGCCAGAGAAGGAAAACAGAGCAGCCACATGTGACTTTGTAGTTGGACACTCAGAAGGTCCCAGTCCTGCTCTACAAGGGATTTAGGGTTTTGTGGACAAACCCAAGAAAAGGCAAGAGAAACCCTTCCAAATACACCCTCTGGTGTAAGAACCAGCCCCCTTTGGCAGGTGGGTTTGTGCCTTCGCTGGTGTTTGAGAGGCAGCTCCCACTTCAGAGCTCAGAACATTTTCACTGAAGACTGACAGGAAATTCAGCTGAACCCTGAAAAAAGTCAGTGGTGACAACCATCCTCCTCGCTGTGACATCGGTGACATTGCTGTCCCAGTGCCCTCTTAAACGCCTGGAGCTGGCAGCTCCTGAGTGGAGCCACAGAAACCATTCCCAACGGGCAGCACTGATCCTGCTCTGCGGAGCTGCCCGGCTTATCAGCAGGAAAATCAACAAAAATCAGTCCCTTCACAGGGAGGAAATCCCTGGGCACTTCAAGATCCATTATCCCAGTAGAAATTAATTTTCTCCAAAACAAATATCCCTGAGCTCTGGCCCCCACCTCCCCAAGTGCTGGGTCACCTGTGCCGTTGACCGTTGCATTGACTGCCCCATTGGCCGTTCCGTTGGCCATGCCACCGTTGGCTGTTCCGTTGGCCATGCCGCCGTTGGCCATGCCGTTGGCTGCACCATTGGCTGTGCCGTTGGCCATGCTGCTGTTGGCCGTTCTGTTGGCCATGCCATTGGCCATGCCGCCGTTGGCCGTGCCGTTGGCCATGCCGCCATGCTGTGAGCTCTTGGCCTGCTGCCGGTGCCGGCTCCTGGCACCGGGACTTTGCTCCCCACTCCCCGCGTTGCCCCTGGTCACCCCAGCCACGTGTCGGTGCGTCCTGCGAGGGAACAGAACACGGGAGTGAGAGAGATCACCTGGGAAACCTGCCTTTTTGCCCCAGTCTTGTGCTGCCTGACTCCGGCACAGCCACTGGCTCCAGGCCTTGCACAGTCTGTGGTGGGACAGTCGTAGCCTCTGGAAAAGGAGGGAACAGACAGATGGGAAAGATGGGAGCTGTGACCAGCTCAGGTGCAGCTGCTCCATCTCTCAGGGGTCTCTGTGCCACACTGGATCCCCCCCCGCCACCATGTCCCTATGGCCAGGGCAGCCCAACCTGCAGCTCCCCCCAGCAAACACTCTGCCCCCTCAGACCATCCTGAGGCAGCCCAAAGGCATTCCCAGAAAAGCTGGGTTTCACCTTAAGGACTCATTAGTGCCAGCAGGCAGGGGGACAGAGCAGGGGCAAGGATACTGCCTTCCCAAAAGTGGGGAGGCATGGAGGGCAGAGGCAGAGCCTGGGCACTGCCCACAGAGAGTGAGGACCACAGAGACCAGGATGGCAGTTTGCCCCAGCCAAAATCTACCCTTAAAAGGGCAAAACCCACAAGCTGTCCCCAAGTGTCAGCAGCTTGGCAGTGACACGGCGCACATCAGTCATGCCACCCTCGCCAGCTCCAGCAAGGCCTCGGTTCCTCCCACTGGCTCCAGAGCCGCTCTCCTTGGGGAGCAGCTCATGGCAGGGCTGGGATCAGGAGGAGACATGGGAAAGCTGGAGATGGTTGTTGAAAATAGATCAGATAAGAGCCACGGGCAGGGCAGGAGCTGCTGTGACCCCTTCGAGCAGCTACGGAGTCCCAGGAGGGCAGCCCCACTCAGGGGACTCACCCCAGAACCCTCAGCTCCACCCCAGGCACGGCTCTGTGCCTTGGCCACCAGCACCTGGGGACACAGAGCACAGCCAGGGACACAACAGGCTCCTCTGCTCCCCGTCAGGAGGTGAAGGTGGCCCCTCACTGCCCCCTCAGTGGGGCATCACACCCCTCCTGAAAGCTGCCTGGGACCCCTCCCCGCAGTCACCCCACGGCTGGAGGGGAGCGGGCAGGTGGCACCAGCTGGTCCCGCTGGGAGTGGCCCCCGTGACAGGGGACGGATCTGGTCCCTGCCCTGGCAGCACAGATGAGCTCAGAGCTGCCCAGGCAGTTTTTAGAAACCAAAACAGGATGTTTCCAGGCTGGCAGGCGGCGGCACAGGGTTACCAGCCTGAATTAGCCGGCCCGCCGCCCAGCCCAGCCCTCCCACGAGTGCTCCCATCTGGGCATTGTCTTTTAATAGACACTGGAAACAAACCCAGCGAGGCCACGGAGCACAGATGGGAATGTGGGCTTAAAATAGGAGTGGGGAGAAAAGCAGGCAGGGCACGGATGGGAAGGGATGGGGGATGGAGTGTGGGACAGCCCCTCTGCCACTGGCCCCCATGGACTGGGGACCAACACCCCGCCTGGGCTGGGGCAGACAATGCCAGAGGAAAGTGGTGTTGGTGACAGGTGACATCCACCTTTCGGGCCATCCCGTTCTGCCAAGGTGGAGCCCCCACAGCACAGTGGCCATGGAAGCCCAGCACGTCTCAGTGCCACTCAGCACATCAGCCCCAGGCTGAAGAGGAGGGAGGGCACAGCACCAGGAGCCAGCACTGGGACAGGGCAGGACCAGCACCAGGAAACAACCAGCAGAGCCCCAGTGCCACGTGGGCAGGGGGAGCTCAGCTCCCAAAACACAGAGCTGCGAAATTCCCCCCCCCGTCCCTGCCAAGGCGGGAGGAGGGAGCCACATCCCCCAGCATCCAATCATGGAATGATCTGGGTGGGAAGGGACCTCAAAGCTCATCTTGTTCCATCCCCTGCCATGGGCAGGGACACCTTCCACTGTCCCAGGTGGCCCCAACCTGCCCTTGGGCACTCCCAGGGATCCAGGGGCAGCCACAGCTTCTCTGGGCACCCTGTGCCAGGGCCTCCCCAAGACAAACAGGGGTTGTGGCACCCAACCCTCAGCCAGGGACCTCGGGGCTCTGTTTCCTCCCTGCACAGAGGGCTGTGGAATTTCACACCCCGCCACCAAGATTAGCAGCAAATCCCAAGATGACATTTGTTCAGGAGAAGAAAGAGAAGCCCTGACCAAGCAGTTTCCCTCGCAGGGACAGTGCAGAAACAGCCGAGGAGCAAAGAATGACCCTTTTCTTTCCATCCTGCCGGCAAGTGAGTTTGCCAGCATCCATCACCAAGCCCAGAAAATAAACACAGCTCTGTGTATAAACACAGCAACCATCACACAGCATTCCCCAGTGCCAGGGACCCGTGTTCCACCTCGGAGCAGGCAGCTGCCTCCAGCCTGGACACCCAGCAGAGCAGAGCAGAGCAGCACATCCCACTGAGCACCCCTGAACTCAGCTGAGGGCAGCAGGGACTGGGGACTCGCTCGGAGGTTTCCCATGGCAGGGCAGTGATGGGATTTGAACGCTCACAGGAACACCTGGCAGGCATCTGGAGGTGCCCTGCAGAAATCCTGGCCAGACCTCACCACGCTCAAGGTGACAGCAGAAGCAGAATCTACCCACAGCAGATGGGAAAGCAGCAAGCAATGAGCAGGCTGAGCCTCCCCAACTAGAACTTTCTTTGCAGGTTTTCTGGCACCTCCTGAGGTCTGTTAAGTGCCTGCAGGATCAGCTCTGTCGGGTCACTGAGCACTTCCCACCTTTGAGAAGGATTTAACACCTCGGCAGCAGGGATCAACAAGAGCAGACACCACGAAAGGGCACAAACTGTGTTCACAATCTGTTCCCAGTTTCCCTTCCCTCTCCTTCCTCAGGTGGGAGATGAACACCCAGCACGGAAGGACAGGGTCACTTTTTGAGCCCAAAGCACCATCTCTGGTGTGTGCCCAGGAGATGAAGGAGGAGCAGAAAAGCTCAAGGTGTGGGGCTGACAGTGCTCCTGAGCCTGGCCCGTGCAGAACCTCCCAGGGGCAGGCTGCAGGCACCCTCTCCACAGCCACACTCCCACCCAGAACATCTGTACACGCTGCTGGGCCACTGCCATGCTCTGGAAATATAAATAGGTGTTAAATTCAAGTCCATGTTGACAGTATGACACGTCTCCCAATAACCACAGCTCGAAAAGGAGCAGTGCTGAGCCACTCCAGCCCGGCGAGGAGGCAGGGCAGGGCACCCAGCCAGGCACAAGATGGCTTGCTGCCCAAGCATCTCATTTCCTTTGGAAGCAGCTGTTATTTCCCTGCAGCTCAGCTTCTCCTGCTCTCCTTGGACCTCTGGAAGTGTCCCCCTGTGCCCATTGCTCAGAGGAGTATTGTGCTTCCCAGCCTGGCCTGGTGCCTGGCCAGGGCCCTGCTCGAGGGAAGAGCTGCAGTTCCCGTGTCCTCTGTCTGAAGGGACCCCACTCTGCTGGTCTGCCTTGTCACAGCCTGCCCCACTCCCAGACACACCATTCCTTTGGCTGCCAGTGGAGCAACTGGTGCAAGTCTCTGGGCCATCACAGACCTGATATTACTTGAGACAAACACTTTAGGAGAGGCTCAGCCCAGCTCTGGTGCTCCCCAGGACAGTCCACCCCTTCCATGGGGCTCCCCAGGAGCTCTGGGGTGGGGTGCACTGCACAGGGACGATCCAGGCACAGCCAGAGCACCCCCTCAGTACTGGGCACACGGCGTGGGACCCTCACCTGGGCCTGCTGCCAAAGCAGTTGGTGCTGGGAGGCTGGTGCCGGCCCTCTGTGGGTGCTGATGTGCTGCTGGGATCCCGTCCAGGCATCTGGGACCCTGCAGGGGGGAGAACAGTGGAGTGAGGTGAGAGAACAAGGCACAAGTTCCACCCGCCTTCCCAACCTCCAGAAAGAAGCCCCAAAAGCACAACAGCCTCACCCACGGCAGGACAGACCCCCCCAGCACACAAGGACACCCTGCCTCTGTATCGAGGTGCTTTCCTCTCCTCTCCCACCACTGTGAGGGCACAGCCTGGCCCACCCAGCACTTTGTAGATCTGAGCAGAGCACAGGACTCTGCAGAACTGACAGCACTGGGAGAACAGTCACAGGTTTCCCAGGTTTTGTGTTCCAGCAAGGAAGAGAAGCCAAGGGAAAAGCAGTGCACCAGCCCCTGTCCAGCACCAGCCCTGCTCTGCCCTGCCAGCCCCCTCAACCCCTGTCCCCAGGGGAAGATCTGTTCTGAGGGGGGCAGGAAACACTGAAACCATTTCCTCAGGCCACAGGAGCAGCAAGGGAAGGGGCTGATCCACGTGGAGGGCTGGAGGAGGGCTTGGAGAAGGGCTGCTCCTCCCAGGCCACCACTCCTGCTCCACTCCGGCAGGAGCCCACAGGCCCCTGGGGCAGGCAGGGCCGGAGCTCCAGCCACACCGGGGACAGAAGGTGGCCCTGGCTCCTCACCCAGGGGTACCAGGGGCTGTGGGCTCTCTCTGCCACTCCAGGGCCCGGCACTCACCCTCTGTCCCAGCACTGCCATCGGGAAGGGTTCCCAGAGCAACAGCTGGCCCGTCCAGGAAAATCGTCAGCTCCCCGCCCGACACAACGCTGCCTTTGTTCTCCGTCTGCAGGTCCAGGGTCAGCTGCCTGTTCTCCACTGGGGACATGGACAGAGAGACCACCAGTCACCACCAGAGACCCCGGCTGTGACAGAGGTGGCCCCACCAGCCCAGTTCCCACATCAACCCCTTGGTCCCCCCACAGGCCTCCCCACCCCTCAAAGCACAACGTGCTGCTCCCTCAAGGCCAGTTGTCCCAGTGACACCACCAGTGTGGGCCCCGCACCTACAGGGACCTTCCCGAGGACCCTCAGCCAGCCCATCACCTGCTCCTGAGGAACACTCTCCTTCACCAGCCTTTGGGGGCCCTCCACCCCCTCCCACGGGGCCGCAGCTGCTGCGGGGACCCTGCCTGAGACCCTCACTGCTCCAGGAGCTGAGGCTGCAGGACAGTGACCATCACATCCCCATGTGCCAACCCCACGGAAGGCACAGAGGGCTGTCCCCAAACAGGACAGCTGTGGCACCAGACTGCCTTCACAGAAGGTTCTGGAGCAGGTGACACAGGCTGGGCAGCTCCTGGGGACAGCTCCCAGCTCCACTCTCTCCCTCGGGAGCCTCAGCAGCTTTAGCAAGACTTTGCTGGTCCCTGGGGGCAATGGGGGCACAGCTCAGCCCTCAGTGCCCATCCCACCACAGCAATGCCTGCCAGAGCCAGACGGAGTGAAACACCCAGCTCCGCCACGGAAGGCCAGAAAAATTTGGCTGTGCCAACCTGGGACAGCGGCCCAGACACTTCCTGACTCATTTGCTCAAATAATATTTTTATTATACACGGATTGCTCACGACACAACGCACCGTTCTTTAACAACCTGCTTTGTCCCGGTGCCACGCAGGGATGGGGTGTGGTTCCCTGTGAACATCCCTGGGGAGTGGCAGCCTCTGTGGCAGCCCAGGCTGGAACTCGTCACCCCCTCCTCCAAGCAGTCCTTGCCCCACAGGGCACCCCCCAGGCAGCCCAGTGTCACAGGCTCTGCAGCAAACACGGGGCTGGGGCACAGGCTGTGCCTGTGGATCCCGGGGAAATCTCTGGTTCTGAATGCCAAGGAAGCAGGTTATGCCCCGCACAGCACAGGGGTTGGAGCCCAGCTGTGTCCCTTGTCACCTGCCCGTCATCCAGCAGGGGATTCTGCCGAGCCCAGTCTCAGCCCTCTGCCCCCTCTGCTTCCTTCCAAGGGGAACCGACCGCACAGGCAGCTCCGAGAGCCCCAGACAGAAGATGCTACTGAGCACAGCCAAAAGCCAGCACAAACCCAGCCCCTGTTTCCCCCCTGGCTCCTCCGAGCCATAGGAACCCACATGTTCTCCGGGGTCCCTCCACCCCCCTCCGCGTGCCGCGCTCCGGGGCCACACAAGCCCCTCATTGTGCGGGCGCCCGGCCCAGGCGCAAAGACGAGGTGGCTCCGAGTGGAGGATGTGAACATGAACCTCCCAGCCGGCTTCCTTCTGCCCCCCCTCCAGCTTGTTTAAAGAAAATAAACACTGGCAGAACCTTCCCCTCCCTGTCCCCGTCCAGCGCGCGGGACGCACAAAGGGACTTTGCTGCTGCATCGGCGGCGGGTCCCCCCAAGGGCCCAGCACAAAGGCTGCCTCTGTCCCGTCGGCTGCCAGAATGTCAGAGGGATTATTATTATTTTGGGAGGGGGTCGGGGGGTGATTCGGTCCTGAATAAGGTCTCAGTTCAGCTGCTTCCAGTGCCCCGCACGCAGCATCAGAGCTCCCTTTTAGCTGGAGGTGAGCTGGAATTCCCACCCAGCCCATTAAGCAGATTTACAGTCCCACCAAACGAGGCTGGGAGCAGCCGGTGCGATAACGGCCCCAGGCAGAGCCCCAGCCCCCGGGACCCCCAGGGACCACACGTGTCTGGCCCCAGGGAGCTGCCCTGTGTGAGGTGCCCCCATCTCCACACACGCACCCAGGGAGACTTCCAGCCAGACAGCGCTTCCCACTCTCCCCACTCCCCAAACCCTGTCTGCACAGCCCCACTGCATGCAAAGTTCCCATTCCAACAGCGCCATGTGATTGTCAGGGTTTTGTCTGGGATGGATCTGCTGGGACACACAGCACAGCTCCTCTGCCATGACGGGGCAGGGCTGCGGCTTTCCAGAGGCTGGGGATTGCTGCTGGATCTCTGGAGAGTCCCACTGGGGCACAGCACTGGGGGCTCTGTACAGCCCTGGAACACCGTGCCAATTGGCACCAGCAAAAACCAGCAAGGCCCAGTATGGGCTCCCACAGAGCTGTGCAGTGAGCCGGTCCCTTCGGCCTCACGGGAAAGGGCCAGGAGGTCCCAGAGCCTGGGAACAAAGAGGCAGCAGCTCAGGGGCTGGGGGCTGTGCCATGGCAAACGAGCTGGGTTTTGGGAGCCCCCGGAGCAGCTCAGCTCCTGGAAGCCTCAAGCCTGTGTCGGTGATTGAGCCCATCCTGACCCAGTCCCCCTGGAGCCAGGAGGGCTGGCCCTGCCAGCACAGAGGCCCTGCAGCCCCCAGGGACAGGCTGGGCCTACCCAGAGCAGGAGCTCCTGCAGTGTCCCAGCTGTCACACCCAGGGGCTCTCCCAGCCTTCTCAGGAGCTCAGGCCTCATCACCGAGGTGCTTTTCCAAGCTCCAGGCCTCAGAGCTGAGTCTTTTCCACCTCGAGCGAAGCGTGCTTGGCAGGAGGGCTGACAGAAGTGGGGGGAGCTCCAGCACCATCCTGGCAGGCGGGAGCCACAGACGTCACCGTCCTGCCCACAACCAGCTCCACTCCTGCCCACTGAGCAGAGTGACAGGAACATAAACTGAAGGCCACTGCCACACTCACACACCAGTAACTCAGAGAGCTTCACCAAAACTGTAACAAACCCAGTGCAGGGAGAGAGAGAGGGGCTGCTGCCTGGCAGAAGTGCTTCCCCAGGGCTCTGAGTGCTCAGGAAACTGAGCACGTCACGGGATGGGGAGAGGAGGGCCAGGCCCCTCACACACATTTTGCTGCCTGCCCCAAGCTGCTCACAGGCTGCATTAGAATGCAGAGAGTCCAACTCGGGATGGCTTGAAATCCCAAATGCCTTTTGCACACCCTTCCCCAGGCTGGCAGGCAGAGGGAACACACTCCCCCCTTCCTGGCAGGCAAGGAGTCCCTGAGGAAGGGGGTCTCGAGGCTCCCAGGGGACCCTCAGCAGCCCCTGGTCTGCTCAGAGCTGCAGCAATGCCCGAAGGCTGAGGAGTGACCCGCAGAGACACGGAGGGAGCAAATGCCACCTCAGACAAGGGCGGAATCCTCGCCCAGGCAGTGCCAGCTGCCCACAGCAGCACCTTCCCAGCAGGGCAGGGCAGGCTCTGCAGCTTTAAGAGTCCTCCCTCCCAGCCCACGGTGTCAAGGAAAAAAAATGTGACACGTTTTTTTTTTTTCTGGTGGATGTTAACGGACAGGCTCGAACAGCCAGTTGCCTTTTCCATTCATTTTCCACACAGCCCCCCGGGAGCGCCGGGAATGAAAGAGCCGATTGTGCCCCCGCAGGTAGGGCGGGAGCCACGGCAGCTCCGGGAGCCGAGCCTGGCCCCAGCACACCTCGGCAAGAACGGCTGCAGGAGAGGGTGCAGACCCTCCCCAGCCCAGGGGAACCCCCCAGCCCCGGGCAGGCCATGGCAGCGGCGGCACAGCTCGGCGGGTCCCTCTCAGGTGCCACCCGGGGCCAGGGCAGCCTGCCCGCCGCAGGGACACCGGCGTGGTTCCAGTGCCAGGGGAAGCATCTCACCGCAGCCCCTGGCACCGCGGAGGGTCCGACCGAGCCCCGAATCCCCCCGGGGCGCAGGAGGCCCCTCTCCCCTCTCAATACCAGGTCTGTGTCTCACAGGCTTTGCTTGGAATAGACAGAGCCGGCCTTTTCCAGCCCCGCGCCGCCCCGGCCCTGAATGGCCGCCTTTATGTGGGAGCTGCTGTCACGAGCCACGCTCTGGCAACCGCAGAAGGCAGCAAATAGCAGAGGGTTTGTGTTTCCGAGCAGGCAGCAGCACCAGGGCTGACGTGGGCATGGCTGACGGGGGTATGGCTGACGCAGGTACGGCTTCCGTCACACCCGGAGCACACAAAGGGACCTTGTTCCCTCCTGGGGACACCGGAGCCGCTGTGCCCACCCCTGTCCTGTGGGCAGGTGAGGCGCAGGCCCCACAGGGCTCCCCGTACGTACGTTTGCCGCCGCTCCGGAGCAGGCTGCCCAGGCTGACGGAGGCGGCGCCCAGCAGCTCGTTCCTCAGGGTATGGCAGATCCACACCTTCAGCTCCAGGCAGCTCTGAGCTGTGACGTTCCTGCAGGGACCAGAGAAGGAGGATGGCACCGTGGCCTCGTGCCTGGAGCACGGGCAAATGCCAGGGAACAGAGAGGGAGAGGGGCAGGGCCATGGGGTGATGGGAGACTCTCCTCCTCGCTGCCCTCCCGGCCAGTCCCTTTGTGTGGGGCGCAAAGCCCTGCGACAGCCAAGTGTCCCCAGCACCAGGGGCTCACAGGGACTCACAGGGTGAGGATCTCGTTCCACAGCAGCTCAGAGATGCCCATCTGCTTCCCCGTCTTCTTGGTCTCGCTGGGCAGCCCGTCTCCAGCCACCTCCACGTAGCAGTTCATCCGTGCCGGGCGGCTCTGGGCCTTGGGCTTCACGGACACCACTGGGCAGGGACAGCCATGGGGTCAGCCATGGGGACACCCCGGCCCTGCCCTCGCCCCCCGCCCCGTCCCCATCAGCTCAGGGTGACACAACTCCCCGCGGTGTTTGGGGCGGGGGGAGCAGGGACCCGTTCTCCTGATGTCCCCAGCCTGTGCCCAGCCTCACCCCTCCCAAAGTGTCACCTCCCCGAGCCCACGGTGGGGACAAGGCGGGCAGGGGCACCCCGGGCCGGCAGTGCCCTGCGGAGGGGCTCCGAGGGGATGCGGCTCCCAAGGAGCTCCGAGGGCTCCGGGAGCCATCTCGCGGCCACCACGGGAGCACCGGCCCCGCAGCCACGTCCCCAGGGCAGCGAGCCCAGCACGGCCACCCCCAGCCCCTGCTGCCCCCGGGAAGGGCTCCCAGCCCGCCCTGCAGGCACAGCACATCCCCCCACCCCAAATTCCCGGCGGTGGGAATCCCAGCGAGGCGGTGGGACCCACCTTTCACGGAGAGCGGGGACTTCTCGCAGGGCAGCCCAGCCCTGGCCCTGCTGGAGCTGGCAGCGGCCATGGCATCACCCCCGGCTGCAAGCACAGACAGGAGACACCTCAGCACGGGGGGCTCAGCCCGGCCCCGGGGCACAAACACGGCCTGGGGGCTGCTGAGAGCGACCCACAGGGCAGAGGATGGGCAAGGGATGGGCAACACTTGGCAAACACAGACTCCTCCTTATTCCTGATAAACCAGCCCCGCACCACAGGCGACACCGGGAGAGAAACCCCCTTCAGTGGCGCTGCCACGAGCCAGGCTGGGCAGTGCCAGCCCTCCAGACACCCCAGCTGGGCTCCTGCAGCTCCCCTGACCCAAAGGTTCGTGCTGACTAGGGCGACAGAGCAGCCCATGTGTCACCACACAGGAATCCCCCGAAGGGACATAACAGTGGCACCAGCGGGGTGGAGAAAGCCCTGTCACAGCACGGGGGGTGGCTGCAGCCCTCAGGGACAGACGGGTCTCACCTTGGCACCAAATGCTACAGAATCACAGAGCTTGGAAAAGAGCTCCAGGATCATTGAGTCCGACCTGTCCCTGACCCCCACCTTGTGCCCCAGCCCAGAGCACTGAGGGACACGTCCTTGGGCACCTCCAGGGATGGGCACTCCAAACCTCCCTGGGCAGCCCCTTCCGCCCTTTCCAGGCAGAAACTGTCCCTGAAATCCCACAGATAAATCCCTCCTTGTCTACTCTGAGCTCTGGTGGAGGGGCCGGGGCTGCAGCTGCTCTGGACACAGGGCAGGCCCAGCTGCACACCCAGAGCTCTCACCACTTCCTCGCTGCCCGGTGCCACGTCAGTGTCACCACGGTCACCCTGCTTCCCCTGCCCCTCCTGCTGCCCCTTCCCCTCGCTGGCACCCCCGGGAGCGGGAGGAACACGCGCTGTGGCACTGGGGAGGGTGGCAGGACACGTGGCTGGGCCTCTGCTGAACCCACAGACCACAGAGCAGGGGGGGGAGGTCACACAGGAGCACGAGTGAGCTGCGGGCTCACTCCCTCCTCCCACCATTCCCAGGAGCTGGAGAGGACGAGGGACAAGGTCAAGGGCCCCCAGCACGGCGGGGCAGATGGGGGCATTCACTGCTCCCCCTGGCCAGGAGCAAAGAGGAGCCTCAGCCCTGTCACCCCCGGGCTCAGGAGCTTAAACTGACCCTTCCCACTCCACTAAAGTCAGGACTGGGGGGCTGCCAACCTCCCCCCTCCCCTCAGCAGGGGAAGCAGGAAAAGGGCAGAAGCATCTCCAGCAGCTCCACCCCCACTCCCTGTGCTGGGGTTTCCTCCCTGTGCTCTGCCCACTCCCTCATCAGACCATACCCAGCCCCATCCTCTCCCAGGGTCTCTGCTCTCCCCCAGCACAGCAAACCTGCCTGGTGCCTCCCACAGCCCCCAGCTCTGCCTGGGCACCCTCCTCTGGCACTGCCCGGCCGCTGTCCCGGCTGCCGCCCCTCCTGCAGCCCCTCACCCGACAGACACAGCCCTGCCTGTCCCCGGTGACTCCAGCTGTCCCTGCCCGGGGACACTGCACATGGCTCACGCTCACCCCACGTCACCCGGGTTCCATCGCTGCCATTCCGATCCCCGTCCTGTGCCAGCCCCGCCCGGGCTGCCAGCAGCCTTCTTCCCGTTCAGCTCCCGGTCCTTTTGCTGATCGCACCTTTGGCTGTCACTCGCTCCGACACCCCCGGCCACGCCAAACACCCCCTCGGTGTCCCCTCGGTGTTCCCCCGGCCACTCCCGACTCCCGCACCCG
>WEKX01021122.1:141387-195348 GCA_013390025.1 Pitta sordida | reverse complement strand
CCCGGTGCCCTCCTGTCTCCTGTGCCCAGGACGCCCAGACCATCTCCCCCAGCCCCGAGCAGCTCCAGGGCCCTGTGGANACCGGGGCTATCCCGGTTACGGTGTCCCGGGGTGCCGGTGCCCACGGCCGCCCCCCGCCCGCAGTGACCGAGTTCTCCAAGCGCACCGGGGACTACCCGAGTCTCTCCGCCGCCGACCTGCGGGTGCTGGCGCTCACCTGCGAGCTGCAGGCCGACACCGCCGGGCCCGGCAGCCTCCGCTGGGAGCCGCGGAGCCAGGTNGGAGGAGGAGAGCGATGACGAAGGCTGGATAACGCCCAGCAACCTGCAGCAGGCCCAGCAGGACACGGGGCACTGCGACACCGCGCCCGTGGGTGTCCAGGTCGGCTGTGTCACCACCGACTTTGCCATGCAGGTGGGTGCTGGGGGGCCACTTCCAAACCTCAGGGCTGGTTCCAACCGGCACAGAGTCCTTGGGCAGGGCGAGAGCAGCTCTGTGACGGATCCTTGTGGCAAAGCCAGCCAGTTCTCCCCGTCCCAGAGGCCTCTGCAGGGCCCGTGGGCGTCACAGCCTGGCCTGGCCCAGCCCAGTTTCTCCCTCCCTGCAGAACGTGCTGCTGCAGATGGGTCTCCCCGTGCTGGCAGTGAACGGGAGGCTGATCCGCCAGGCCCGGAGCTACATCCTGCGCTGCCACGGCTGCTTCAGGTGCCAGGGGGTGCAGGGAGGGCTGGGGGATCCCTCCTGGGCTGAGCCTGTGTTCCATCACCCAGGGAACCCCCTCTGTCCCTGCCTTGCAGGACCACCTCCGACATGACCAAGGTTTTCTGTCCCCACTGCGGTAACAAGACCCTGAAGAAGGTGGCCGTGAGCGTCAGCGATGACGGGAGCCTCCACATGCATTTCTCCCGCAACCCCAAGGTGCTGAACCCCCGTGGGCTCAGGGTGAGTCCCCACACAGAATCCAGAGTCCTTGAGGTAGGAAGAGACCTCCGGGGTCATCGGGTCCACCCTGTGCCTGACCCCCACCTTGTCCCCCAGCCCAGAGCACTGAGGGACACGGCCAGTCCTTCCTTGGGCACCTCCAGGGATGGGCACTCCAAACCTCCCTGGGCAGCCCCTGCCAAGGCCTGACCACCCTTCCCAGGGAGAAACTCTTCCCCTGGGACCCCTGGGACAGGAGTCGGTGGGTTGGAGGGATCAAAGCAGAACTGTGACCATCCCCCAGATGTCCCACTTGACCCCAGGGCTTTCAGGCTTCGCTGCTCCTGTGCTCACCTCTCCCTCCCTTCTCTCCGGCCAGTACCCGCTGCCGGCGCCGCAGGGCGGGAAACACGCCAACAACCCTCACCTGGTGGAGGACCAGCGGTTCCCCCAGCAGCGCCTCTCCCGCAAGGCCCGGCAGAAAACCAACGTGTTCGACCCCGACTACCTGGCCGGGGTGTCTCCCTTCGCTGAGCACGACGTGCACAGCCGGGCGGCCAACCTGAACATCCGCGACAGCGCCCTGGGCGCCGGCCGGCGCCGCCTCAACCCCAACGCCTCCACCAAGAAGTTCGTGAAGAGGAGGTGAAGGGTGTGAGCTCCTCCCTGCGGAGCTGCAGGACCCACCGCGGGGACACCTGGGCAGGTGTTGCAGTGGCTCTGGGAGGAGGGAGAGGCCCTTTCGTGCCCCTGGGCAGGGGCAGGGCTGGTCCGTCCCTGGTGACTGGGGGTGATGGGCAGCACTGGGTTTGGGGAGGCCACGACCAGGGGGGATGTGGTGCCTTCTTAGCCCAGAGATGCCCCAGGCACCAGCCGTGCCACTAATAAATACAGAACCCCAGGGCTTGCTCTGGTTCCTCTGCCTGTGCCAGGATGAGTCTTTCTCGGAGCCGAGGGAGGGAGGGAGGATTTTTCAGGGTGTTTTGTCCTGTGGCCCCACAGTGGCATTAATGAGGGGGGCATAATGAGCTCTACAAGGCCAGTAGCCCAGGGCAGGGGATTGTGTCCCACCCTGGGGACAGCCCTGCCAGGGGCTGGGGTAAAGCTTTTTGGATAAATCAGTGCAAATCTTCCACAGTCCCGCGTTCTGCCCAGCTCTCACTACACTTTCATCTCCCTGCTGGAATTCCAAATGCAGCTGCAGCCCCTGCTCCTGAGGAGGTCACAGGGTGGGAGCAGGAAAAGGGGGACACACCCCTGGGCACCCAGAGCCTCAGGTCACTTTGGGTGTGTTGGCATCGATCCCCCAAGGATGCCCAGAGGGAGCAAGAAAGGGGCACAAATCCTGCTGGGAGGTGCTGGAGTCCATCACCTCAGCCTTGGACTCCTGGCCTCACCTCCCTGAGACAGAACAGCCCCTTGACCCTCTCAGGGGAGCCCCCCAGGGCTACAACCCCTGGTTGGGATTTGCAGGCTGGATTTGCAGGGGTTCCTGGGGGCCTTCCCCCCCCAGAGTGCTGGTGGAAGGCCTGGATGTGACCCCAAAGTGCCTTTTCTGACCCAGCAGCTGGGCAGGACGCAGCTCCCCCAGCAGCAGATGGTTCCATTCCGCCCTGGTGAGTGGAGCTTCTCTCCGGGCAGAGGGGAAAAGGTGCCCTTGGAAAAAACCATCACAAGACTTTGCACTGCAAAATGAAAACTTGCATCGTTTTATTCTCGACTGCAGCTGTTTACAGAAATATATTTGCGAGTATACAAATGTCCCAATAGAAGCAAAATATTTTTGTTTTTTGTTTTTTTTTTTTAATATTCAACAAGTTATCACAGGAGAGCTAAAAACATAGATGCAAATAAAATATCCCCTCATAGACAAACTGAAAACACCGGGAATCAGTGCTTGGAAAAAACCCCACCTACGAAAGCCAAATACACAGAACTGCACGAAGGAGGATCTGGTGCTACTTTCACATTGCAGGACAAAGAAGAGGCAGCTCAGGGGTGTGGGTGGTGCCCCCAGAACATCTGGAACACCTGGCCCAGGTGAGGAGGTGCAGCCAGGAGCAGACCCTGCTCTGGAGGGGTTGGAGCTTGCTCAGCATCGACTCAGATGGAAATAGTTCCAATCTCCTTGTTTTACCCAGGGTAAAAGCTGCAGGAACCCTGCAGGCTGCTGAGGACACTGGAATGTGATCCCAGTCCTGCAACACCCAAAGAGCCACTCAGACAAATCCCAGATGGAGCTGCTCCTGCCCAGGTCCCCGTGGAGCAGCCCCAGGGGCCATTTACCTGTCACCCTGCCCTAGTGCCAGTCCTGGAGCAAACCCGGGCAGCTGGAATGTGTCACAGGGGCTGCTGGAGGGAGTGGAACCCCAACTGGGGAATCCTGGGATTCCTCAGCCCTGTCCCCATCCAGTGAATGTCACTGGGCAATTTAATGAACTGGAGCAGCAAAAAAGAGAAGGGCCGAGGTCAGCCCTGCAAACTCCAAGAAATAAGGACGTGGTGGAGGTGATTTGATAAAATCTGTACTGGGACAACAACGGCTGATCCACCTCATGTCAAACTCCAGTGGAACACACCAGGTTTGGCAGGAAAACAGCCCTGATTCTATCACTTGATTGAATGGCACAAAGCTGAGTCAGGGAAAGGCTGCTCTCAGGGAAAGGTGGTCGGGCACTGAACAGGCTCCCCAGGGTTTGGGCACTTCCCAAAGCTGCCAGAGCTCCAGGAGGGGTTGGACAACAGGGACAGGGTGGGATTGTTGGGGTGTCTGTGCAGGGCCTGGGGTTGGACTGGATGATCCTTGTTGGTCCCTTCCAGCTCAGCATATTCTGTGATCCCTGGGGTTTAACTCCCCACACCCTGAGAGGACTCAGCACCAGGTGACAGGTCCCTCAGCCACAATCCACAAGGAGTCCTCTCAACACTGACTGCTGCCAAAACAATTCAGACAAAAAACAATTGCAGATTCCTGCTCTGATGGGAGCGAAGAGGAATGGCAGAGGGAGCTTCAGCTTCC
The DNA here is from genome assembly GCA_013390025.1 of Pitta sordida. Classification (NCBI taxonomy): domain Eukaryota; kingdom Metazoa; phylum Chordata; class Aves; order Passeriformes; family Pittidae; genus Pitta; species Pitta sordida. The sequence continues at coordinate 191,408 of WEKX01021122.1, read as the reverse complement.
CCTCCCTGACCCAACACAACATCCAACACCCCCAGCTCCTCCAGGGCACAGCCACCAGCACTCCCAGTCTGCAGGAGCTGCTGGGGCACTGGGGACGGCCCCAGAGTGACTGGTGGGGAGCTCAGTGCTGCAGGGAGCCTGTCAGTTCTGCCCCAAACCACTCCTGCAAACATCAGTAAAAAGATACAAAAATACAAAAGTGGCCACAGCTGTTGCACCCCAGGGATTTCAGGGACGTTCAGGAGCAAGGGGCCGAGACAGCGACTCAGGAGTTCCTACAAAAACCCCCTGCGAGGAGAAGGAGGGTTGTTTCATGTTTATAAAAATGCAAATGTAACAGTATTCTATGCATGTGTGCACTGGTTATTTCTATAGAATAGGTAGGACTGCTCTATATACATAAATATATATAACCCCGGATTACACAGGCAGTGCGTATGTACATTCCTGTACAGATGGGGAGAGGAAAAGCCTCTCCTGTGGGACCCCCCCACTCCACCAGAGCATTTGACAAGTTCCCTTTTACAGGAGTTCACCCCCTGCTGCATTTCTTTCTTGTATCTCAGCAACATTCCAAGCCAGAGCAGTGGGCACATGGGCATCACGACTGGCAGAACTGGGCTGAGCACAAACTGCTCACAACCTGCTCCAAACGACTAATGAAGCCCCAAATGAAACAACCCCCCTGAACAAACCCAGCCCCCAGTGCTGACTGCTTTCAGCTTTTGAAGAAAGGAGCTGCCAAGAGCCCTCTGGCCACAAACGCTCCAACTCCCTGGAAGTTGTTTCTGCACTAATGACAAGTCCCAGGGAGCCTTGTTTCCTCTTCTCACCTTCCACCTCCAGCTCCAAGCAACTCCTCTCCTCTCACATCCATGTCTCTGCTCCCTCCACTCCTCTCCTGCAACGCCCCTGGAAAAGGAACCCAACAACTCTGCCAAGTGGAGGCACGAGAAAACAGGAACAAAAATCTCTCCTGACACGTTTTCCATTTCAAAATCAGATCCTGAATCAAAATCTCAATAGAAACTTAAAAAAAGAAATAAAATTGCAACTCATGCAAATGAGGGGAATGTCCACTGACACAGATGCCCAGACTGGGCAGTAAGGAACCTGCCCAAGTTATGTTTAACTGCTCCTGACTTGGTTAATCTTAAACCTACTGGGGAGCAACCGCTGCCAGTGATCAGCAGTGATGGTAATGAATGAGGGGAGACTTGCTGTTCCCTTCAGAAGAACCTGCCTGGAATTGCTTCTTGGACTCAATTTGTGTTGAAGAGCTGAAAGACGAGGCAGTGAGGAGGCAATTAATAACAATTAATAACAATTTCCTCCTGAATCCCAAGGCAGCAGCAGCTCCTGCAGAGGAGATGGGCAGCTCTAGTGCTGAGGGGTGAGTTTGTGCCTCTGTGGCTGTGCCTGGCAGCTCCAGCTCCCCAAAGCCTCACCTGTGCCCACACACTGCTCTGGCACCCCCAGGGATGCTGGAGTGACAGAGCTCAGGGCCTTCCTTGTCACCCAAAGGGACCAGAGGTGGTGCCACGCTCCGAGGGGGAACTGGGTCCACCAAAGCAGAGGGAGCTCCACTGCCCCACCTCCGCTGCTTCAATGCCCCCAGGAAATGCTCAGAACTCGGGTGACACACAGCTCTGGCTCCTGTGACATCCTGCAGCTGTCCCCAGCCCTCTGCTGGCTGGTCCAACCCCTCCATCCCCTGGGGCAGCTCCGAGCACGCACCGACCGCTGAGCCACCTCTTCAGCCACAGACAAAATACTTTTTGTAACCAAATCACATGTTCAAAGAGTTGTACATTTAACACATTGACCTAAAATGAACAGGTTGATTGAACAGGAGGAAAGGAAGGTGTTCCCAGAAGGGAGAACTGGGGTAGCACAGCCCTTGGTTGGTTTGGTTTTTTTGGGTTCTTCTCTTCACGAGCGACCTCGAACACACCCACCCGTCCAACACGCCCTTCCCCGGGGCTGTGGCAGTCCTGGGGTGAGCTGCTCTTCTGGGCACCCCTCCTGCTCCACGGAGAATTGGTCCCTGGTGACTTGGCACTGACCAGCAGACGGACAAGCTGAAGCAGCACAGAGGGAACTGACCCTTCCCGTCACTCCTCGTGCGTCTCACGGCCCCAGGGGACACCAGCAGGACCCGGATCCTGCACACAAACACCACCAGTTCCGTCCCCAGGGCCTGGCCGTGGACTCCCACGGCCCTCTGGGAGTTGTTTCTGTCCACAATTCTCAGGCTGAGCCCCTCTTGGTCACTGCTGGGGGGCTGCTGCTTTCGTGTCATGAACCATTCCAAGATGTTGTTACTGTTTTGTCTTAGCAAGGGGGGAAAAAAATTAATTAAACACGTAAAGAAAAAGTCTAGTTGGGGTTAAAGCAGCTCTGGACATGATGCAGCAGGGAACTCGTTTTGTCATGATTAAAACTTTCAACGTTTGAGAGTAATCATAAATTAAGAGTTAAAACACAGAGGAGCTAATAATAATAAAATATTAAATAGGCAATGAGGTGGGAGAAAAGCTGAATGGCTCATTCTGAGGGAAACCCCAGTAGTTCATGTCCTCTACAATCCTAAACGATGCCTCTGGGCTCCCCCCCTGGGCTGTGAGTGAGGGACACACCGACCAACACTGCCTGATGGAATGGGGAGAGATGAACACGTTCTTTAAGCTGCAAAAAGTACTTTAAATACTCAATAAAGACATAACAAACCCCACCCCAACCCCACTGTTATCAGACGCCACGTTGTGGTAGAACATCAGACAAACTCACAAATTTACCACAAAAATGTGTGGCAAAAAAGAATATTTTATATATATGTATATATATAAATTTTTTTTTTTTATATTTATGCCAATGTACTCACTCAGTACAAATAGCAAAATAGTTATAACCATTTCCTAAATACAAAATATAGCTTTCCAAAAAAATGAAACACACATTAGATATAAACCATCCAAAACTTGAACGATTGAAAACTGTATTCAAAATTAAATGACCCAGAGCAGGTCTCTTTCTGAAAAGTTCCCTTCATATCGGCAAGAAGCCTTACTACTGAAAACGTAATTCAATGCCTCTCACTGAGAGAGAGAAAGAGAGAGACAGAAAAGAGAAAGTGAACGTCAGGACAGACCCACAAACGGGGGAAATCCAGGGGAAAAAACAACAAAAAAGAAACTCTACACGGCTCAACTACACACACGAGTCAAGGGGGGAACACACGGTCAACAGACTGGAGGGACCTAAAAAAAAAACCAACCCCCAAAAACAACCATTTACAGACTTGTCCTTTCGTTATTTCGAATAACAAAACCGAAATAATGCCGTGACCCCCACGGGGAGGAGGGACAGGGATGTGAGGGAGGCTGTGGGGAGGGGTCCCAGCTGGCCCAGGAGTTGGGAGCACCCAGAGATGTCCCACACCTCACACGACACCGGCCTGGAGAGGGTTGGGTGGTACATTCAGGAACACCGGCTGCTGATGGGTCATTTCTGCATCCAAATCTGGGCAAGAGGAGGAACCGCTCCTCTGGGAGCTGCAGAGATGCCACAGCTCGGGGGGAAGTGACCTTTGGGGAAGGCTGGGAGATGATGCCATTTGCCCCCTCCTTGGAGCAAAGCCCAGCTGAGGATTTCCATCAGTCCCAGGTCAAGGGGGATTCCTGCCTTCAGGAGGTGGGGGAGGAACTGCTCCCTCTCTCCTCACCGCGTGGTTATTGGTCAAAGCCTCTACTGACCAAGCAATCTGCTGCCAAGGGTTCCTAAAAGCTGCTTCTGAGCTTCAAAGCCAGTAGGATATTGATGTTCCTTTGTGAAACTGAGGGAGAGAAGGGAAACCATGGAGAGAACGGAAGGGAGAAGTTTGGGAACTGCTCTAACCCACCAGGCAGAGTGAGGGACACAGGGGAGTTCCCTCCTCAGCCAGAACGTTCCTCTCGAACTGAAGGTGTTTTAGAGAAGATTTTAAGGAGCATCTGGAAGTTCCCCTTCATTTCTTCACTCTGCAGAGCCACCCAACCCTTGCTCGGTGTCCAGCTCCACGTGAGAGATGTGGAAAATTGCTCAGATGGGAACTGCCCACCTCTGCTTGGTTCCATCAGTGTTTTCCATGAACAAACCGCGGGTTTGGGTCTCCCACTCCGTGCCAGTCGTGAGATCCCTTCACTCACCGACCTCTGAGTCACGGCTCGTGCCACAGGGAATGGCTGCTCCCGCTCCACGAGCCCTCCCAGGCAGAACAGGGGGTGTGGGGGAAGGAAAAGGGGGGAAAAAGTAAACGTGGTAACATGGATTACCTCCTAACAACAATAATAACTGACCAGATATGCTTTAAATCCCAAGAGCCCCCGGGGTAACGAGGTTTAGGAACCTGGTAACAGCCCAAGCCCACGGCCCAGCAACACAAAGCATAACTCCTCAGCATTATTGGCACTCCAGAGCCCACGGGCACGGCCCCGGCTGTGCCATGTGCTCTTTAGAGAGGGCCACTCTGCCACAGAAGCAATGGTTCCACGCAGCCTAATCCAGAGCTGGAAGGTCTGGGAGGAGCTGGGAAATCGTCACTTTTTTTATTTTCTTCACAGAATTTCTGTGGGAGAAAACAAGCAGAGAAGTCAGGAGTAACTAAGCACAGGCATCCTCCTCCTGCAGGGCCTTTAGCTCCAGGGCTCCTCACAAGCAGACAGCAAACTGGGGAGAGTGGCAAGAGAAGCTTTGGGGAGACCTCAGAGACCCTCCCAGTCCTCAGGGGGCAAGTTCAGAACAGCCCAGAGTCGAGGTGCTATTTACTCATTGAGCCTCAAGTTTTTAACTGCAGACATATTTCATAAGACTTTTGTGTGCCAAGTTGTCAGTGATCCACTCTCCTTCCTAACAAAGCACCAGACTGGGACAGCAGATGACAAAACATATGAAAACTGAACAATGGGCCTGGTCTCAGCCAACTGCTCCACACAAACTCTGACCTCTGACTTGCTTCAGGAACTTAATTCTGGTATTGGAATCTTAATGCATCATCCCTGGTGTTGCAGCTGACCCCTCAAAGCACAGTGATGGACTCCAAGGGTCAAAACCACCCCCAACAAAAGCAGAGGCGTGGCAGGACAGAGCCCCAGCGCACTTGCCTGGGTTAGAAGGAGCCAGCCATGTTGTTGCCCTGGTTCTGCAAGGACACCAGCAGGTCATCAATCTTCTCCATGTTCTGGCTGGGTGCCATGGCCGAGGGCTCCGAGATCTGCTGGGACAGGAGCGCTGGCACGGCCGCCTGCCCCTCGCCCTGGGGCTGCCCGGGCTGGCCCATGGCCATCAGCTCCTCCGGCAGCGCCGCCGGCCCCGAGGTGAGCAGCTGGCCGCAGTCTGAGGGCAGGAAAGGGGACAGTTTCAGAGAGGGCAAGTCCAAGGGGTCACTCTGCAAAGCACACGCTCGGGTCTGACCGTGGTAGAGCTGCTACAACCTGCTGTGACCGTCACCTGTCACCTCTGGGGCTCCACAGGCACCCAGAGACCTCCACAAAGGAAGGATCTACATCCCACAGAACCGGTGGAGGTTGGATCCCAAGAGCAGACAGGGGAAACTGCAGGTTTGTGCTCTAAATACACTTCAATGAACACTTCTCTGTACACATAAAGTCAATTAACTCCCCAGAGAAGCTGTGGCTGCCCCTGGATCCCTGGAAGTGTCCAAGGCCAGGCTGGAGCAGCCTGGGACAGTGGGAGGTGTCCCTGCCCATGGCAGGGGGTGGAACTAGATGGGCTTTAAGGTCCCTTCCCTCCCAACCACTCCAGGGTTCCACCAATCCATGAGAACCCCCCTCCTAAACTGGCAGCTCAGCGTGGGGCACCCGTCACTTACTGTTCTGGATGCCAAACAGGAATATTCCCGATGTCTGCTGGGATGAGGCAGGGGAATTCTGCAGCTGGTTGATGGCACTGCCCGCCGTGTTGTGGAACAGAGGAGGCTGCTGCTGGGGAGGGGAGGCAGTTCCTGGCATCCCTGCCATGCTGCTCTGGGAGGAGTACATGGGGGACTGCTGCAGCTCGGGCTGGCTCATGCTGCTCTGCAGGGCTGACATGGAAGCCGAGGAGATGAACAGGGTCACTTGCTGCTCCTGAGAGCTCGGGGAGCCTTGGACCAGCTGGATCTGGGGCGAGTTGTGGAAGAGGGTTGGCTGCTGTGCTTCGGGCTGGCTGGAGCCAGGGGTCTGCAGGGAGGACACTGTGCTCTGACTCTGGAATTGCATGGGCTGCTGCTCCTGGTTCATCGGTGCCATGTTGGGCTGCGGGTGGAAAATGGACTGGCCTTGCTGCTCCTGGCTGGGGACCGGGTTCTGACTGGGATTGAAAATCATGTTCTGCTTTTGGGAGGCCATTGTACTCATTGCGTTTTGGTTGCTGAACATCATGTTCTGCTGCTGCTGCTGCTGCTGCTCCTGAGCTGGAGGACTGCTCTGGATGGCAACCATCGAATGCTGGGGCTGGAAGATTCCTCCCTGTTGGTTCTGAGCGATGGAGCTGGGCTGGATGGAGCCCAACGACACTTGAGACTGAAACAAGCCCTGCTGAGCAGGCTGGGTCTGAGGCTGCTCCTGGGGGAGCATGGAGCCCTGCATGTGAGAGATCTGGGGCTGCTGCTGGAAAGAGGTCTGCTGCTCAGTGTTTGTGGCTGTCTGAAGAGGAGAGATGGAATTTGGGCTCGTGAAGAATGACATCTGCTCTTCCTGAGTGGCAGCGTTGCTCATGGAACTCTGGGAGAGGAACATGTTGGCAGACTGCTGGTCCTGAGGAACCGAGGAGCTCTGCAGGACACCCATGGCATTCTGAGAGTGGAACATGGGGGGCTGCAGCTGGTCAGAGGAGTTAGTGTTGGTCTGGTTGTGGACAATGGAATTCGAGCCGTGGAAAAGAGAGCCTTGCGTCTCCTGGGATATGTTCTGAGTGTCACCAATAGGGTTCTGGGAGTGGAAAAGCTGAGCCTGCGAGTGTGGAGCCTGCTGCATGAAGCTGCCCGACGGGATGGACATCATCTCCCCGCCCTGCTGGAACAGGCCCCCCCCTTGCTGCTGCGTCCCGCTCGCCTGGACGCTCATCATGGTCTTGGTGGATGAGAAGAGATTCACCTGGGACTGGCCTTCCCCGCCGTGCTGCATCTGAACCATGGTCTGAAACACCGAGCTCTGCATCTGCTTGCCCTGCCCCGAGGGCTCCTCTCCGTCCCCAGAGCCCGAGGGCTGGAACAGGGCCGGGCCGTTGTTGCTGACCTGCTGCTGGGCGGGGGCGGCCGTGTCACCGCCCGACACCCCCGGGGACGAGGAGAACAGCTCACACTGCATCTGCATGTCCTCGCTGCCAGACAACCCCCCCATCATGTGGGACGCCTGCTGGTACACCGGGGACTGCTGCAGGGCGCCGTTCCCCGAGGCCGAGGAGGAGAACAGATCCGACTGCAGGGGGGTGGCCGTGGGGCACAGGTTCTGCTGCATCCCCATCACCATCGAGGTCTCCATGGCCTGCTGCTGCTGTTGCTGCTGCTGCTGCTGCTGGGGGGTGGGCAGGGCGCTCTCGGGCTGGGGGTGCACGTTCTCGGCTCGCCCAGGCAGGAGGTTCTCCGCCCTGGGGTGGACAGCTGTGTCCGAGGAGGAGAATATCCCAGGGTTCACGCCGCTCTGTATCTGGCTGACCTGCTGGAAGAGATCCGCGTTCAGCTGATCCTGGACGTCCTCGCTGCTGTCTGAGCCAGAGAACAGAACGGAGGATAGCTGCTGCTGCGCCTCCAACACCTGCTGCACCAAGTCCACGTTCCTGCTGCTGCCAGTGGCGGTGCTGGTGGGGAAATTCCCCGCCTGGAGCTGCTGAATGGTGTTCTGCAGCTGGCTCACGCCGCTGGCCGAGGAGAAGATGCTCGAGGAGATCTGCTGCTGCAAGGCCTGTGCCGGCTCTGGGAGCGTGGGCTGCTGCTGCTGGGAGGCATCGGTGAGCTGTGAGAGAGTCACCACGGTGCCATCCTGCAGCACCTCCCTGGGCTGGGAATCCCTGGGCTGGAACTGGGCAGCCTGTTGGAGCAGCGCCTCGCTGTTCTGCAGCTGCCCCGCCGGGGACACCCCGGAGAAGCTGCCGGGCTGGGAGATGTCCTGGGTCTGGATGGTGCTCAGGGGCTCGGGGTTGTACACCTTGGGCTGGATTTGCTGCTGGTTTTCGCTTTCAGAAGGTAAATGGGAAGCAGAAGTTGATATGCCGGACATGCTGTTCTCCAACGTCTGCTGAGTTGGTCCAACCACGTTCGAAGCCTGCGAGGAGCAAGACATTGGGCATTTCAGAAACACTTGGGTGATGCTGGTAAAACTCCCCCAGTCCCAGATGTCCAGGGAAGATCAGAGGGAGATGTGACATCCCTCTAGACATACCCAAACCAGCAAGCAAATGGAAATCCCATTCCAAGGATGGAGTCAAGGCCCAGTTTGATGAAAGCAATGGCAGGAACTGGTTAGAATATCCCTGCAGTCATTTAGGACAAGCACACCACCACGGCATCACTAACCAATCACCGTGTCTGGGTGCAGGAACCAGGTGAGTTACCTCAGCAAACTTGTTTTATTTGACCTCTGTGACCAGGTTTTGCCCAGCCTGACCCGGGACAGGGCATTTTCCCCACAAAACCCAGGGGGGCAGAAGGAACTCAGCCCCAGAGCTGCTGTTCTCAGCTCCCACCAGACTCACCTGGAACGTGGAGGGGGGGGGGGAATTGTTTCCCTGCACTTACTTCCATTGGAGCCACATCTTCGTTCTTGATCATACTGCTTGGCATGAGGGGAGTTATCAAGGCACTAGGAAGAATGTTCACCTTCTCCAGGTTACAGCCCGTGGCCTTCACTGCTGCAGCCACAAACAGAGAGAGAAGAGGGTGATGGAAGGTCTGACAGGCACAGAGATCACTGCAAACACCTGAATTGCTTCAAATAATCCCAGAAAACCCTCAAATGTTATTTTCCAGACTAAGGGCAAGGCCACAGTTTTGGTTTTCTCCCACTTAAACCCTTCCCAGACCAGAAGAGCCGCCCACCAACTGCTCCAGCTACAAACAGAAAAGCTGCAGATGTCTCTCCTCAAATTACCAGATTTTAAATTGCACTTTAATCGTACAGCTCCTCTATTCCCTTTTGAAAAGTGTCTGTTCTCAGATAACCACAGTGCTCAAAGCATTCAGCCCGTGTTTTTATTGTTAAAGGACTAATCAAGTAAAAACTTGATAAATCTGCATCTCAGCTCTGCTGCAAGTTGTTGTTTGCCTTTGCAGTGCCTATTTTTTGTATTTTTTTAAGCAGAAAAGAGGCTTCTTAAAATTAATTAGAACTCTTCAGTTTTAATTTTAATTTCACAGAATCAAGGAATGTTTTGGGTTGGAAGGCACCTGAAAGATCATCCACTTCCATCCCCTGCCATGGGCAGGGACACCTTCCACTATCCCAGGCTCCTCCAACCTGGCCTGGGACACTTCCAGTAACTTTTCCTGCTCCACATAAAAAAAAAAATCACACAAGCTATTGCCAGATCTCTCCTGCAAAGAAATTAACTTTTTTTTTTTTAATTTCAAATCCTAGTGACATGGAGGTGAAACCAAACCAATGGGAAAGCCTCTAAAAGCCATCATTCCATGGCTCCTCTTAAGTAAATGAAGATTTAACCCTCAGTATCTATGTCTAAACCCAATTTAAATCTTAAATTCCTGCAAATGGCCGTGTGGAGGGGAGGAAGGACAGGGCAGAGGCAAAGCACAGAGAGCAGGTGGAACTGTCTGAGCTCGGGGTCAGGACTGGCCTGGGGTAGAACAGGGACCAACCACCCCAGAAGAGCCACGAGAAGGTGAATTCAGCCCCAGTGCACACACGAGAGGAGGACATGAAGGCACAGAAACAGCACAGTGTGTTCTGAGGAACAGCAGCTGCTCTCCTGGAGCTGTTGGAACCTTCCCTGGGTGCAGTCAGATGGATGTCAGGCTTTCCCTGAACATTAGTTCTGATTCCACTCATCCTCTCCATCTGGCTGCTCAAAGTCCCACCAGCCCTTTTGCTCCTTTCCTTGCCCTGCATATTTCTGCACGTCTCTCCCCCCCAGTTATTCTCTGCAGGTCTGAACTCATCACATCCTGTATTATCCTCCCTAACGAGTTGTAAAGTCAACTCGTAAATCCATCCCTGCCAAGCCCGAGCTGCACTTCAAACACGAGCTGCGTGGTCTCCCCTGCAGCCAGGGATTGCTATCACACCTGGGATCACACTGCTCACCTTCCACCTGCTTTAGCAGGGCAGCCTGTGGAAATTTCCACATCTCTGGGCACCACCAGAGCCTTAACAGGCAACCAAGAGACATTTCCCTCCCTCTGTTTCACTATTGGAAGCATCAATTCACATTTAAAAACACCTGGGCAAACCTAAAAATTTTTGTCCCATGAAAGAAAACAACAAACTCTGCACGGACAGAACGGGCAGGGAAAAAATTCTCACTGAATTTTTGCTGTTTGTAAGTTGAAACACCCGGAATTAACGTTTTTAACCAGACCCACTGAAAGCAGTGGCACAAAACCTGTAAAATACAGCTTCTGAGAAGCTGCAACTTGTCCCACTCGTGGTTCTCAGTGCTCAGTCCCTCCCCACAACTACCTTTGGGTGTGTTTTTGCTTAAACTAACACCACACAGTTTTGTGTTAACTCCCATCTTAGGCTTCTGTTTCCTTCTTCACTTGCAAGGATATTAATTAAAGATTACATTGCAGTGCCTGAGTCGAGTCAAATGGAAAAAGAGGAATTTCAGTATTATTTTTTGCTCTATATTTGGTCATATTAAAACACACTTAAAGGAATGCTGCTATGAAATAAAACATTGGGAACCAAAGAACAAAACCCCCCTGCAAGAACAGGGCCAGACTTATCACAGGATGCCTGATTCATTCCTTCAAATTTGGGTAGGAATTCACAGTTAAATTATTAACAGCGCCGATAAGAATCAATTTAGTACCTTTTATAGCCTCTTCAAAAGAACAATGTTGGGCTGGGCTGGAGATTTCCTTCTTCACATTAACATTCAGAGTCCCGGCTGCCGAGACAAAACACATTGAGCACTTCCTATGTTAAATCAGCAAACAAGGCTCGGCCAAACAAAGCAAAGCAAAACAGTCCCTTATGGCCGAAGGAAACCCAGGATCTCTGGAGCCCACAAACCTTTGCCCCGTGTATTGTGATATAGGTGAATAAATAAACAATACACGAGGGGGGATAAAGCCTGGGGGGATTTCTTGGTTTATTTGGTGCACTGGATGGAATATCTCTATTTTTTTTTCTCGTGTCCAGCTTCGTTTTGATCCTTAAACCAGAAACAGATGCTGCTGTGTAAGAACAACTGTCTCCAGGCAGCTGGAATTTGAGGTATTTACCACATAAACGAGGAAAGCAAAGCCTTTAAGATTGTGTGATTAACCGAGCAGGATGGGCAGCCAGAGGAGCTGGGAAAGGCCTGTGGGGTGGCACAGGTGCCAGGGCTGTGTCACACACCTGGGTCTGGAGTGTAGGTAAAGGGCTGCACGTCGTGAGATCTGCCGGCGTTGGTCACCACGTAAATCCCCACAGAAACTGCTGAGGTGATTTGCTGGTCATGATATGGGGGCACCTTCACAATAAGGTGATTCTGCAAGGCAAAAACCAGGGGGAAAAAATGGCATTTTATTACTATCGACCTTAATAAAACCTTTCGGAGTGGAACAGAAATTCAGCCAGGTATAAAGACACACACAATCTATTTCCACCAAGCAGTTAATCAAATGGATCCTTAGGAAAACTGGTGGGAAAACTGAATTAGACCTTTTAATTCCATTGTATGTAAGGGCAAAGACCTGCCCACCAAGTCCACTGGGGTATCCAGGCTCTCAATTAGAATGGAAACAGTTATCCTTGTGTAAACCCAAAATTATATTCTGCCAGACTTGCTATGGAAATGATGTGAAAAAGAAAAAACAAACTTGTTTCTAGAAATTCACAGGAAGAGGGCAAAGCTTGATTGATTTTTCTTTGGAAACATTCAGAGTATTTTGCTATTAAAAATATAACAGTTACAGTAATAATAATAACACAGAAGTACCTGATGAAATAATTCCATGTCTATTTCAGCTTCTGCCTTCCAAGAATTCTCATCTAAATGAAAATTAAAAAGCACAGTTTATGGCCCATCCCACAGAGCAATTTATTTCAGTGCCCGTGATCCAGTCCCTCAGTTTCTCCCCAGGACTGAGCTTGGCCAAGTCCTTGGGGCTCGGCACCCCCAGCCAGCCCCTGCTCTCACACTCACCAGAAACATTCTCTTGGAAAATCACTTTTGTTCCCTTTAGGAAGTTCTTGCCAATCAGAAAAACTTCCTCTTCACCCTTCACTGAGCAGCTGTGGAGGCTTTTCTTGAGGATCTCTGGAACTCCTGCTGGCTGAGCTGCAAGGGGAGGAACAGAGTCTGGAATCAGGAACCATCAACACCCAAACCAAAGCACGTTTGCCCACAGGGTTATGAAGCAAAGCACCAAGTGATCCCTGAGCTCACCCCTTCACTCCATGACAAAGCTTCTCGTAACCATTTCTATTATTTCCTCACTCCACGTAATGACCTCACAAAACCCACCCCTGGGTCAGTGAGTCACTAATAAACTTCTCGTTTTGAAGGGCTGAAAAATGCAGCAGAAAAGGGAAACTGGTGGTGTTGGAGCCAAAGCTCAACAAGTGTTCAGAGGAGACGGAAACGTGGTTCTGTAATTCCCTGGCGTGGACAGAGACCACCAAAGGCCTCAGCCCTTGGATGGGGATGAAACCCACCTGCAAATTCAGCCTCAGGGTCACAAAAGATCAGTATTTTATGAAGTTCATTTTGTTCTGCTCTGCAAAACAGCAGCAGCAGTAACTCCCCTCTTACCTGGTGGGGTTTTTTACACATTTCTTGTTTTATGTGACACAGATTTCTGGCTGCCTCAAGAACTAACCCAGGGCTGGTGGAAGGTGTCCCTGTCCACGGCAGGGCTGGAACCAGATGGGCTTTACAGCCCCTTACACGAGTCACAGTTGGGGATTTTAGCAATTTATGCCCAACAAAAACCCAGGGGGTGTGTTTTACAGACACACACCCCTGCGCCAGCCAGTCAGACAACGACTGAAGTGCCACTTATCACAAACTGTCCTTGCTGAGAACCGTTTCTCCTCTTCTGAAAGCTTAGACCACACAAGACCACGTGTGCTCCACGCAAGAGAACGCCGCAGACAATTCAAACAGGCATTTTAAAATACACAAAACCCCCAAAAACCTGCAGTTTCCAACCAGGGCCCCTCAGCCAAGGGGGCACAGCCTCGTGCTCCTGCTCTGCCCTTGCACGGCCCTCTTGGAGTGTTTAATAACAATATTCTCTGGGCTTTACCACGCAGCACAACGTACATCCTGGGCCACTCCAAATTATTTAATGACCTTTCAGAAAGGATTTCTCTCCACAACTCTCCCAGAGGGTTCCCAGGCAACCGTTACGCAACGGCTGAACATGCTCAAGGCAGATGAAAAGAGTAACTGGATTTAGGTTTGCTAACAAGTTAACAAAGCCTATTTAAAACACAGGCCTTAAATAAAGGGACTGCAGCTCCCTTAATGCCTTTTTCTACAGTTTCAGGGACATTATCAGATATAAAACACGAGGTAAATGGGCTCTGGTGAGTGGAAATGCAAACCTTGTTGAGGAGGTACAGCACACACCCCTGCAAGGGGCCTGCAGCAACCAAACACGGCTCAGTGTGCTGGAGGAGATGCTTTATATGAACCAATAACTTCATAAACTACATCATTTTATGCCATTTTGATCAGGCAGTACATAGGTACCAGCACGACCAAGGTCAGCTGCAAGTCACAGTAACTCCAGCACAAAATCCTGGAAAGAGCCCCAGGAATTCCCCTCTCAACCTTCACACCACGGATCAGTTTTACCCAGATACTCCCCAAAGACACAAGTCTGACCAGAGGATTTGGCTCCTTTGTTTTAGACTTCCAGCATGTGAAATTCCTGGGCAATCTCTTAGCAACTTACACAATTGAGAAGATTTTCTTAGCAAGTGACCAAACCCCAGCCTGCCAAAAACCAAAACAATTTACTCTTCACAGCATCAAATACAGCTTTTTTTAGCTTGACAGCCTATTTTAAAATCAGCCTTTAAATGATTCATCTCAGACTCTCAGCTTCCACTCACAATAGTAAGTTTTGGACTGTTTAAGAAAACACCAGGTGATTTCCATTCCCTTTTTCTTCCACGACTCAAATAATTTTATCTTTAACCAGGAAGCTAATGGCACAAACAAAAGAGATACAGAAATGGCTTTGGGAGATTTTATAGAATACTTATATTTATTTCTGAAATCTGGAAGTTAGTATCAGACACCACAGTGCTCTGCTGGCTGGGATGGAGCTGCAGAGAGAATTATAGTTCTGAAAAAATAACCAATTCTGGAAGTCACCACAGGTTCTGCAGGCACAGGCAGCCCCTCATTCACTGCAGCTCTGGTTTTGCCCAGAGAAGCTGTGGCTGCCCCTGGATCCCTGAAGTGTCCAAGGCCAGGCTGGAGCAGCCTGGGACAGTGGGAGGTGTCCCTGCCCGTGGCTTTAGGGCCCCTTCCAACACAAAGCATTCCATGATTCTGTGATTCCCTGTTGGTCAGAGGAACCTCCTCAGCCAAGGCAGCCCCATTTTAATGAAGAGGTATAAAAAGTTCTGTTCCTGCACTGAACCAGAAGAGATTGAGCCTCTGGCCCAGCCGAGGGGCAGAGGTCAGAGAGCTGCCCACTGACTCAAAGTGCTCTCCAACTGAAAGGGAGAACATGACAACACACAAGAGATTAAAAGTTGTATCAAGAAGTCACTATTTGAAGCAATCACGATGAAAATCATGATATATTAAGAGGTGAAAGTTAATCAATTGAAGAGCATGAAATACTTTAACTGTTTTGAAATGCAGGTCACTAATTTTGTAACTGTCAGCTGCCAGGCTGGACACTCACTGCACAGGATGGGGGAGGAAGGGGTCTGCAGGGTCAGGGTGGAGCCGTCCTTGCGCGTGATGTTGACGCGGAAGACAAGGCGGGCGCGGGTGCTCTTCTTCTTGGAGCCAGCAATGCCTATCCTGGCCTCCACATCAGCATTCCTCAGCTTCAGAATTCCCACACAGTCAACCCTGACAACACAAAACAGCAGAGGGTTTAGTAGTTTAATAGGTTCAGCATCTTAAAAAACCTTTCAAAGAGTTCCACAAGGCACAAAGTCACAAATCCTGAGGTAATTGCTGAAACGTTATTAGATTTTTTTTTATTTACATGAAATCTCTCAATTTGCAGTCCAACCCTCCGTAATTTGGGTGATGAATCATGTGAGAACAGCACAAGAAAGTATGAATAAAAGAGAAAATGCAACACATAGTTCTGGTTTTCCATCCCTCAGGCGAGATCTGGGTTTGTGCATTATTGCTACAAAATATTCTGCACCAGACAAGCTCACAGCTGAAAACACCCATTAAAAAACAAATCTACTCACGCCAGGGTCATGTTGTTGCTCGGGTCCAGCCCCACCTCGATGACCGTGGTCCCCTCGATGTCCACCTCCTTGCAGGGGGTGGTGTTCCTGCCCGTCACCCTGCACGCCTGGTAGAACCCGTGGGGCTTCACGCGCCCGGAGTCGTTGCCCACAAACACCTGCAGCACCACGGGCTCGTTGTGGCCCTCCAGCTGAAACAGGAGAAGGTTGGTCGACTTATTTGTGGTTTTAAACCGGTTTGAATCTCATCTGTCTTCGCACAGGATTACCCCAACTGCAGCTCTCCCGTCTCCCACTCCCCTTCTCTCACCCCAACTGGATTCTCCTCTGCCCCCACGGCACCCACACCCACCAGGCAGCCAAGGCAGGGAGCAGGTGCTGGGGCTGCTTCCAGAGGTGATGAGAATTTGCTGGTCAATACGTGCAGGGCCATTAATCACTGACATTCCTGGATCCCACCTTCACACCTTGAAATCCTCGTGAAACCACATTAGAATTGCCCAACACTTTCAAAACCACCGGACAGGGTGAGGGGGGAAAACAAACCCTGCCCTCCTTCAGGCACCAAAATCACTGAAAATGGGAACTTGAAATCCCTGATTTATTAGTTTATGAAGTGTCAGGATTCACTGAAACACCTGATAAATGAAAGCAGGTCAGACATTTTAACATCCTCCTGCAACCCCATGTGCAAGCCAGAATTATCCCCGAACATGTCAGTGAGAAATACATTCATATTCATAACATCAAGGTTCTGTCATGGAATGGTTTGTGTCTCCTTAATGCCCCTTTTATTAGTGGGATCCGACTGTGGTGCCACAGGCTAAAAATACTCCGAGGTAAAAGTAGAAAGTCTTGAGGTAAACCTGGACGTTGCAAAGGAACTTCTCCTTCTTTTTAGGAAATAGCTCAGGAAAATACTCCAAGTAAAAAGAAACCCCAGATTGCTGCCAAATTCCCAGGCCAGAGAGGGAAATTCTTTGCCAGAGCATTTTAGGAGGAGATAAAATGAGTGTCTGATTTTTGCACTAGGACACATTTGCTGCCCAAGGATTTCGAGGTGACAGTGCTGCCTTCTGGCCCAGCCCTGGAAGCCCAGGCAGTACCTGCAGAAAGAGGTAATTACCAATTTTCATTAGTAAGGGGATGCAAAGGGAAGCAGAATCCTCTGCATGATCTCCTGGGGGGATTAGTCCCAGACACGCTCAGAAAATGTAGTTCTGCAGTTCTTAGCAAGTTGGAATAAAGGAAAATAAATAATAAATCAGCAAGTATTGATAAAATAATGTGTGCTCCTCTGTCCCAGAGCAGCAAATAGCAAATGTGATTCCTCCCCATCTTTAAACCTCACCAACAAAACAAAAACCACTCTTGTCCTTAACGTATTTTTTCCCCCCTTGCTCAGATTTCCTGAAGATTCACTGACTCACGTGCCTGTCCAGCCCTGGCAGAGTTTTATCTGCAGGGAATGAACTCGTCTGCCTACTGGTAAAGCAAACTGGAATTTCCAGGAACTCACTCACAGGGGACTCCTCCAAACAGAATTTTCACTGATGGGTGCTAATGGGCAACTGGGAAAGGAATTAAAAAGGAAATTCAGATGAACAAAGGCCCATTAAGAAAATCCACATAAATAAGCACTAAATCCCCATAGCAACAGGCCGATATGAAAGGACTCTTTTCTTATGAAACTTCACTGGAGCTGTGCATTGCTCAGGAGGACTGACCAGAGGGCTGGTGAGGTTTCTAACACTGCTGAACAGGACACTAAAGATAAGTCACTTCTATATTCAGTCAGCAGTGGTCAGCACAAGTTTAAGGGCTGTATTACAAACAAACATCTGATAAATTAGTTTGGGTTGAGAACTGCTTGGCTGCTTTCTGAAAGTGACACAATGAAGTAAAAATATGAAAGGTCTTTCACCCTCCTTGTTTGTGTGACAAGAAATTAGTGGTCTACTCCCTCGACCTGCTGGCCACACTCCTCCCAGTATGGCCAGTATGCATCTGGCACGGTTCCAGTGCCATGCTGGCCTGGACACAGTGCTCTGTCCACTCTCACAATCACACCATGGTCACTGCACCTCGTGTGAGGGTCTCTGACATCAGTTCCTCTGTCTGTCACCCTAAGCCAAGTCAGGCCTTGCTCCTGGTGAGCCTCCCCACCATTTTCACTAGGAAACCTTCCCAAATCTTGAGCTCTCCAATTTCTTCCACCAGGACACGCAGGGGAAGGACAAAGACCTGCAAATCCCCCCTCTGTGCCTCTGGAGGACAGAGCTCGAGTGGTCTCCCTTCGGAGCACCAATGTCAAAGCTCTCTTTGGAGCCCCCTCCTCTGTGTTTCCCCTCAGAGCAGGAAACCTCCAGCACCTGAATTTTAAGGCGTCAAAGGCTGCACGTGTGAGGTGTGCACACAAGTGCTGCCCCTTCTCCTCCCCCCATTCCCCACTTCTCACAGAACACACTGAGCAGCACAACCTGCAACTCCACCTCAGATCCCCACGACTCTGCCCAGACACGGACACTGGATATGGGAATTCAGGTAGTGCTGAATAAAATAAACCACACCACCAAAATGCCCCGTTTCTACTTGATTTTCTTCCAAATGAAACCTGCCCACCGTGGGATAATGATGACCCACTGTCATCAAACAGCTACAACATTTCACTCTCCCAGGTCTGTGTGCCTCAAGCATCTCTATTCACATTTATTTATCCCAGATTATCAATCACTGCCTGGACATAAACCCTCTGCCCTCCTGTCACTCTGTGATGTCCATAACCCTCCTTGGGGCCTGCAAGAAGAGATGCAGCCCCTACAGCAGAGGCACTGCAAAGTCTCCTCCCTCAGGGCTGGGAATTGAACCTGGACGCCTGTTTGAGCCCAGCCTGTTCCATTCCCCCCAGAGCAGCCCAGGGAAGGGTGTCCCCGTGTCCCAGCCTACCTTGACGGTGGGAAAGCCCTGCTGTGTCCGGTCCTTGACGGAGCCCCGGCTGCCCTCGGTCAGGTAACGGGCCCTGTGCTGGGTCTCTGGCTGCACCACAATCTTCAGCTCCTTCCCCTCACTCTTGGTCGGGTACTGACCACACAACATTGGGGTCTTCTTCCCTCCAGCTCCCTTCTGGTTCTCCGGTGCTCTGGGAAATCAAAGCAGACCATGGCAAACACGTCAGAGGCGGCTCCCCAACAAAAGCAAACCAAATGACAGAAAAGCTGAAAAGACAAAGAGTGTGTGTTAATGGGCGGGAGATGTGCAGCTGAGAGCCAGCTTTGGGGTTCTCTGGCACCGAAGGAAACCTGCAGGATGAAGAGGGGAACGGTGCTGCCCTGCCTCCTCCATCCAGGCCACGTGGGAACAGCTTTTCAGAGAGCAAACATGAAGGAAGGGAAGAGCAATTAGCATTAAACGATGTTAATGAAGAGAAGGCAGCTCATAACCTTCTTCTTCCAGGTCTGTGACAGCCTGGCCAAGCTGTCTCACTGCTGTAACAAACACACAGGGACACACACACCGAATGGAGAGAAATGGGATCAGCCTCGTGCCTGTCCCCACCTGAGCCCCCACACCCCGGCAAAGCCCAGCTGATTGATGGACACATTGATGCTGAAACCCCATCAGCCACTGCCAAAGCTCTGCCATAACTGCACCCAAGTGAAATCAGAGCATGCACCACGCCTTTCTCTCCAGGTGCATCTCACAGGACACCGTGTCTTGTGCTCAGCTCCACAATTCAAACTGGGATGGAGGAGCCCTGCAGTCTGACAGCACATGAGCCACCCTCTGCTCCCCTTAAAGCACCATGGGAAGTAACTCTGGATCCTGCACAGACCAGCAGCTGGTCAGGAACCTGCAGTCCAATGAACTCTGTCACACTCAGAAATGTGAACGTGCCACGGGCAGGAAAAGGGCTCCATGAGCTACACAAATGCAATATTCATTTTACTACCCAAAAGCAGGCTCTGACAGCTGATGCCTGGGAAGAAAGCAGTTTTAAATAGCAGGTGTGAATTGCTTAAAAAAACAAATCCTGTTTCAACGTGCCATTTACGGAAGTAATTCACCCAGGATTCTTCCCTTCTCAAAAAGGGTGAAAAATGCTTTTTCTTTAAAATCATTTGCTGGGAGCTTTGCACTGCGTGAGGTTCTCACTGACCTGGAGCTGAGGTAATCCAGTTCTCTTCCCAATGATTTACATTAACAAACATGATCCATAACCTTTCCTAAAGCTCCTCCTGTGCTTCCCAGTCCCTCCCCAGCCCTGGGGAAGGTCAGACACCCTCCCTGCCCATTCCACCACCTCGGATAACCCTGAAAGTCACGGAGTCATTGAGCAGATTGGGGAGGCTGGGATACAGCTGAATTTTGAAGGGCAACACAGCAGAGCCAGCCATCAAAGTGAAATCCACCTTTACCACCCAAAATGCCACATTTTAGCAGTGTGACATTGACACCTTAGCCTCTCCAAAAGTATTTTACCCTCAAATCTCAATTATCAACATACTTTATACATTGTCATACTTATGCCAAGTGATGCTCCATTATTTTCAAGGCTTTCCTCTGGAAACTTAATCATTATTTTCAACCAGATCAGCTGGACCTGACACCAATTTAAAGCCTTCACCAGATTTACTCAGTGGTATTTCCTCTCAAATTATGAGGATATATCATTTATACATCCTTTTAATTGAGTCTATTTACATTGCTAATATTCATGCATGTACAAAACATTCCATACACACACATATAAGAATTTAACTGTCACCAGATGTCTCCTCTCATCTAGCACTTCTATTGTGAAAGAAATAAAAGTGGCAAATCCCAGAGTTACTGGAACAGATGAGTGGAGTTTGGCCCCGTCCTGCCCTGCCACCAGGGCAGACCCGAAAGTGAAAGTGAGACCAAGCTCCTGGAAACCTGAACCACCCCCCATTCATCCCCTTCTGAAAAGGCTTTCACCAATCCCGAGTTTCCACGGGAATACATCCTTTCTCTTCCTGGCCCTCACAGCCCCCAGTGCAGGAGTCTCTGCGGAGGGAAATGCCATTTCCATTCCCCACGGAGCTCGGCTGCTCTCCTGGCTCCTCTCTGAAAGCCAAAAGTAAATGAACTCCCCTGGCTCAGCTCCACCAGGCTGGGAAGTTTAAAACCCCTCTCACTCCGGTGACCCAGATTTGCAATGCCAGATCTCCATATTCCAAAGGCAAAATGAACTTTTCTAAGATTGTGGCCGCATTTAGTTCAAAGCACAACCCTGTTACCTGAGAGTTTTCCTGCAGTTCAGCCTGGCCTGACACAGAAGAAAATAATCCCATTTTCTCTCCCTCTGCCTTCACTGAACCCATGGGCTGTTCACTGCTCAGCCCCGCTGCTTTTGGGGATGTTACAGCCTTGTCCTGGTTTAGACTGAGATCTCACATATCATTCTGGGGTTTATCAAATCTCCCTATTCTGCCCCGAGATCCCGTTACACAGCTCCTGCCCTTCCAGAAAGCTCTTCCCTCTGAAAAGGAGAGCCTGGACTCTTGGAACTGGGGGAGGCACTTTCCTCACTCCCAGCTACTAATATTTGACTTCACTGCCACTGGTTCGGGATGGCAAATCCCAGAGCAGAGTGCGGGGGTGTGTGGGAGCCCAGCAGACCCCGGGCAGAGCCAACATTCCCATCTGTGCCCAGGAAGCACCAGCACACCCAGGAGAAGTTCTCAGAACCACTTTCTCATAGTGGAATTTTAAGTATGGAACTGTGGGAACACAGACTCCAGGCTCTCTCCCTTTGGAATGAGAAGTTCACCATCTTTGCCACCAGTCAAATTCCAATATTCCCCGTCGCTGTGATGGATGTCAGAGCGTACTGGAATCACAGACATAAAAGCAAAACCAAAGCTCCTGTCCCCCCTCAAAAAAACCCCAAATTAAAGAGCCCAATCTATCCATTTGACCATTTTAGAAGTACTGAAGAAGCAACTAGTTAAAAAATAAAATTTCAAAATAAATGTATCGACACACTCCTGCAAACTGATGGATTTCTGCTCTTGGAGCAGGTACTGAAATGCACCCAGTGAGGTGGGAGGTGGGAGATGAGGGGCCACCACCCAGGCAAGCCCACGCAGACACACGCACACGACCCAGAAGCACAGAGAGAAACAGGATTAGAGGTTTATTTCTGAAAAAATCAAATACAAAAAGTGAATTCACAAGGGAAAAACAAAACCTGGTTCACCACAGTGTCTTAACAGTTCAGAAGCAAAGTAAAGCACGTGTTAATTTAAATGACCTGAAATCCTAATGAGCCTTTAGAACCATTAACTTTAAATAAAGAGACCAACTGAAGCAGGTGAACTGTACAGACTGAAATCCCCCTATAAGACCCTGCAAGAAAACATTCAGATTTAGGTGTGCCCACTCCACTCTGCCTTTCTCTTTAAACACATTTTCATGGGTATTTTATAAATGGAATTGTAGTGCCTTTGGGGAATTTCACTTCGAGAACACAGATGAGCCCATCAGTGCTGCATTTAACGGCTGCAGGAAAGTTCAGCTCTATCTTCTAAATAAATATGAACAAGTCTAATGAGAACAGAATCATGGAATGGTTTGGGTTGGAAAGGACTTTAAAGACATCCAGTCCCACCTCCTGCCATGGGCAGGGACACCTCCCACTGTCCCAGGCTGCTCCAAACCCTGCCCTTGGACACTCCCAGGGATCCAGGGGCAGCCACAGCTTTGGGGGCACAGAATGCTTTATCCTGGGCTAGGACACCACAGGGACAGCAGAGAAGGACGGGGCTTTATGTGAGAACCTGAGCAGAACATCAGCTGGGGCACAGGGGGAGACTTTTATTAGTCTGGGTTTACATACGGAGATAGAACTTTTTTTCTTAAAAAAAGGAGGAAAAAAAAAAAAAAAGCAGATACCAACCCATTTCCTGCTTTTGAGTTGCCTTTGCTGTCCGTGCTGAGCTGAGAAAGGACATAGTGAGGCGCTTTGGCACTGTCGGCATCAAAGATATCCATGTTGGACTCTTCGCAATCTCGGCGTTTGATCCCTGGCCTCTGCTTTGGGTTGCGTTTGCGCGATTTACGTGGCACCTCAGTGTTATCATTGTAGGAACTGGTACTCATGTTACTGAAGTTGGAGGGGGAATCCTCCATCCACATACTGCAGCTCTGTTCTGACTCCAGCGCACAGCCCTCATCCTGGCAGGACATCCGACTGTTGTCCAGCAGGTCCTCGGGTGGTGGCGAGATGTACAGCACTGTGTGGCGCCGCGGCGTTGACTGGTGCTGCTGGGCTGTGTTACTGGTTATCTGCTGGTCACTTACCCCTCGGGTACTTACCCCCACGGCTGAGGAGCAGCTCTCCACTTGCATAGCCTTGCTGTCGGTGACTGAGGTAGAGTAAATGGTAGGACTGGAAGAGGTGGTAAAGGAGCTGCAAGCACCGCCCATGGAGGAAGAGGAAGGAGCTGAAGAAGCATCTGCGGTGTACAATTCACAAGTCAATAGCGGAGCCGCGCCCGGGGCTGTGCTGGCTATAGCAGTCCCAGTGAAATCAAGGTGATTGACCAACCGATTGCTTGCCCCCGACAAAGGTTTGGAATTTGGTCACGTTTTGGAGTGGAAGTGCTTAAAGCAAACACAGCCTAGCCAAGACTTTGGAAATGTCCAAACGAATCTCAGCGTGATCCGCTGGAATCAGGTTTTTTTACGACTTAACGTTAATTTGTCCGAATGGCTGCGAGTGAACAGAGCTCTCATCGCCTCAGCTGGACTAATTATTGGTGGAGAAGCCATTTCATCTAAAATAGCCCCAAAGCAAAATGCTTATAATCCACATTCAATGCCAATTAAACCATTTATTGTTGCAAATTTTTAATTTATTTTTTTTTTTGAAAGAGACGGGACTGTGCTTAGCCACAAAATATTAAAATAAGTTTCTAACCTATGAAGCAGAGAACTACAGGTCATTTTTAATGCAGACACTCCCTGCTTCAGAGGCAAATCCTGGAATAAAAATATGAGAAAATAAATGAGAAAAAGAGCTGCTGATTATTCCATCATAAATGAGAAATAAAATATAAAATCAACTGAGTCGGTAGGCAAAATGGAACTGGTATCAGTCACTATGAGAGAGCGTTGGGTTTGAAGGTTCAAATCAGGGATGAAATATCTGTGTTGGTGACACGCTGATCCAAGGACAGGGAATTTCCACAATTTGTCTTTTCCAGTCACAGAGACTCACTTCTCTCAAACTTTACGGTCCCTTACACAGGGACAGGTTGGGACAGATCCCCGGAAAGCAAATTTCCAACACTTCTCCACTTCTCCAGAGGTCCCACAGCTCAATCTGGTTTGGAAGCATCAAAATGATGAAACCCAACTCCTGAAGATTTCTGGAGAACACCAGGATTGTTGCCAAGGAGGAATTTTAATGGACAAATCAGCTGAGTCAGTTAAACCTTCCAGAGGAAGCAGCACAGACAACCAGGGGGGTTGGTTGGTTTGTTTGTTTGGATCAGCTGGAGCTCACTGAGGAATAACTGGATTTTACAGTCACATTTCAGCTTCCTGGGGAAAGGTCCTGTTTTCTGTATTTCTGCACTGCCACCCACCCCTGACAAACCAGAACCACTGAACAATCTGATTTTGGAAACAAAGAGTACATGAAGTATATACATAATTATACAATATGCTTGTTCAGCTAGTTACTGCTGTCAGAGAGGTTATCCCTTTCAGTAAGAGGAACATGATTTTTTCCTTTCTGCTGTTTGAGGTTTTCTTTAAATCCAAAATATTACATTAGTCTCACAAGCCTAAAACATTGAGAGACAGTTGGATCATTTTATCCAGTTCTTCTTACTTAAAAGTAACACAATAAAGCATGTTCAGCCATTATATATATATATTTAATTAACAGTAAAGTTCAGCCAACTTTCCTATTAACCCACTGACCTGGAACTACTGAGGTTATCAATGACTGATGATAAAGAATTTTTAAACCATTACTGCTCTTTACAGCTTTTCTGTGCTTAATGAACGTAAAAGCAAACCTACACCACTCCACAGCCGATCAATGAACTGTTCTGCTTTTACCACCTTCCCTGAAGCTCCCAGTGAACCAGGAGCAGCTGAATGATACCAGTTCCATTTCCCAGTTCCTTCTTTGGCAAATACAGTGGCTGAAATTGGACAATTCAGCCACTTTGCATTCCAATTTAAAGGCAAATTTCTCCTTTTCTATGTCATGCATTAATGCAATGCTCCTCTCAAAAAACATTTATAGGATTGGCAAGAACTAATAAATCTAGATATTCATTTCAGTGACAATCTTTGGGAGCTGATTTGCAGCCACTTTGAGTGAGGAAGCCGTGGGGGATGTTTGGGTCACCAGGATTGGTTTCCAGGGCTCATTTCCACCCTCAGGGAGACGCAGGGCCTGGTCTGTGTGGAGCAGGCCCTGAGCTCACCCTGCACCTTTCCCTCACCTTCCTCAGGGGAATAAATAAATGTAGCACTCAACAAAAAGCTTTGGGGGACAAATCTGGAAGAGCTGGGGGTGCCAGGGTTGTTTCACAGGGTTGTTTCACAGGGTTGTTTCACAGGGTTGTTTTAGCGTGTGGCACTAGGCCACACTGAAGTTGTCACCATTTCTCCACCTTTTCTTTTTCCTAGAAGTGAGAAAGCCTTGATGTGTATGTGGTGCTTTATGGTTTTAAAAAGTAAACAAACAGTGTCCATTATAAATTGGGTACACTCCCCTCCGTTTGCCAGAGACACCTCTGTGTAACAAGATTAAATCGTGGAAATAATCCCAAGTTAAACAGTAATGGCAAGAAACCCTCTCTTCAGCCTTACACAACCAACAAGTGCCATTACCACCCACAAATATGCAACTGTGGCAAAGAACGTGCTGGCCAGTGTCTCCTCAACTAGAATAAATAAGAATATATAAGAAAAGTATGCTAAACATTGCAGCACATACAATGAATTGGCTGCATTGGAACAGTCAAATACACAAATTAAAAATCTGGTTTTGGGGGTAATATTTAACAGGAACATTTTAAGTTATGCAAATACTGAGAAACATAATGAAATCTGTGTTTTCTCAGAGTCTGCAGATCTTGAGCCAACTCAGCTTCCTTTGAACTAATAAATAGATTGGGTCGATAAAATAAGAATTCAACAAGTTGCTGCAATGAATGAACTGTGTTTTACCTGGCTCTCATTTAGTTTTATCATTTCACTCCAAAGCCAGGGACATCTGACACGAGATTTCCTGGATGAACACACAGAACAATTCCATAATTCTCACCTAAGGTGAGAGCACACACACTCCTCCCCTGCTTTGAGGCCTCCTTTTATTTCACCTTCTTTAGGCACTCAGGAATGGGAATCATTCCAGGTGGCTCTTTATTTGCAATTTAACAGTGTGTGCAATGACAGACATGGGGTTTTTTTAAGTGATTAGGTACATTTTGAATTAGACTGAATGTATTTAATTTAACACAGAATCAAAATGTGCTGTCAGAGCTACGACACTGAATAGAAACCAAGTGCTTGTCATGGCAAATGTGCAGCCTCACAAATGTCATAAAGTGGGGTGGGGTTTTTTTCTTTTTTTTTAAATAAAAAATGAGAGAAAAGAATATTCACATTAGAGCAACTGTGATCACTGTTGAAACTAAACCTCCTGAATCTTTTCATTGCCATCACTGTAAAACGTAAGGGAGCTCAACTAAGTAATCCAGATTTCAGTGCCTGTCCTGCAAGCTTTCCCTCCCTAAAAAAGCAGAATTTTATCGGGGAACACATAGCGAAGAGTGTCCCTGTGAGAAAACCAGGGCAAGGTTTTCTCTTTTCAATACCATAAAGCAAAGAAAATTTATTACCTCCTGCATTAGCAACTAAGGCAATGACACATTTTCTCGATCCTATTCTCTTGTGAAGCCAAAACAAACCATTCAGCCTCTACAAAAAAGGTCTGAAAGGCAGGAGAGAGGAAAAAAATCACTGCTTGGCACTGGAGGAGTCTCTTTAGGTAACACTTCTGTGGAGTCAATCCTGAAATCCTTGTTCATTCTTCTCAAATATCCTTAAACACAACAAGGATCACCGAGTCCTCAAAAAGCAACAAACAGTGTCCTGATGACCTTTGCTTTTTTAATTGCAAGAGCAAGTCATTTCCCAGGCCGGAGAGTTTAAAATTGCAAAGGCAAATAAACCTGAGATATTTTTGGTTTCACAGAGTTTTTCAGCCCCCGGTGCCTGCACAGCCAGGAGAGCAAAGAGCCCTTAAAGAACTGATGTGAAATGTCCAACATGAGAACCCAGCCCAGAGGGGGAGGATTGGGGGGGGTATAAACTGAGTATGTGACAGATAACCTTAATTACACTCGTTAATTTATCCAGCACCTCATGGTTTTGATAAGGTTTTTTATCTCTTAATTGGTCTGTTTGAACCCTTGGACACAGAAGGACAATTTCAGGGCAAACCCAGAAGGAAACTGGGCAAAAATTTCCACCACCAACCCTTGTGGTGCCAAAGGTTTTAAAGGTAAAACCCAGAACTTACAAAGTGGCTGCAAACCTGCTTTTCAACACCTCACATGCCAAACTTGGGGTTCTACTTTTCTTCTTCTTGTATTACGTGATGTCATGTCAAAAACTTTTCCAAAAACTTTAGTTTCAAATCAGTATCAATCCACTATTCAGAAATAAAACAAAAAATAAAAATTAAAAATTAAAAAAAAATTTAAAATAAAAAAAAAGAAAGAAAGAAAAGAGACTTATGAAGAAGTCTGAAAACAAGACCGACCTATACCCTGGGTGAGATTGGATGGGTTAAGTGTCTCTGGCACTATTTGTCTTCACTATTGACAGACACTGTCACACAACCCACCACTCGATGCCTGTCTCTGAATGGCGAAGCTAGAATGCAAGTTAAGTGTATTAATAGAGAAAAAAACTAGCATCCCAGCAAATATCATAAAGCAATCCAATTCACCAGTTATCAAACACACTCAGATTCAAGATAGGTAGGTTAATTTAATTTACATCAAGCCCCACAGTGTAAATTCCCCTTTACATCCCCAAGCAGTGTATTTACACATCAATCAATGGTTTGGTTAAAAATGACTCCCGTTACTCAATTAACACTCCAATTGAGGTATCTTGAGTAGAGCTTTTGTTAGTGGCTCACAAACCCCAATTCCATGGATCTCAGATCCTTCCCGCTCCAAGCAAGCAGAACTCTGGGAATGTCAGCTGCTCTCCAAGCTCTGCTGCCCTGAAGGAGGATGTCAGCTCTGACAGACCAATTTAGGGAACAGAATCTCTTGTTCTTTCAACACAGGGTTGTTTCTTCCCTCAGAAATCCCGAACTCCTCTTGGCCTTCACGTCTTTGGTGCTGCTACAGCAAGGAGGTGCCCAAGCAATGGTGGCCAACTCTTCCTGCCCCTCACTGCCTTGGTTGGCAACGATTCCTTACGGGACAAGGACTCACAAAGCACTCCCAAGTCTTTCAGATGGAAGAACAGGAGCCACTCAACGCAAGAATTTGCCATAAAGAGTGTCTGAGAGCGATACAACAGCTTGTGTTTGAGCCATTCTGGGAAACTCTGACTGTATGAAATCCAGAAAGACTGAAAATAAAGTTAATTCAGAAAAAGAAGCAAGCTGGACATGAACACTGATGTAAAGACTGAAAATAAAGTTAATTC
This sequence comes from Pitta sordida, assembly GCA_013390025.1. Lineage (NCBI taxonomy): Eukaryota > Metazoa > Chordata > Aves > Passeriformes > Pittidae > Pitta > Pitta sordida. The sequence goes on along the minus strand of WEKX01021122.1, from coordinate 163,083 downwards.
AGAAAAAGAGACGAAGTGGACATGAACACTGATGTCACCTTTGACATGGAATGCTAAGGACAGTTGTGGAGCAGGAACACACTCAACACACGGCTCCACACAACTAAAACATTCTCCTGGAAACTCATTCGTATTTGACCCGTGGCAGAAGCCACAGACAGAAATCCCTGGAAGAGCTCCTAGGAATGCTCCTAGGAAAGGACAGGAAGGCATTTCCAACTGGGAGGGGAAAAGCCTACAAAGAAATGGAAGTTTTTACAGGCATCGGGGGCCAGCTACAAAGAATAATCTTTTTTTTTTCTGCTCATTTGTTTACGACCTGCAATCACAGGCCTGGCATTAACAGAAGTGGTACCAGCACTGAGGTCCCCTTTGAAACCCCTGGTCATTATTTCTGTATCAACAGGAAAAACTGACTAACGACACCAGGAAGGATGAGAATGGGACCAAATATTTTCATTAAAAATAAAAATGAAGCAGCCTTGCTATAGGGAAGCCACTCAGGGGAAACCAAACCAGAATAAACCCATCTCCATCCTGAGGTCCTGTTAGAATCTTTAGGGGTTTTATTTAAGAAAAAGCCTTATTTTGGCAGCAGAGAACACGAGCCCTTAGCACCCAAAGATGATGCAGGTATCTTTAGCCAGGTCTCCACACTAGCAATTAATAAGCAAAGCCTTATTTTCATAATTCAAATGACCAAAGGTGCTTATGGCAATATTTCAGTGACAACTCTGATCAAAAAAGCCAATTGTACCTGTTTGGGACAAGCAGACTGTGCCTTTAATTAAAAGCAGCAGGAAAAGCAGAGTAAAGTTGATCACAGAAGGTTAAAGCCTCACTGTTTACCTCATATTTTCCAAGGATACAATCAGAGATGTTTGGAAGCCAGAAAATCCCACCCCATTAAAGATTAAGTGTATCCAAATGTAAAGAACTCAAAAAGAAGAGATCAGTGAACACATTTCAGTGGCATCAAATCCGTTCCCCTTTTAGCACAGCAAAAGGATCCCCCCAGGGAATTCCGCTGGGAACTGAGGAGCAATACAAAAAATATGGAGAGAGATATATAAATATATATATTTGCCCCTGTGGGAAATGAAGAGCAGCTTGAGAGATCATCAACAAGCTGAAGCAGCAACTTGCAAGACTTGCTGCAGGAAGAACAAGGGGTGAGGAGGAGGGAAGGGAGTTTCTGTAACAGTTCACTGCGTCTGAGGAGGTTTGAGCATCCCCGGTACGGGAGAGAAAAGATGAAAAAGCAACACTCGTGTAAAGAATGTGGTTGCAAACACTCCTGATCACCCCCCAAAGACACAAATCACGTGTGCCCTAATCACTTGAAGGCTCAATGTTTCTGGATCAACAGCAAAACATTGTTTGACCTTTCGGAATCAAGTGAGACTCGAACATCCCTCCTCACAAAGAGTGCAGGAGCATCAGCAAAGCTTCAGGCACATTTACTCCGTGTGAGAGATCTCCAGGCACAGCCTACGATGACATTTCTCAGCATGACACCCTCATGCAATTCAAGAGTCTGGGAGATGATTCATATTTAATGTGTTTGTGGCACTGCACCAGGCAAAATCCTCCTTTTCCTGTCCCCTGAACAAAGACACTTGTAATTCAAGCAGCGAGCACAGGGAATGGTTTCCAGGGGGAAAAACGGATCCTTTCCCTCCCTTCTGCTCTCCAGAAGAAGCACAGAATCAGAGGCTTGAGACAGCAGCTCAGAATCCCAGAGTTCTATAAAATTACACTTGCCTTTTTCGTATTCATGGAGTGGGTTACACCTTTTTTTTTTTTGTCTGGATTAATGAATAGGAGATACACATTCATTAACAAATTAATGAAAATCCAATCAGCAACATTCCATTTTCATACTCTCACAACTGTTCCGTAAATCACAAAGACAAATTTCCAAATGAAAGGAGAACTAGAAGTCTGTCCCTGCAAGGTCACTGCTGCTAAAACCAGCCCATCCTGCTCCTCCAAAAAAACCCAGGGGTTAACTGCAGCACAATTTCTCACCTCTAATGGGATTTATACGGGACAGAAAAGCCTTGAGTAAACTGGATTTCAGCCAGATATTGCCTTACTCTGTGTTTTGGGAAGCAGAGAACAAACTGTGTTAACCACTACAAGAGTAGTAAAAGGCTCTCTCCGCTCGGGATCATTTCCTGTCCCTAAATCCTCTCATTATCCAGAGCAATCATATATGGAAGTGACTTCTGCACATGGTGTGGCTTGCAAGCCAAATTAGCCTTTTCTTCTAAAAACGAGTAAATGAGATTACCTACAACACCGTGGAGGCTGAATTATCATTTCCCTCATTTCCCTCTCCTTTCACAAAAAAAAAAAAGGGAAGTTTTAGAGCAAATAAGAGCTGACATAAAAAATTTTTAAAATACTTAGACAAGAGGTATTTTTCACACACAGAACACCAGGTTGCCCAGGTCCTTCCTCCTTGAACAGCTGCCCACAGTCTGCACTCGAGCCCTTGGTGAATGCAAATGAAGAGCACTGAAAATTTGACTGTAAAATATATATTTGTTTCCCCGTGCAAGCACAGAGCCCAGCCGGAGCTTCCTGTTAAGAAATCGGAGCCCAGCCCAGGCACACCAGCCTGACACAGTGACAGGCCTTGGAAACGTGGTGGTAACTTTTCAAAGCCACTGCAGAAACCCTACAACAATAAAACAAAGCAGGGAAACACTTTCATCTCCAAACACGGTCCAGTTCCAGCACTGCCACATTCGGTGGGAAAACAAACCTGGGCTCTGCTGTGCTGGGGGGTTGGCCTGGAGTGTTGGGGGGGGTTCTAATTATGATTTTTAACAACCTGGAGAAGTCTGCTTGCTTGTGCTTAGGGCTTCTGACCCTGATTTTAACACACCCAGGAGCTTCACGGGCTTGCTGAGGGAAGCTCTCCAAAGCCAAGCTCTCCAAAGCCAAGCTCAGGGAAGAACTCAAAGCAGCACAGGCAGAGCTATTACAGAAGTCACTTTACCTTTCCTGACTGCTCCTTCCTCCCTGCCAGGAGTTCCTTCCCCATCTCCCATCTCTGCCCTCTGGCAGTGGGAAGCCATTCCCTGTGTCCTGTCCCTCCAGCCCTCTGACACTGGAAGGGGCTCTGAGGTGTCCCTGGAGCTTGGTCTTTGTGAACAGACGTGGCCTCTGACACTGAAAAGTGTTTTTAGTAGAACAGGCAGGAACGTTCAGTGTGAACGAAACACTTCAACACTAACTTTTCAGGCTTTTCGTCCCAGAAAGTCGTGCTGCAGTTTAACCCAAACACACCTAATTCACTCCCAGGTTTTTTTACAAGAGCTGGACAGGCTGTTAGCAGACACTAAATACCTGCAGGTAACAGACATTTAGTTCCATTCAAGTTTTAAAGTATTTTCTGTTAGATACAGAATTAATTAGCAGTTCAGGTCTGTCTGTGGATTTAGAGTGTAACAGGGTTTGTGGGGGGGGTTTGTTCACTTGTTTTTAAGATTTCTACAAGATTTGGTTGCTGTCGTCTGTGAACCAAACCCATCATTAAGCATCTTGATTTTAGAAAAACAAATGCCCAAATTACTTTCTAATGAGTGATACAAAATGATCAAATCCTTCCCAATGGAATAGCACCATCAAATTCTGTCCACTGTGCACAGTTAAATCCACAGGTTCTCTCAGGGGAGGTCTGGCAAAACATGAATGGTGAGCAGTGCTGTAAAGTTTCTCTGGCAAATCTACAACCCCTTCAGGCTCTGATCAGGATTCCTGGACCATGCAAATCTGGGAAACATTCTCACACAAACATTTAATGCACATGAACTCAGAGAGAGAGAAAAGGAATAACGTAACTGTCTGAATCCTTGCCTCAAAAACGAACATTTGTTTCTCAAGCAATAATTTAGGGCCAATTAGGAAAGTGGAACATGACCTTGTAAGATACACAGGGATCAAATTATGGGGGAAAAAACCTCCTCATCCAATGGAGAAAGATGCATCTCTGGTGGGTGTAAGGATCTTGCACAGATGTTTACTGATGAGAATTCCAGGTGCAAACCAGCACTCAGGCCAACCTCCCAAATCAGAGCTTTGTCCTTAAATCCTCTTTTTTTTTTTTTTTTAGTGTTTAGTGAAGATCAATGAGAGTCTTTAAAGTCTAACACATGGCTGGGAGTAAGAGAAAGATGAAGATTAAAAGGTCATGCCTCGTTTTTGTCATTGTCCATACAAAACCAACGGACTGGTTTACAGACACATTAAATCCTCCTGTGTTTGAAGTTCTGTAACACACCAGAGCTGTGTGTGAGGAGACTTTACACACTACACTTCCTCAGGCCTCAAAGGAAAACATGATCTTTCTTCCTCCTCACATTTTGGTAAAAGCCCCATGGCCCAAAATGTCATCTCCAATAGAGTTTCACAGCTGCTCAGCATCCTGCCCTGGCTGCAAGCAGGGATTTACTCCCTCAGGAGGCAGAGTGCATTCCAGGAGTGAGCAGCCTGCCTGGCCTGACAGAACGCGGGGACAGGGGCCTTATTCCCTGCGAAGATGAACACGAAAAACATCAACACCAAGGGGCAATTCTGACCTCCCGCTTTCACTCCATCACCTCCATCCTCCCGGAATGAACTCTGTCACTCCTCCACAAGGTTCTTTTTGCATCCTCAGAACTTTGCCAGCACTGTTCATGTTGGCCAGGAGGTTGTAAAGATGAGGCAAAGCCCCGAATGAAGGAGAGTCCTTACCAGCAGCAACGACAGCCGGAGGAGGCGAACCTGCCTCGCCACCGCTTGTTTGGCTCATGGAGGCGACGGATGTTTCTCTGGAAGGTGGTAACTGCAGCTCCTTTGGGAGAAGGTCATAGACAGATTCTGTGGGACAAAGAGGGGTTAAACAAAACGTTATTCTGTGCTCTCTGTACCAGAAAAGAAATAATGTTTTTGCCTGAAAGATAAGAAGTATAACCCGACCCTTTCTGAACCTTCGGGGAAAAGTTACATTAAAGGGCTCGGAAATCTTGAACAGCGTGGAGTGAAGTTGTTTCAGAAAACAAATTAACATTAAGATACACATTCTCAAGAGCTAAGCAGAGGACACAGACTTGCTCAAACAAAGAAATAATTCAGGAACTTCCACAGAAACTGTTTTCATGCAGCATGAAGTGGCTGAGGGCACGCACAGCACATCACGTGAGAGTCAGAATTCCAAATGTGCAACTGACTTCCAAAGGAAAAAAAAGGCCTAATTTAGCACCAATTTAGCACCCACAACGTCCTGTGAAGTCTCAGAACCACAGAGTGGTTTGTGTTGGAAGGGACACCTTCCACCATGCATTTACACATCCACTTCCATCCCTTTCTCCTCTTGAAGGAGCGAGCCGCTCGTCACCATCATTCTGTCCTGACTCATAAAATATTTGGTGTTGATTACAAAACCTCCTTCCCAAACCCCACGTCAGTAAGTCATTGAGAGCTTTTCTCTTCGGGCTGGTTCACGGGGATTTTTCTGTTTAAGAAATTTATTTTTAACCCACCAGTGTGCCAAAGGTTCTGTCAAGCACTTTGCTTTAAAGGGATGCTCAGATCCCAAACTCCCACAGGATAATTTTTCCTCAGGGAGCACATGATTTTTCCCAGTAATCCACAAGCAGCACAACTCTAATCTTTGTGAATAATTCCAACAATGTGATGAGGAGTGAGGGAAGGAAAAGCCAGCATTTGAATTAAAGCACCTTCCCACAGATTAGGAGCAAATTTCAGGTTTTTTGCTTCATGGATAAAGACCAGGTTACCTGAAATATGGGCTGAAACGTGACACCAGGAGAGCACACCTACAGCAGGAGTTCAGCTGGAAATGGGAGAAGATGGAGCCAACTCTGATGCCACAAACCTGCCCCACACACACCAGGCTTCAAATGGAACCCTGTGTTCTCCCCTAAACACAGCCCCAGGTTTATACAGGCTGCCCTATAAACAGCACTAAAGCAAAACCTGACAAATTCCAGGGTTGTTGCAAGGAAATTAATCCTCCCTCAGGGGACACGGATCCCCTCCAGCTCTGACACCACATTTCAGAGGTGAAGCTACTGCTCATCTCCCCTCCGTCCCCACGTTCCACACACCCCAACACTCTGTGAAATTTCCTGCTACAATTTCACGTTGATTCATGAGGAAAACACCCACAAAAGGGAAAGGCTGCTATGGAAATGCACTATTACACTGAAAGACAAAAATAGCATCCCAGCATTTTACGTATTTCTACATAATTAGCAAGACAAAAATGTGCAGACAGAACTCCTGCTTTCGGCAGCCAGTGCTGAATCAAGGAGGGAAGTTTCAGCTGTCTGACAGCACTGAGTGTCTGGTAATTTATTGCTGATTTAAATTCCCCTGATGAATAGATTAGTTGATCTCAATTTTCTGGGGTTTTTTTTTTCCATTTATACTCAGCTTCTTCCCCAAACACATTTTCTTTCTCCATTCAGGAATCGAACACGTGTCTCAGGATTAGTGTTATTATGAAATGTAAATAAGATAACACACAAACAAGATAACAAAACACTAATCATCAGCCACGAGTCCCACACACTCATTTCCCCACACAAACCCTCACCTGCATCCAGGTGATCAGTTATGAGACAGCCTACCTACAATAAACTTCCAAATCTCTGCTCTTCCCTCAAATCATCTCACCTGGACAAGCCCAGCTTTGCAAATTCTGCCCCTGAATTCAAGGACACACAGGGACAGGCAGATTTACAAAAAAGTATTTTAAGTGTCAAATTTCTTCAACTGCCCTTTATCCGATTATCCTGCCCCGATAATCTCTCATCTGAGATCAGCTGCCTGGAACTTTGATCTTCCAGCCAGTTACACTGACAGTCCAGAAAATTCTGTTTCACGTGGTTTACACGGACCAGAACCCCACGAAACGCGGGCCAGGATCCAACAGCACAGACCTTGACATCTGGGGAGGGTTTTGGTGTGTGCTGCTTGAACCTGCAAACATCCTGAATGTATTCATTAATTAAAGATAATCAAGAAATTTAGGAAGAAATCCTTCCCTGGGAGGGTGGGCAGGCCCTGGCACAGGGTGCCCAGCGCAGCTGTGGCTGTTCCATCCCTGGGAGTGTCCAAGGGCAGGCTGGAGCAGCCTGGGACAGGGGAAGGTGTCCCTGCCTGGGACTGGTCCAGGGCGTTCCAGGCCCTGCCTGTCCCCAAACCCCTGTGACGCAAATTTAATTGAGATCCAGTTAATTGACCAAATTGCTGCTGCTCATAACTCAGCACCTGCTGACACTGGAGCAGAGGAGACCCAGGAAAGAGCAGGGAAGAGCCCTTTCCAGTGTTTAGAGGCAACAGCTGTCTGCATTCCTTGTGGATGAGCCTTGCCCATTTTGCCAGTGCCTCCAAACACCTTAAATATCACGGGATTTTCTTTATATAAATCAAAGATTTCCCTGTGCTTGGCTACCCTACAGCTGAAGCAAAGCCCTCCTAGACTGAGAACTTCCATGCATGGATGTCACAAACCCAATGGAGAAGTTTGCCTTGACCTGCAGGCAAATGAGGCCATAATTAAGGCAGAGGGATGTGGCTGCAGCCCCAACTCCAAAGCCACTTCTCCAGGTTGTTCCCCAGGCCCAGCCTTGAGGAAGTCCTTCGAATCCAGCCGTGGCTCTGCCCCAGCTGACCTGTTCCTCCAGGGTGACCTGCTCCTGGGACTTCACCGCCTCTCTCATGCCAGGGGCTCCTCCAGCAGCCCTGTAACCCCCAGCCCTGCACGGACAGGTACTGACAGGATTCCTGCTCCACAGCCATCACACAGAGAGCACCATGGACACGGGGTGGGATGAGAACCACCCGAATCACCAGCAGCAGAGGCAGGGACGGGGCATTTTCCACTTGCTGCTGGCATTTTTTGCCTTTAAGGGAAGGCAGATCCTGGAAATCCCTTACCACTTCCATGACCTCATGAACAGCAGCAAAGTTAATCCCCGTCCCTTAATAAGCTCCTGCACTGAATGGCTGCCCAGCTGATCCCAGTGATACTCCTCTCCTCAACATGGTTTAATACCCGCACAGATTTGGCTGCTTCTTCCAAAGCCATTTCCTTGCTGCAGCACATGACAGTCACACCAGAGATTACACAAAACCTTGGTGTGCTCCTCTAATCAGCTGGTGGCATCCGAGCAGAAATCTCTCCTAATGATGTACGCTAAGCTGATCAAAAAACCAAGCCAGCAAACAGGCCAGGAGAGTTGTTTATATGGAACCAAGATTAAAAAACAATTAGAAATCGTGAAGCAGCAAGTAGCCTCTGCTGCACAGGGGGAGGTCAGGGAAGCGAAGTGGACCACAAGTGCTCAGCAAATTAAAGAAACTATAAAGGAAAAACCAACCGTGCCCACGTTCCACCGCACTCCCAGACAGGGATGCAAATTCAGGTCCAGAGTACCCACACACACATACAGAGGTTCTGTGATGGTAATTTATGACACAGTTTTGGGCTAAACCTGCATTACCAAGGTTCCAAACGCCAGCTGAGGGCCTGACTGCCACTTCTCACTCCAAAGGCAGCTGCATTTAATAAAACTACACACGTGACTTGAAATCCTTCAGAAACTGCTGTGGGCAAGAGATGCTAAAACCAGGATCTACTCTATGCCTAAAAAATCCAGGCCTCTGCCAGAAGACCTTGTGGTCGGTTTATCTGTTTGTCCTGAAGTTGTGATGTGCTCAGAAGTCCCCTGTCCATGATCAACACCACAGTTTAGTGGCCGAGCTCACTGCAGGCCACCAACTCCACCACAACAGCCCAGTTCACAGAGAGTTCTGGAAGAACGATGGAGGGGGGTGGTGAGAGAGCTCTAAATACTCAACATGAAATCAAAGCCTCACTTTGTTTAAAAACACCAGTGTCACATGGCCCTGGTGGATTTTTCTGCGTACAAAAGCTTGGGGGTGGGAAGACTTTGAAGGAAACTATTTCATCCATCAGGGGGATCTTGTAAGAGGCAGCTGAGGAGCCCTCCAGTTCTTCACCCTCCCGAGCTCCCTTCAGACACCCAACAGGGACACCTCCCACTGTGCCAGGCTGCTCCAGCCTGCCCTTGGACACTGCCAGGGATCCGGGGGCAGCCACAGCTGCTCTGGGCACCCTGTGCCAGGGCCTGTCCACCCCCACAGGGAAGGATTTCTTCCCACTATCCCATCAGAATTCCTAACAGAATTAAGAATATGCTTCAGAAAACTGGGGCCACCCTCAAGTATACCAGGCACTAGAACCCCCAGAGAGAGCCCCCATCTCCCAGCGGGGACTGCTCCCAATTCCTGAAGGATAAACGGGGACGAGGAACCTCAGGACCCACTGGAATAAATCCCGCAGTGACAACACGACAGTTGGGTGTCTGCCAGCCTGCGGGTGAGCACACAAAGCCACTGCTGCAGCCCCTCTGAGGTGACACACCTGCACCCTCGGGCAAATGACGGGCAGCCTGTCCCCAGCCCCTGGAACGCTCAGGGACTGCAGTGGTGACAATGGGGCTGGCACAGGGGCTGGCACAGGATCTGTGAGGACGGAAGCCAAAGCAGGATAACAAGGATTCAGTAAGAAGCTCAACAGAGGAAGCTCTGAGAGCCTGAGAAAGGCAACTGCAAGAGACAGAGCGTCCAATGCATGAACCAGAACAGAAACAGCCTGAGACAGGCACAGCCCAGACGGGTCAGTGACCACTGAAGCACTTCCTACTCCACTGGGGCGGGTTTGTTGTGGTTGGGGTTTGGGCTTTTTCCTGTTTTTCCTTTGGTTGGCTCTTTTGAGTACTCCACAGGGGATCTGAACTCTCACTTGCAGAAGTGAGAGTCACCCACAACAACTGCAGGCCACGGCAGCTCTGCCTAAGGGACAGAGGAAAGAACCCACAACAAAGAGTAAATCAGCTTTTGTTCTGTACCTGTCAAAAGAGGATTTAGGACATTACAGACTCCTCTATTTCTTCATGTCTTTGCAACTTCACTAGACTCACCACTGTGTGCTCAGCAGCAGGGAAAAGGAGGCAAACAGCCCTGAAAACAGGTTTAGGTTTCACATGGAGCAAAAAGGGAAGACCTTGCTTGGGCCTACATGGAATAGATAAAATACAGCGACTGATCAAAGAGCCACAGAATCACCAAGGTTGGGAAAGACCTTTAATCATGATGCAGACACCCTCAAACATTTTACACTTATTGGTGTGATCACTCCTATTTTTCCATGAGTAGACACAGTAAGATGATAACTCACAATGCTCCTGGTCCAATCCAGCTCACCCAGTGCAAACCCACCAGCTAACGCCTCCCAAAGCACTGCTTTTATTTCATGACTTTGAGTGTGTCTCAGAACGTGATTAAACACAGGACAGGACAAACTAAAGGGCAACCTGACATATGTAAAGAGTAATTCCCTCTGTTCCTGGAGACATTAACGTGTCCTGCCCAATTCCACATCAGTGCCCATGGGTTCCCACAGAGCTGAAGGTCACCAAAGACTTGCCATGCCTTCCTGACAGAGGGCACAGCCTCCAGAGCACTCTGCCCTCCGTGTGCCAGGCCATGGGTGGTGGAGCAGCCCAGCACTGGAAGCAGGTCCTCCTGTTGTTGTCAGGCCTGGCAGGGCTGGATGGCCGCTACAGCAACAGTGGCAGCTTTTCAAAGGAACTGCAGTGTACACAAGGATGTTTTACACAGCCAAACAGAAAAATCTTCCTTCCAGTTCCCCCTGGCTTCAGACAAAAGCAGCAAACCCTAAACCAACAGGCTTCACACGCGCGAAGGGAAAGGCAGATGCCCCGGTGGTGCCCGGGCTGGAGAACGGCAGGGTCAGAGCTGTGTGGGCACAGAACTGCAGGGTCACAGAGCTGTGTGGGCACAGAACTGTGTGGGCACAGAACTGCAGGGTCAGAGCTGTGTGGGCTCAGAACTGCAGGATCAGAGCTGTGTGGGCACAGAAGTGCAGGGTCAGAGCTGTGTGGGCACAGATGTGCAGGGTCAGAGCTGTGTGGGCACAGAACTGCAGGGTCACAGAGCTGTGTGGGCACAGAACTGTGTGGGCACAGAACTGCAGGGTCAGAGCTGTGTGGGCTCAGAACTGCAGGATCAGAGCTGTGTGGGCACAGAAGTGCAGGGTCAGAGCTGTGTGGGCACAGATGTGCAGGGTCAGAGCTGTGTGGGCACAGAACTGCAGGGTCACAGAGCTGTGTGGGCACAGAACTGTGTGGGCACAGAACTGCAGGGTCAGAGCTGTGTGGGCTCAGAACTGCAGGATCAGAGCTGTGTGGGCACAGAAGTGCAGGGTCAGAGCTGTGTGGGCACAGATGTGCAGGGTCAGAGCTGTGTGGGCACAGAACTGCAGGGTCACAGAGCTGTGTGGGCACAGAACTGTGTGGGCACAGAACTGCAGGGTCAGAGCTGTGTGGGCTCAGAACTGCAGGATCAGAGCTGTGTGGGCACAGAAGTGCAGGGTCAGAGCTGTGTGGGCACAGATGTGCAGGGTCAGAGCTGTGTGGGCACAGAACTGCAGGGTCACAGAGCTGTGTGGGCACAGAACTGTGTGGGCACAGAACTGCAGGGTCAGAGCTGTGTGGGCACAGAACTGCAGGGTCAGAGCTGTGTGGGCACAGAAGTGCAGGGTCAGAGCTGTGTGGGCACAGAAGTGCAGGGTCTCAGAGCTGTGTGGGCACAGAAGTGCAGGGTCTCAGAGCTCTGCTGGTGCAGCCCCACTCCGAGGAATGGGCAGAGGAGCCGAGCACTCCTGCCTGCAAATGCTGCAGTAGTGAAGGAGAGAGAGGAGTTTGCTGAAACACAGACACTTCTGTTGTAGAGAAAGATGACCAGTAATACATTATTAATGACTGAAGTCATTAACGTTTGATCACAACCGTAATACCACAGAATCACAGGCTGGTTTGGATTGGAAGGGACCTTAAAACTCATCCAGTTCCAATTTCCCACCACAGGCTGAGACATATTCCACTAGGCCAGGCTGCTCCAAGCCCTGTCCAGTCTGGCCTTGGACACTTCCACAATATCATTATTTCCTGTACTTCAAAATAAAAATGAAAACTAAACATCGTTTCTTCCATTTTCTACAAGGACAAGGATTATGTACTACCAAAACCACCAATATTTAAAAGGTGATTTTGCAAGCAATTTGTAAGGGAACAAGAACCAGCTCCTGCAGTATCCCACCAACCTTCAGAAAAGCTGCTAATCTCAATATTCAGGATTCTGCACAGCGGGGTAGGGTTGAGAAATTAATCCTTTTAAAGTTGAATTTCAACAACTGACAAAGGCATGTGTTAGCTGAATTCTATTTGTGGCACTCATCCAAATGTCAAATAAAGCTTTCCTGGCTGTGTTTCAGTCATCCCCATTCACAGCTCAAAGAGGACTTTTATAAATGTAGACAGGCAGTATAAATCCTGGATCTTGTTTGCATCCCATTTCACACATCTCAGAGAGAGAGAACAACATTATTTAGGAATTGTCACTTCAAGGAACGGCCCGGTAATGACGTAGTGAAACGTCTATCCCATGTGTTTGTGAACACCAGACAAAACCCCAAGAATGCAAAAATACTCCTAAAATACCCCTGTGGACGTGGCAGAGAAACTAAGGGCTGAGAGAGCTGCAGGAACAAGGAATCACGAAATCACAGAATGGTTTGGGTGGAAAAGGACCTTAAAGATCCTGTAATTCCATAGGCAGGGACACCTTCCACTACTCCAGGCTGCTCCAAGCCCCATCCCACCCGGCCTTGAAATGGTCAAATAAACTCAAATACCACACAACCAGAGAATATCAATAACAGCTCTTTATCAACCCCTTTAAAACACTGGTGTTGTTTCAAAAATCAAAGTTCACCACAAACACGGAGGTCACCAGGGAGTTCCTCAGAAGCAATGCACCCTCCCGAGTCAGGGACGCGCAGAATCCACCCACCCCACCCCATTTACTCGTGTCTCAGACCATCTCTCAGAAGCAATGCACCCTCCCGAGTCAGGGACGCGCAGAATCCACCCACCCCACCCCATTTACTCGTGTCTCAGACCATCTCTCAGCCTCTTCAGCTCTGATGGGGTTATTTTTGCCATCCCTTTCATCTGCTGCAGAACAAGAACTGCAACAGCAGCGATTAAAAACTTGGGCGCTTGTTTCTTTTGAGGCTGTGCCGTGATACCTGAGGGGCAGGATAAAGGCCATTCTGGAACCTTCCAACCCTGCAGCCACCTCCTGGGTCCAGTACCTCCCTGTCCTCCTGGGTGGACAGGCTGAGATGGGACCTGAGCAGCTCCTGACACAACCTCCAGCACCTCCAGCCCACACACCACCCTCACACCTCCCTCCCCTCACCCCCCTAAGTCACACGTGGCCAACAAAAGGTATTTTCTTCCATCATCACCAAAATATTCCTGCTTCCTACCATCACTTGGCTTCTTACTTGCAACTCAAGTGTGTTTGATGATAAAACGTTGTTTTTAGAAACAAAGGTGACGTTTAACAAACACTCCTTGGCACAGTTGGGCAGAGCTCTGGTGAGGATCTGACAACTCCCCGGTGCCAACCCACTGGTGAGGGGCATGAGGAGCACACCCAGGGACAACTACTGCCCCTGTACGGGATTCCTCAGGGGAATAAACACCCAAGCTAGGGGTGAAAACAGCTTTTCAAAGCTTTAAGCACATTTTTCTCCAAATACCTTCACACACGACTCTCGGGAGAGAAGTGGGAGCTGAAGCCAAGCAACTCATGGCAAACTGTGGATAAAAGGTTGTTGCTGCACTACAGAGCTCAAAGCCCAGCGGAATTATGGAGACAGCAATGAAGGATCCGTGGCAGAGCTGCTCCAGAGCTGCCAAGTTACCTAAAACTTAAGGATGGGGTTGTAAGAAACTAAATTAAATACGGATTAACCAAATAACTGAATTACAGAAGCTTAAACTCAATCCTTCCAGGGCACAAAATAAGAAACCAAACGGTTTCCCCCATCTGGTGAAAGTTCCAAGTGTGGTTCAGGTTTCAAGGCAGGTGGCCCCCGGGAGAATTCAGGTGCCCTAAAATAAAAACCGAGCAGGATTTAGCCCCAGGTGAGAGCTGCACAACAGCTGGGCACTGCCCACCCTCACACACCAGGTGGTGGGAGTCCTTTCTCTGTCACATGCAGGGAGGAGCTGAAGGCTTGAGTGTGCCAAGAGTGCCCCAGAACGTCACTTCCAAAGGCACAGGCTCCTCGTGAACAAGCTCAGGCCCCTTTTTAAGGGAGCAGCAAGGCAGTCACAGCTCCCAGCAGGGTCTCAACCTCACAGACATCCTCAGCCAAACCACTGGGACGCAAACCCTCCGTGTACAGCAAAGTCACACAATGGGTTGGGTTGGAGAGCACCTTAAAAGATCATCTAGTTCCAACCCCCCAAAATAAATAAATAAATCACTATATTCCAGAGGAAGAACCTGACCTACAGCCCCAGTAAGAAAGTGAGTGAAATATAACACTGAAATTCCTGGTGTGGGAACTCACAAATGTCCCACCAACAGTAAATCAGACGTCTGGGCTCGGCAGCTTTTACTTATGAGATAAAACCCAAGACTATTAGGAACTGTAATTATAAATTCCTCAGTAAATCTGCTTTAATAAGAACACACATTCCAAGCAAAGCCACCTTTCCTCCCCTCCCTAAGAAACAAAACACACTCAAGTATTACCAGACCTGAAGAGAGAGCCAACTCAATGGAACACAAGAAATGCTTCTTCACTGAACATGCAACTGGACTGGGGAATTCTTCGCTGAATTCAAGGACAAGTGTCAAAGAAGACCCGAGTTAGGGTCCAGATACTCCTGCAGTGCCCCAAATCAGAATATACACCCCCCCATGCCAAGGATCCTTCCTGCACCAACCGCAGCCACTGCCCATCTTCCCAACCCTCCCAACCCTCCCCAGACTCAAATCTGCCTCTGGGATCTAAACTTTGCACGGCTTTGGGCACATTGCATCGGTTTTATAAACTCTGTAAGGTGACCCCAGATTCTTTCTGGTTATTTACCAAGCGACCATAAAACCTTCCCAAGGGCCGGGGGGAGAAGCAGAAGGATTCACAGCCCGTATTTATGTAAATAGAGACAGCATTCCTCAGTCCTCGGGGGCTGTTCCCCTCTCAGATCCCTCCCAGCTGCACAGCACACTCAAACAAGTGCCTCAAGTGGGACATCTCCATTTCAAACGCTGCTCTGCAAACAGCAGCTCCCGAGGATTTCACCCCGTGCCCATCAGCACCTGCCACTCCCTCAGTCACATCCTGAAGAAACTGCACATGACAAAGCCCAAAACTCCTGGGGATGTCCAACCTCCTCAGTTTCCCCTCTCCATACACACAGAGGGAACTCACACTGATACTTTTGCCTTTTTGAACGAAACAAAGTCTTACTGCTCTTCCATTTGCACCATTCCTGGAGGTGGCACCCAGTGCTCTGGGCTGGGGGACAAGAGTCACAGGAGGGCTTTTCCAACAGAAATGATCCTGTGAAATGTATTTCCACATAAAACCACACGTACAACCCGTGTGCCAGGGCAAAAATCACATCAGGCCTCCAGGCTGACAACCATTTTTAGTCAACAGATCCCAAAAGATAGCGGTGCTGTTGAATATAAATAAAGATCAGATGCTTCATAAAAAATGAAATATCTTAACCTACAATCTCAGGAAGGTATGATAAGGAAACTCTACTTCCTGATAGCAGTAAACTGCAGAGAGGAATGGTTTGGGTTGGATGAGACCCCAAACACCTCCCACTACCCCAGGCTGCTCCAGCCCCGTCCAGCCTGGCCTTGGACACTCCCAGGGACAAAAGAATCACACAACACATGGAGATTCTCTAACAAAAATACTAAAGCTTTCCTAGAACTACATAAATTATCCAAAATTAGTAAAACTGAGAAACTAAGGAAATCTGAGATAACTAGTCTTAGAACCAAAAGTTTACTTAATTCCTCTTAATTTCCCCCACTCCCTGATGCACATCACGTGTTTCTCCATGGAAAGGGCTGCCCAGGGCACTGGTGGAACCCCCAGCCCTGGAAGAGCCCAAGACCCACCTGGATGTGGCACTTGGGGACAAGGTTAGTGGTGACAATGGTTTTCCAATCTCAGCAGCTCCCTGATTTACCCTCCAGGACAAGCAGGGCAGCCCTGGAGAGGCGCAGGCAGGAGCAGCCCCTCACTCCTGGGGCAGGAGGTGCTGCAGGGTCCTCCCAGCTCCAGAAATGGATCCCCTCACCAGTCCCCAAGGAACCAGCCCCAGCAGGGATCCCGGCACCACAAATGCTGCAGGAGGGACGACACGAAGAGTTTCTGTCTCCATGGCAGAGCCAGTTTTGCATTTCGAGCTCCCATTTAATCCCAGTGCTGCAGACCCCGTTTCCTGCCCTGACACCACTCCTGGTGCAGCTGCACAGGAACGAGACCAGGAAGCAGAACAATGGGAGAGAACCCAAGCAGAAATACAATACACCCGTTCCAGATCAGCTTCCCAAGCCCATTCATCTCCCCACCCCACACACACACCCCCCAATCGTGCTGGCAGCAGCGGGAGCACAGCCCAGGCTGAGAACAGGCGGTGGGAGAAGGGCTGGAGTATCCAACTCACACCCCGGAGAGGTGTGAACTCCCAATCCTCCCCCTGCCCCCAGCACCACCATCATCCTGCACCAACACAATCACGAGGTTTTAAAGCCAATCAACGGGTAAATTCCAAGGAGAAAAGGACATTTCGGAGGCTGCCGCAGAATTTAAGGAACTTTGGTCAAACCCGAGTCAGAATGTCCCAGGGGCAGCTGGAGGTGGGTGTGTGAATCCATCCCTCACACGACACCCAGCACCTTCCAGCAGCTACTAAAAGAAGGTAAAACTTGCTACAAAAAAGAATCCAAGTCTGATTTACATTCCTAAAATCTGTCAGTACTGCCTCTGAAGTTGGAAACTGTTTCTATAAAGCACCTCTCCCATCCCTTTTTGACAACGCAGTCGCTGTCCTACCAACGTTATCCCGGGGATCACGGGAAGAAAGAGGTTCTGGCAGGAAAAAAGAAACTCAAAGCCCACGTGTTGCATCCCAATTCCCAGCAAACACAAGTGGATTACAGTCACTTCACATTTAAGCAGGAAGAAAACCCGAGTTTTGGTTCTATGACGTTTTTAGGGCAAAAGAGCCATTTATCAGACTAATGACATTCCTCTTGTTGCTTCCAAATTCCAGGGAGTCTCAACAGTTTTAGAGCCACCCAGCTGTGGAGAGCAGAGTGGGGGGGGGATAAATAAAACCTCCTGATGGCACTTGCTGCAGTGCAAAAATGCCACTTTATTAGTACACACACATTATTGTGCAACTCCGAACGAATGCACGTATTAGCTCAATTAATCCCACGTTTAATCAGATTTGTACCTGACATCTGATGAGCTGCTTTAATTACAGGTCCCCACCTCTGCCTGCTGCCAGCAAAGAGCCAATTTTGCCCTGTTTGAAGGCTGCAGATGACACTCAACCACAGGACAACCAGCCCCGAGGTTTTTAGGTTTTATGCTCCAGTGATTTCTCTACTACATTACTAATCTGTGTGCACATTTGGGCTGGTTTATTCCAAAAAGGACAGTGTGTTATGTAAAGATGGGAAAGGAACATACTACAGCCTGAATATTTTCTGCATGAAGAGATGCATACTTTTTATATCTCTGTTAACTTCTTTCTGGGAGACGCCAGTCTTCTGTAATGGTTACAGAGCAGGGGTTTTTTTAATTAATTATACATTATTTGGTATTGATTATACATTAAAAGGCTGGGTTTAGCCCTTCCTCTGGAGCTGTGGGATGAGCTCCAGCAACAGGCCTTGAAATCCACACTTTTCTTTCATTTTTACCAGCCACAACCAACACATAAAACATTTCTGGGTCCTATTCCAGGGGCCTGCAAGCTCAGCACAGTTTCACTATCATTTTAAGCCGCTGACAGAACCAGTCCCACCCTTCCCCACGGCCAGTTTGCACATGTCCCTTCCTTGAGTCAGCACCAGCCATTCATGAAGACCCACTGCCAGCACAGGCTACTGGCCCAGCTAAAAAATCAGCATTTTTTTCCCCTTCCCTTTTCCCCTGGGAAGGAATGAGGGAGAAGCTGAGTTAATTTTAACATGCCCAGCTCCCCGTGGCCACGTCAGTGCTGGCGTGAGCGGGGCCACCAGGAAAAGAGGGGGGACACCACAGCCCGGGCTCTGCCTGGAGCTGCTCCTGGAACATCCACAACGGGGCAAAAACTGGGAGATAAAGTATTTAAATACCCAAAGAAAATAGTCCCTGTCCCAAGCGGCGCATAAATGAAAAGAAATAACTCCAATGAGCGATCAGATTTCGAGTTAAGGACTCACACTGCCCCTTCCCCTGAGGTGTGGGGGCTTTCAGGGTTTTGCCTGGTGGTTTTAAAGGAGTATGAAAACAAAAATTTGAACGGAGACGGTTAAAGCCAAAACTTTACCCCGTGGCACAGGGACAGGCCGATGATGTAACTCGGCCTGTGCAGGGAACGGGACAAAATACACCACAAAAAACTGCACTACAGAAAACTTCATTCACTGCACTCCCAAACACAACTGGGCTTTTTTTTTTAATCAGTGCAGGCAGACTCTGCCACTTTAACCCCAACAAAGTGTGAAGTTTGTGTATCAGAGACCCCCAGACCACCCCAAGCTCAGCTCCCCTCGCAATCCCTGTGCTCCCAACACACCAGGGCTGGGATCACCCACCACAGCCACCCATCCATCCCTCCATCCCTTCATCCATTCAGCCATCCATCCATCCATCCCCAGGGGCTGGGATCACCCACCACAGCCACCCATCCATCCCTTCATCCCTCCATCCATCCATCCCTTCATCCATCCCCAGGGCTGGGATCACCCACCACAGCCATCCCTCCATCCCCAGGGGCTGGGATCACCCACCACAGCCATCCCTCCATCCCCAGGGGCACAGGAATGCCATCCAGGGGAAAAGGGACTGCCCCCAGTTCAACCTGGGGCTGGATTCCGCCCCCCAGGCGGCTGCACTGCTCCAAGCAGAGCAGTTGTGAGAAGCTCCTCTCTCCAACACACCCTCATCATAAGTGCATATTTGTGGTTCCCTCGCTGTGTTCAGACCTTCCCCTTTATCTCATCAGCTGTACCCTGAGCCAGAGCACTTGTCCACAGGAGGGAAGTTTATCCCTGTCTGTCTAGGGAGGAAGAAAGTCCCACTGAACGTGTTCTGCTCAGAAAACCACGGATACCTTTCCTCACATCCAGCTAAAAATCAATACCTTCACTTCATTATTCACTCTTGAGAAGTGTATTCATGGGTTCTGAAGCTGATATTGCATTTCAACACATCTCTTTGATCCTTTACCATGACAAAACACAAAATCTTAACCTCTTTTTCACTGTTCTCTGCTGCAGCACCTGCCTGGATGGAGCAGCTCAGAAGGGACACAACATCCTTCCCTCGACCTCCTCCAGCTCTGAACCCGCGTCCAAAACAAACCCACACACCTGATTCACCACTCTGAGACCCTTGTCTTACCTGAAACACACTCACCCATTCCATTAAATGAAAAACAAAGTAAGAGTTCACAGTAAGATCTGGCAGCTCCAAAGTTGTGCTCGACTCACGAGCCCTCAATGAAATGTTGTGGCTTAAGCAGAATGTTTTTATTTTCGATGTGTTACAAATTAATAGTGCATGATTCCCCGAATTCCTGAAGGATAAATGATCATCTCAATGGGGTTTATCACCTGTATTTTTAATCGGACTGCCCTCTTTCACAACACTCTTCCTACTGCCCTCACAAGGGCTGAAACCAACTGCAACACAACGTGTTGGGCAACTGGAGAGCCTTCAGCCCCTCCAGCAACATCCTAAAAAACCCTTGCCAGGTGATAACCTTAAGGTCTGAGACAACGACTCCGAGCACTTTGTCACCTCCCAAGATGGGCTTTGATTCATTAAACTCTTTTTATTTCTTTTACCTTCACCTCTAAGATGATCCTGTGGGTCCCTCCCAACTCGGAACAACCTGTGAGCACCACACAGCTCCAGACCCGGTGGCTGCACTACAACCGCTCCAGGACGTCCCACACAAGTTCCATTTTCCCCGTTAACATTAAACCGGTTTTAAAGTTTCACTTTAAGGCAACGAGACACTTTCCATTCCAGCTGTGCGGCCCAAAGCCGCTCCCCGGGAGCCGCACCGCGGGCACACGTGTGTCACCCTGGCACTGACGGACGGCTGGTACCGCAACCCGAGTGACAGTCACACCTCCGAACACAGCCACACTCCGGGGCGGGCTCTCCCGCGCTCCTGTCACAGCTGACGAAGGCAGGGGTTCATTTCATTCACCTTTNACCCGCGTCCAAAACAAACCCACACACCTGATTCACCACTCTGAGACCCTTGTCTTACCTGAAACACACTCACCCATTCCATTAAATGAAAAACAAAGTAAGAGTTCACAGTAAGATCTGGCAGCTCCAAAGTTGTGCTCGACTCACGAGCCCTCAATGAAATGTTGTGGCTTAAGCAGAATGTTTTTATTTTCGATGTGTTACAAATTAATAGTGCATGATTCCCCGAATTCCTGAAGGATAAATGATCATCTCAATGGGGTTTATCACCTGTATTTTTAATCGGACTGCCCTCTTTCACAACACTCTTCCTACTGCCCTCACAAGGGCTGAAACCAACTGCAACACAACGTGTTGGGCAACTGGAGAGCCTTCAGCCCCTCCAGCAACATCCTAAAAAACCCTTGCCAGGTGATAACCTTAAGGTCTGAGACAACGACTCCGAGCACTTTGTCACCTCCCAAGATGGGCTTTGATTCATTAAACTCTTTTTATTTCTTTTACCTTCACCTCTAAGATGATCCTGTGGGTCCCTCCCAACTCGGAACAACCTGTGAGCACCACACAGCTCCAGACCCGGTGGCTGCACTACAACCGCTCCAGGACGTCCCACACAAGTTCCATTTTCCCCGTTAACATTAAACCGGTTTTAAAGTTTCACTTTAAGGCAACGAGACACTTTCCATTCCAGCTGTGCGGCCCAAAGCCGCTCCCCGGGAGCCGCACCGCGGGCACACGTGTGTCACCCTGGCACTGACGGACGGCTGGTACCGCAACCCGAGTGACAGTCACACCTCCGAACACAGCCACACTCCGGGGCGGGCTCTCTCACGCTCCTGTCACAGCTGACGAAGGCAGGGGTTCATTTCATTCACCTTTAGGGCCCCCGCCGCCTGTATCCCGGTGCCCGGGGATGCTCCCGGTCCCGGCCCCGCCGCCCTGCCCATGGCCGGGCTCTGCCCGCGGCTTTACCCCCAACACCGCGGAGCAGCCGCTGTCCCGGAGCAGGGGCTGTCCCGGAGCAGCGGCTGTCCCGGAGCAGCGGCTGTCCCGGGGGAGCGGCTGTCCCGGAGCAGCGGCTGTCCCGGAGCAGGGGCTGTCCCGGAGGAGCGGCTGTCCCGGAGCAGCGGCTGTCCCGGAGCAGCGGCTGTCCCGGAGGAGCCGCTGTCCCGGGTAAGCCGCTGTCTCGGGTGAGCGGCTGCCGGCTCCCCGTTAGCGCCGTTGCCGGGAGGGCC